>OY856412.1:822990791-823590791 GCA_963693085.1 Alisma plantago-aquatica | reverse complement strand
CATCCATACTGTCCTATCTCTCACTCCCATAACAAGAGGAAATAAGTATTTGGCGGTCGTCTAAACACAAAGTTCTTCTTGTTCCAAGAGTAGAGATGGTACATCCCACATTGCCAGTACACCTTCAAATCTAAGTTGAAACGTGCAAATTATGTCTCTACATCACACTCGTCTTGATATCAAAGTTTCTTTTTTGAAAATTTGGTCTCGAACCTATACACATCCCTTGGTCATCTCCTCTAGGTCCATGGGAGTTCCGACACTTTAAGGGTCATCCCTCTTCCCTTATGCATCTAGAGAGTGCCCTATTCATCTGCCCTTTGGGTCCCATGAGTTCATGAAGGTGATCAACCTCCTAACCCATGGCCCTCAGACAATGATAGTTTTTACCTCCCGACCCTATGGTCATGTGCAACTAGGGAATTAGGCAACTTCCACTTTCATCGGTCTTATCCCCACCTGACCCTAGGATAGACTTAGGATTCCATTTATAGTACATGTCCAACTTAGAACCTTACCCAAGCCTTCATCATCTCTCCTTGTATACATGGGCTGACATTCATCCTTTTATAGGGGTCATGGTGACCTGCCTACCTTGGTCAGGCCCCATACCAGTTACCTCCATGGTAACACATCCTCATGCACTTAGAGATGGATATCTATGGGTCTACAGGTTCATTCTCATACCATGTACTTTTCACTTAGCTTCTCAAGATCCAATGAGACCTCTTTAGATTAACTTAAACCAACAAAACCGATATACAACCTACCAAAGGGCCCCTCTCCCAGGATGGGAGGAAACTTCATCTCTTGCTAACAAAGGTCACAAACGTCCTTATGTCTAGGGTTTTCATCCACATGAGCATCTTAATCCAGCAGCTACTAAGGCACAAGAGGACCACTGACTAGCCATGCTAGTTCATACTTGTTCTTCATTCCTCAGCATTGGATTAAGATCATACCTTCCTTTGTCATCAACTTAGCTGTGAGGGGTTCATCAAACATACCTTAAACTTAAGGGGTTTTCCTTTCCTCTCAACATAAGAAGTATCATGCTCGCATCTATAGAAACTCAACTCTCATCATGAGCATTAGGTACACCACTTCCCCTCTTAGGTCTAGGAACCCTAGATTCACTTTTAGGTGTCCAACTGCATGCTTGCTCTCTCAAACATGTATAAGGCATGACATGCACTCCCTATCATCCTTCTACTCGAGCAACACATCAGGGTCAAGTCCTTCTCAAGGACAACCAACAAGGTATAAGGCCTCACAACTTGCTACTTAAACCTCCTCAGGGTCTAAGGCACACTTTGTCTCATCTCGGCAGGTAAGCTCTTATACCGTAGGCACATAGGTTCCAGAAGCCCCATCCTCTCTTTAGGGTTTGGTTCCTCCAAAGGTAACCAAGATATCATCAGCCTCCAGGGATCATGCATGAGGCAACCACTATAATCCACTTAGGTCGCATCATCCTCAACTCCCTACTTTTCCTCATATCTCAGAGTCTAGGATTCCAACCTTCTTTCTTGGTTTCCTGCTCTCTCTCTCTAGAGCTATTCCTACAACCAACCTCACCATTAGAGGTCCTCTCTTCATGAAGGATCAACCTCAAAAGCATGCCCCTACCTGGATGAAGCCTATGTTCAACTTATGTTCGCTCACGATTATCCATAGCCCTTTATGCTTATCACATAAGATATCCATCAAACTCTCCCAGCCAGGGTTTCAACCTATTGCTCGCACTACTGATACATTTTGGGTGCATATTATGCCCATATAAGCTCATGGGGTTTCTATAGGTTCTTCTCTAACCTCATCAATGAAGGAGCTATCCTTCACTCTAACATGCACGACCCTTCCCAGGGTTGGGTTGCCAGAGGTACTAGGTCATCCAACCTCTCATGGCTCATACGTCATCCAAGGCATGTCCATCCAAACACGTGGTCTAACTCATCATGCCATCTCTCTCTAACCTTCACTTAGGGTTAGGGTTAACATCATCCTCAGAGGATGTGACAGGTCTCTACTTGCAATGGAGATCTCTATCTCCAAGACTAACTCTCTTTATCTATCCTCCTGACAAGAAGGTCTAGCCTTAGGTCTCTTCTAAGGGCATGACAACTTATGTCATACGACCTAAGCATGTATCTATCCTTTAGTTTGCGCTTGATCTATTAAGCTTATGTCCATGACATCTTATTTACATACTTTTTCATCAATTTGGTGGAGGATTCCTTAGACCTTGTTAACCTTACCCATACCTCAATAGGGTGAGGAGAAGAGAGAAAACCCTAATCCGTAAGGTCCTTAACACAATTTGTGATGAGAAGGGATGAATAAGATGAGAAAGTCCTAAAGGTATCTTATTTCGATTCATACCCTAAGACTTTGGCCAGGCAGTCACACGAATCTGGGAGTCCTCATATTATGACTAGCGGTGTGGAGGAAAATATTGCCAACCCCCGGTCGTGATCCTTTTCTAGACACCTTTGTCTTTCGGATAATCCTCTAATAACTCCCTTGGGTTCTATGGAATTTGTAAAATTTAATAATTATTAATGGTTAAGTGAGGAACCTACGCTCTGATACCAAATGTTATGACCCCACCTTTCGATAACCCCCAATTAAGGGAGACCGAGAGGTCGAAGCCGCACACATAATTTTCAGATCAAAGGTTCGGCAATTAACCAAGAACAATTATTAAATTTTAACAGACTAAACTGGAAAGTTGTAAGAAAATAAACTTTTTCATACCTTTTTGAAATGTTGGATTTCTAAACTTCTATCCATGTAAGAATTCTACTCTAACTAATCCTCCTTGTATTTAATTCATGTACTTCACAATATGACGATTTATTGTTTGTCCTTTTGGCTTTGTACCTAAAACACCGACAAACAAAACGCCAGTCAGCATAACGCTGGTATGTGGGGGAAACAATAATCGTGAAACTATGATAACAATGTATTGCAGCCAATTACCATTTAACAAACAATTTTATGTTTTAAATATAACTGTGCGATCCATGTATTCCCTATCCTCTGTGTTGTCCCTGCAATGGACCTGGATGCTACTTTCCCTTTAGTAGATCCCCATTAAACCCCTCATGGTCCCACCTATAGGTGAACCAGTTTCTAGGGTTGAGTCACATGGCACTACCTGTAAGTAGCCCACTCCTTAACTCATGGCATGCTAAAGGGTCTCATGGCACTACACTTGGTAGCCCAATTTCTAACCCACGATAACCTAGACCTTACTCTAGGTTACACCTTTTTAGCCTTTACAAGCCACAGAGGTGGATTCGGATCTAAGCCAGTTACATATATATATATATATATATATATATATATATATATATATATATATATATATATATATATATGGTGATAATCGTAGTCAATTTATAGTTGTATGAAATCAAAGCATCCAACAGTTAATTTCAAGCAACCGATAAAACCTCAAAAATCCTCGAAAAACTAGCTCGGGATATTCATAAGCGTAACCACATACGTGTTCAGTAGATTTCTCAAGCTAATATCAATTCCAATTAAAAAAGCCATCCAAGCAAGTAGTTCAACCACACAATCAAGAATCTTGAAAAACACATGTACTCTATTTACTGCACACTTTATCAAGATTCTTTCTATTCAACTTGAAATTGCTTCCTAAGGTTTTCGTATCCATTTTAGGGTTTCCTTTGCAATTAGGTTTTCACTTCATATTTTATTCTTCTAAACACTAATTTTATACCATTACTCATAAACCCTAATTATATCATATATTCTTCAATATTAAGGTTATCTTAACAACACATAACCCTATTTTTGGATTAAAGGCACCATTAACCATTAATTAAGCCTCTTTTACATTAAAGCTACTATTTTTGTCCTTTTAATCCATGACAAGATCATTATACACATTTATCATCAATTCAAAGTTTATTATGGTCTAATCACATATGAACTCGATTTGCCATAATTCTACCTTTTATTCATGAGAAAACCCTAATTACTACATTTAGGGTTTTTATCCATAATTAGGAACTTTCATGCTCGAAATAGATTAGAACCATCATATAACAACATATTTTCACATTTTTCAAATTAAATATGATCTTATCCTCTCTGACCCTAAATTAGGGTTTCTAAATGCTTAATCATTCTCATATGGGGTAAAAACCCTAAATCATGCAATTTTACATCTAGATCAGGTTTGAATCTAACATTATCATTCAACGGGTTATTGATACTTCAATTAACCCATTAAGCATACAAGATTCAACCTTTAATCACAAATCAGGTTTTTAACTTAACTTTAATGCACTTTTCATCAACTTATTGTACTTTTGCCATTATGAGCGGAATAAATCTTTACTATCATTTTTATTGGATTCCACTCATTCTCCTGATCAAAATTCATATATTACTTGTCCTAATCGGAGTTACCAATATTTAATTATGAATTTAGCAAGATTTTGCTTACTTGGGCCAATAGGGAGGCGCCACGTAGTCACCGTCCATGCAATGTTGCCAATTAGGAAACATAACGCAAAGTCAGTTTTGCCCCTGCCTAAGTGGTAGGCTCTTTAACCCGCAGAGGGGTATAAAGGTCCAGAGCTCGTTTGGTCATCTTCTTCCTTTGGAACCCTACGTAGACGTGGTCATGCAGCCAAGCACGGGTTGTCCCTTCCTCCTTGGGCCACGATCTTCATCAGAAGCTTCCTCTCTGCCTCCGCCATGATTTGGCGCACGTGGGGCACCTCCTGATCTCGGCCAAGGTGTTCGTTTCGTCACTCGTCAAGCCAGACTCCGTCAGCCATCATAGCAGCCTAGCTGCTACTTCTGCACGTGTTCCAGGGATCGGCCTTGTTGGCCATGTGGCTCCTCGGAACCTTGGTACACCAGGCGACCATGGAAACCCTGTGTTGGCTCCTCGTCTGCCCCAGGGTTGTTCCACCCTCTATGACTAGGGTTTTGAACAAAAAAGGAAGAAGAAGGAGATGGGGAAGAGAGAGGGAGATGTGGGATCTCTCTGGAACTCAGACCAGGGCTCTACCCTTTATATAAGGGTGGGTCATGAAGCCCTAGGTTGGCTTATACACGAATTAATAAGGTCCTCTCCCCATGGGAGTCATATTCCTTAAAGGAGAAGTATTCTTCTCTCTCCTCATTATCCTTTTGATATGCTTTATTTCATGGATAATTGGAAATACAAAAGTCCTCTCCCTTACTCTCTATATTCTTGGCTTTTATCCTATTAGCCACTAAATTATATTTCCTTTTAGTAGAAAATACCCTTTCTTCAACAATACCATGAAATTCATTAATCATGCATCATATTATCCTTTTATTTTGAAATTTTGGTATTTTTTCTTTCTTTATTTTTTGTTGGGACTCCTTGGATCCCAAGACACTCTATTATTTCGAAATTCCTTTTTAAGGAATACTCATTATCCTTCTAAATGCACCAATATGCATTATTTCACATTATCTTGTTTATTTCTCATTAAAATATCTTTTTCTGAGGGATTCTCTTTATTTCTCTTTTATTTTCCTCATTGGTATTCCTTTTAATGTTAGGAATCCTTGGGATACGAATTTCTACCAAGGATAACTCAATTATACCTCTTTCCACTTATTTTCCACATTTTACCATTATTTTCAATTTATTTCTTAATAAAGAAATACTTAATTGATCTTTTCTTTTCTTATTGCACTCTCTATGCAACTTTGGACTCCTTGGAACCCAAGTAACCCAAGAGGCACGAAATCCCTCTTTGGATTTGCCTTCTAGAGGTTTCCACATTTTTCTTTTCTCAAATATTCAATTATTCATTTTCTAATGGAATTTCTTTTATCTTTTCCTTTATTGGGCCCAATAGCCAGTAAAGCCCACAACACAATCATCTAGGCTATTGTAAATGAAATCCATTGATTCCAAACAAATTATATCATTATTTTTTCAAATATCTTTAATATGAGAAATTACATTTCTCACCAAATGAACCCAAAAATTGGTGTTGTAACCTCAGGTGAAGCTAACCTCATAGGCATAACTATTATCAAAGCATGGCCAACATCATAAGCACGGCTAGCAGCATAATCATGGCTTAACATAAGCATAGCAACAATATAAGCATGGCTAACATAAGAATAGCTAACATCATAAGCATAATTAACATGATAAGATAGCTAATAGAATTTACACAATCTGCATCATCTATGCATATAAGAAACAACCAAGCGTTATCATCCAATGTGAATTTTTGTATAACCCAAATAGATATTCTACACTGCTGCATTGCATCTTTTATTAAGCCCTAAGGAGTTTGAGGTATACCACTCAAACATCCAACTAACCACTCTGGAGTGCTATTCAGTTCCGTACAAGATCTAAGAGAGCCAGAATCTTAAGATCTCTTACCCTGAATCAGTAAGAGTCAACTGTAGAGACATATCAGTCAAGCTGCCCGCAGTGACATATTAATCAAGCTACAACCTAGTTCGCCCTTGGTATATAGGTCTAAACATGATACACCAAGGTATACAACCCTATCACCCGAGTTACAACCGTAGTTGTCCTCAATCATATCACATATGCATATATCTGAGACATAGCCTCGGCCTCTCTAAATCTAAGGCATGAATGCAACCATCCTCCAAACCATGGGATTAGGATGACAAGGACGTACTCTCCCTACACCCACACATACTCAACAGTATGCGGACTCCAAATTTCCCTTTTAGAATACTCGTTTCCCTATTCATCAAGTTCTGACACTGAATAGTTCTATGACACATGGCACTACATGATTAGGGTTTCAGTTGATTAGTTATTACCAATTGGGTGAATTAAGGCTGCGTCAACCAAGTTTGATGTACAAACCCTAATTCAATTCTAGCAAACATGGTTACATTACAATCCCAGAAGATATAAAATGTATGAGATATATTCATGTTCACAACATCATAGTATACAAGTTCATTATCATCCTTGAAAGGAAACAATCTTCCATCCGAGCTCACAATACCCCGCCCATGCCATTCATGAGAAGGCTATATTTCCATTAGGGCTCAAACATGCCCAAAAGCTATTTAGTCCCATAACAACACTACTCCCTCAAGTGAATTATTAACATCCATTACCCTTTAGAGGTCTCAACATGTCATCATCATACTTATTGCTTTCAGACCAGCAGCATGTTTCATCAATCATAAGAGTCATGCCATTCCCAAGGGTAGAATAGAAGAGTTACATTCACCAATATGAATTGTGACTATTTATCATTTCATTATTTAGAGGAAGATAGAGGTATTGAACCACCATAACACAATCATTATAATAATGATTCAACAATTAGAAAGTTGGATTTGCATCACAAATCTACATTCATAGATAAACCATTGGTTCATTATCACCCTTAGGCAATACATAGGAAAAACATCATTTCATTTATATACTAAGGTATGCATTAGGGAAAATCATTGTTTCTATGACACACTTAGTTAGACACATAGGTAATCCATCATTTCTTTAACTCACTTAAGTAAACACATAGACAAGCCATTGTTTCTTTAACTCTTTTAGGTAACCCATCGATTCTTTTAACTCATATAGCAATGCCATCGGTTCATTCTCGTACTTAGTCAAAAGCATAGGTTCTTATACCTAGAATTCCCATCGGTTTGTTGAGGCATTTAGACAAATCCAAGACCATCAAATTATTAAAGCACTTAGCCAAAAAGATGATCATCGGATCATTGAAGAACTTAACCAAAAACAAAACCAACGGATCTTTAAAACACAACCAAAATCAAGACCATCGAATCATTGATGAATTCAACTAAGAGCAAGACCATCGAATCATTATGGTACTTAGTCAAAATCAAGATCTTCAGATCTTTAGTGGATAGGAAAACCATGGAATTAAGGTTTAGATAAATAATCATTCTATTCACCAAGTAAACCCATTGGTTCCTTGGAATACATGGCCAAAAACAAGATCATAGGATCATTGAGAGTACTTGGTCAAGATAAGTCCATCAGTTTATTAGAACAATTAACCAAAATCAAAGCCATCATTTCATCAAGGCACTTGACCAAACCCAAAACCATCGGTTCTTCAAAGTACTTAACCAAAACCGAAGCCATCGGTTCATGGGCAACAAAGTCATCAACTCATTCATTTAACATAACCATTCGGTTATTGACTTACATATCCATTGATTCTTTTACCAAGTGAAATCAAGAATAAAAAACTAAGTAAAGACCATTGCTTTAGAAACCAAGTAGAGTCATTAATAAGAAACAACATAGTTTCTTACACTTAGTAAAAATCATTGATTCAAGTATAAAGAAAAACCATCGGTTTATTTACTTAACCTAGTTATTGGATTATGGACTTGCATTGTCATGGGTCCATATATCAAGTAAGGCTAAAGTTTCTCACTCTAGGTAACACCATAAAAACATACCATTTTAATAAGATATTATTCCAAACACATGAATGTACATCGTTTTAGAGACTAAGTATGACCATCAAATTCAGCACCAAGTATCACCATCGATTTCTATATCAAGAGAGAAATCAGTTATTCATACTAAGTAAAACTATCCTTTCTTACCTCCAAAACCAAGGTAGTTCATCTCCATACTAGAAGGGACGTTTATATTATCTAAGTATATATTAAAAACACACAAATATCATGCATGTATGTAAAGGAGTGAACATATGATCATTTCTTTCCATAACACCAAGTTTTAGGCAATCTATATGGATCAAGTTAAAAGAAGCAAGAAATGGGATGAAATTTATATATAACTCAACTAAATATGAATATGAACTCCAAAAATGAATGGTGAGTCAAGAAAAATCCTAGCTTTGAACTTCTAAAGCTCAAACGTAGCTCCTTATTCAAGAACAAGGTAGATCTAGGGCAAATGAGAGAAGAAAATGGTTCCTTCAACCACATGCACGACCTTCCATCAAGAACTTTAGAGTTCCACCCATGGATGAGAAGACAATGCAGAGAACAAAAAAGGAAACTAGAGTAGAGAAGAATATCTTACTTGGTTAGGGCAAGAAACTGGGTTAGGAAGCTTCAAACATCATTAGAGTAGCTTGATCCAAACTCTAGGGAAACATGCATCCATGATCTCTCCAAGCTTTGGCCTCCAAGAGATTTTCCTCCATAAAATGATGTTCTAGTGTCTCTCTATAAGAATTAACAAGATAATGGAGGCAAAGGGTTCGTTTTTGGGAGAGATGAAGGGTATATATATCCAAGGATAGAGAGAGGGGACAAAAGATTGAAAAACAAGCTTGCGTGTGTCAAAACTCAAAATTTGTCTCATCCATGCATGTCAGAGTTTACATCAGATCAAGTGCATTATTATCATCCATTACCCTTTAGTTCATGCCTTAGTGATATTACCAAGATGTATTATCAAATTTTCCATCATATTATGTATATGTGCTATCAGAAAACCCATCGTACTATCACCAAACTTAGTCATTTTGCCAATTTTTAGTCATTTTTCCAACTCTAACCATCCATAGGATTGTGCACTTCAACTAGGGTATCCATCAGATTATTTGCCTCAAGGGAAGTCCTTCGGATCTTCTTCCTCAAGGAGAAATGATTGAATCATTAATCACAAGGTGGAACCATCGAATTTCTTCTATACTTATAAAAATCATCACATAGGTGAGAAAGCCTAAGTTCTCGACCCTAGAGAGAGAGATCAAACAATCCAATTGTGCATCTAGGAATACATAGATGCAACTATATCAAACAAAGGGTAGTATGAAGCACAAAATGCATGTGTGAAAATTACAGATAAAACCCTAGAAATAGGAAATGCATAAAAGCCCTTATAAGCACATAAATTGGAAAACTTACTCAAATAGTGTCCAAACTGAACCAAACTTGAAACTTATCCTTGCCACATGATGTCAAATCACATGTTAGTGTTTGATTAAGGTTTTAAGCACCTAATTAATATAATCAAGCAAGTTTTTTATTAAGCTAGGCCAGGGGTCTTACAACCATAAACCCCTAACTGGGATTTTGCCCCCAAAATTCAATGCAAACAAGGATGGGTTCCTCCTATGCATATCATTCTCTAACCTCCACATGTTTTATTCTATATCATGGTGATGTCACAACACCCTCCACTAAGACTATGTCCTTCTCCTCAACTCTTGTAGGTGTCATCTAGGACTAACATTGAATCCTTCACACAAGAAGCATACCCATCCAACTCCAACTCCATTGTCTATATCACTTGTCCTGCATCGGGGTGATACTTCCACAATATGGAACATATAAATTACTGTGCAACCTATGCCACTCTAGTGGTAACTCTGACTTGGAGCTCTATATGTTTATCATGGTTATCAATCTATGATTTATGTCTATCTTGGTCTACTTTTAACTATTGTTGAATCAGGATGACCTTCTTTGTAGTATGCTATACTATAAAAACACCCAAAAGATGATACTTACATGTCTCATACCATCAAGGGGGTGACCAGCACTGTCTACCATATATAGTCTTATATGGTGTCATGTTCATATTTCTCTAGCAACTATTTTTATAAGAAACTTAATCAGGCTCTAGTGGATATCCAACCACCAAGAATTGTATGACCATGCTCCCAAGGATTCTCCAATGTATGATTATCTCTTCTTGACTGACCATTTTCCTATAGGTGAAAGGATGTGTTGAACTTCAACTGCGTCCCTATAAGATTCTAATGTTTCGCCTCAATTTGCTGACTATTACATACTTGGATACAATCTTTGCTACATCATGTTTCAATCTTGGTTGCCATCATAGGTTTCTTCATATTGTGATACATCTATGTACTAGTGGATACATTGTGTATGTTGGTGAATGATCATCCTCAGATACTATCTTATTTACTCTATCAGTATCTCAAACCATTGTCTGGTTGATGAAACACATTGTCCCATCATCTATCTCATGGAAGCCATCATGTTTCATATTTCCAAACTATGCTTTGTTGTATCAGTGTTGATTTGACTTGTAGTTGTGTCAACAATCTAGCTAATAGATAAACTTCCAACTGTACATCCTTCTATTGGAGTGACACTAGCATGTCCCTTTTAAGCTATTGCAGAGAAAAATGAATCATATTCTTGTCATGCATGAACACGCATCCCAAACCATTCTTTGAAGCATCATGGAAACAACATAACTTCTCCCTTGCCTTTGCAATGCTAACACTGGAACACTTGTCAACTTCTCTTTCCACCACTAAAAAGAATGTTGATACCTTCTATAGTGTCTTGCCTTGCCTAGGAAGCTTCAGATCTCCATCGATGTCTTGTTTTGCTCCTATTCCAAAACTGACTCCTTCTTCTTGAGATCTATGCCAATATCCTTTGTAGATATAACATAACTCAGAAATGACACATGGTCAATCAAAACGCATACTTGTTGGACTTTCGCATACAATTTGTGCTGCCTCAACAACTCCAACACCTGACAAAGATATTGTTCATCTTTTTTATTGTCCCTGGAGTATATCACAGTGTCATTTGTAGAAACTACCCTAAACTAATGAGGATACAGTCTGAACACCCTTGCCCTCAAAGCTTCCTTAGGTATGTCATTTGCCTTGATCCTCAATTAATGATTATCCCAAATTTAGGTCTATCTAAAGCACCTCTCAACTTATCAACAAATCATCTATCCTTGGCAGCGGTTACTTGCTCTTGATAGTGACCTTGTTCAGCTATCGGTAATCCATTCAAAGCATCATAGAACCATCCTTCTTCTTCCTGAACAACATTAGAGGATCTCAAAACCAAACTCTCTCTCTCTCTCTAGGGAGTGTAGAACACCATGAGACTCATCTAGAAAACATATTCATACTCATGTGCCACTGGTACACCCTGGATACTGGGATTCATTACCTTGATATCTTTCACATGTACTATGAATACCTCACACCCTTGTCTCGTCAGCTTTTCTGCCATCATAGAAAACACAAAACACGTAGGAAGAATCTTCCTAACTCTTTGGAAAGCCCAAAAGGCATTACCGTTACAAAACATCATGATCTATGAACTATAGTTCAAAGCAAACAACCATGTGCTTCACTAAGATATCCACCCCTAGGATGACATCAAATTCTCGCATACCAAGTGGCATAAGATCCACTTGAATGTTGCATCCCAAAACAAAGAAAAAAAGGGGAAACACACCTCTCTAAACACAACAACATTGTCCAAAGGGGTTTCTAGCAAGGGGGTTATCGGTTCTTCCAACCTTTTATGTATTATTCATTTTCTTTTTCATCTAGATTCCTAGCCGTCTGCTTGGGAATTAACATGATTGTGGTACTTCATTACTCTTTCTTGTTGACTATTTATCATTCTTGTGTGTGTCCTCTCGTGTTATTCTATTTCTTATTCATCTACCAGAGGTGGCTCATCATATTTTATATTCTTTTCATTTAATATGGATCGTCTTCATTAAATCTCTTTTACATATCATGATAATTTTACCTAAACACCTTATTATACACAAATTGGTATGAGATTTTCTCAAGTTTGACTTGTGTTCATATGTTATTGTTATTATTCATCATCTCATATTACACTTATCATTGGAGTTTTTCTCTTCTTATATGGATTTTACTCCTGGAATCATTCCATTAACACATATTCATCTCTCTTTTACTCCATTATATTTTAGAATCATAGCTTCACAAACTCCTCTTTCGCTTATTTATGTTCTGATTTAAGCTTCATGGTTTCATATATTTTCCTTTATTTCATCAAACATTCAAGTTTTAATGAGTTATAATATTACTTTCACCTTTATTTAGGATAAGGTTAAGATGTTTTCACCATGATTTCTTATTCATTATGCTCTTTGTATTGTTTTCAACTGACTACTTGATCATAGTAATCAGAAAGATAACAATCAAAGAGTTCCACACATACCTTTCCTTCAATAATTGAATACCTGGCCAGGGCATCTAAGTACTGAGTTCAGGCAGTATGCATCGTGTTTATCACTTAGTTATCACCCTAGTCCTAAGTCCTAGTGTCCCTGTAGACTCAGCGAGCCTAAAGCTCTAATACCACTTTGTAAGACCCTGATACGCTAAACAAGATTACTCAAAACCAAAGCACAATCAATTACTAATTAACTCACGTCCCTAAAAAGGAAAAAAAATAAAACCAATTTGAACTTCACAAGCATGTACAAGAACGTTTACTTTGAGGTCCAACATCTTGCATAATTTCATATATTATACCAAGTATCTTTACCATTGCTCTGTGTCCTCATCCACAACATATATATAGAAGATGTTATCCACAAATACAACATGTACAAGCATCATAAAGCTACCAAAAGCTTGAGTCAACTAAAACATTATATACAAAACTATCTCGCCCAGGTCTGAGAGTATTGGGATGACTCTAGGACACACTACACATCTAAGCAACTCTTCTTATAGGGTCCATCACAACAGCTCCTCCTCACTGCTACGGGTCTATTATTGATGTTGACGATCACCTAAAAATATGTGGTGACCAACAAGGTGAGACCCATGTCCCAACGAGACATATAACTCTCAACAACATTTATTTCTCACAACAGATTATAGAATTAAATAGATATAGCAAGTAACATAACATGATGGAAAAGTTAACATTATTTCTCAAAGGATCAGGTGTATCTAACATCATAGGCATAATTATCATCATAAGCATGGCTAACATCATAAGTACGACTAGCATCATAAGTATAGCTAATAGTATAAGCATGGATTATAAGCATTAATACAGCATAAGCATGGCTAACATAAGCATCGATAACAACATAAGCATATTTAACATGATAAGCACAAATAATTGACTTTACCACAATTTAAATTGTCTATCCATTATAAGAAACAAGCAAGGGTTATCATCCAATGTGAATCTATAACACCCAGGTCCACTTCCCAAGGCTCTAGTAGAGTTTCAAGAATGACGACTAGCGCCGCAGACCACCACTAGCCTTAGTTGCGCACTTTGTCCTCAGTCACGCACAAGCTAGGATAAACTTCCCAACTGGTCACCCATCATAGTACTGCTCTAGGCTGAGCATGCTTAACCACAGAGTTCTTTAAAATGGGCTCTCTAAAAAAGAGGTGCACCTTGGTGATATGGGTAGTCCAATCATTTATTTTTAGATTATTTTGTCTGAGGCCTAAAATCTTGGGACATTACAATCTCCCCCACTTAGACTCTTGATGTCCTGGTCAAGGCTCAACTATATGGCCTCATACTATTACCCCATTTCAGTGTAGACTCAGAATGGCCCATGGAAACCCAGCTCTTGATCACGGAATACTAGTGCAAGGGTAGCTACATCACCATGGACAGCCCTTTCCAACATGCATGAACCGCACAGCTCAAGATTGGCATGCCACATGCCCAAATGGGCCCCACCTACTAGAGGGTTTTTGGATATGATACCATTTGTAACACCCAGTTCCATTGCCCAAGGCTCTAGTAGAGTTTTAGGAATGACGACTGGCCCCGCAGACCACCACTAGCCTTAGTTGTACATTTTATCCTCACTCATACGCAAGCTAGAAGAAACTTCCCGAATTATCACCCGTATTAGGTTGAGCACACTTAACCACAAAGTTCTTTAGAAATGAGCTCCCTAAAAAGGAGGTGCACCTTGGTGATATGGGTAGTTTAATCATTCCTTTTAAGATCATTTTATCTGAGGCCTCAAATATTGGGATTTTACGAAATCATTCTATAACCCTAATAGATATGTTACATGGCTAGATTACATATTTTATTAAGCCATGGGGAGTTTGAGGTATGCATTCAAACATCCAAGTGACCACTGTGAAGTGCTATTCAATTATATACAAGATCTAGGACAGCCAAAATCCTAAGATCTCTTCCCCTTGGTCAGTACGAGTCAACCACATCGATATATCAGTTAAGCTACCCGTAATGATATATTAGTCAAGTTGCAATCTAGTCCTCCCTTGGTATATAGGTCATGGCACTAGAAACCAGTGTATACTACCCTATTATTTGAGGTACAACTCTAGGTGTCCTCAATCATATTACATATGCATACATCTGAGACACGGCCTTGACTTCTTTCAATCTGAGGCATGACCACAGCCATCCTCCAAACCTTGGGATAAAGATGAGAAGGATGTATTGTCCCTACACCCATACATACTTGATAGTATAAGGCTCTGAGTTTCCCTTCTGGAATACTCATTTCCCTATTCAGCAAGTTCTAACATTGAATAGTTCTATGACACAGGGTACTACATGATTATGGTTTCATTTAATTACTTATTTCCAATTGGATGAATTAAGGTTGGATCAACCAAGTTTGACATACAAACCTTAATTCAATTCTAGAAAACATGGTTACATAACAACTCCATAGGATATAAAATGTATGAGACATATTCCTATTCACAACATCATAGTATAAAAGTTTGTTATCATCCTTGAAAGGAAACCAACTTCCATTAGGGTTCACAACACCCCACCAATGTCATTCATGAGAAGGCTATATTTTCAACAGGACTCAAGCATGGCCAAAAGTCATTCAGTCCCATAACAACACTACTTTATCTAGTACATCATTATCATTCATTACCCTTCAGATGGCTCAACATGTCATCATCATACTTATTACTTTTAGACCCAACACTAGGTTTCATCAATCATAAGAGTCATGACATTCCTAAGGGTGGCATAGATGAGTTACATTCAACAACAAGTTGTGACTATTCATAATTTCATCATTTATAGGAAGATAGAGGTATTGAACCATCATCACACAATCATTATAAGAATGATTCAACAATTATAAATTTGGATTTGCATCACAAATTTGCATTCATAGATAAACCATTAGTTCACTGTCACCCTTAGTCAATACAATGAAAACCATCATTTTGTTTATAGACTAAGGTATGCATTAGTAAACCATTGTTTCTATGACACACTTAGGTAGGCACATAGCTAATCCATCATTTCTTTAACTCACATAAGTAAACACATAGACAAGCAATTATTTCTCTAACTCTTTTAGGTAACCCAATAATTCTTTTAACTCGTATAGCAATACCATTGGTTCATTCTTGTACTTAGTCAAAAGCATAGGTTCTTATACCTAGAATTCCCATCTGTTTGTTAAGGCACTTAAACAAATCCAAGACCATTGGATTACTAAAGCACTTATCCAGAAATATGATCATCGGATCATTGAAGAACTTGACCAAAAACAAAACCAACGGATCTTTAAAACACAACCAAAATCAAGACCATTGGATCATTGATGGATTCAACTAAGAACAAGACCATCAAATCATTATGGTGCTTAGTCAAAATCAATACTTTCGAATATTTAGTGGATAGCAAAACCTTAGGATTAAGGGTTAGATAACTAATCATTCTATTCACCAAGTAAACCCATCGATTCCTTGGAATGCATAGCCAAAAACAAGATCATCAGATCATTGAGAGTACTTGGTCAAGAACAAGTCCATCGGTTAATTAGAAAACTTAACCAAAATCAATCCATTGGTTCATCAAGGCACTTAAACAAAGCCAAAACCATTGGTTCTTCAAAGTACTTAACCAAAACCAAAGCCATCGAATCATGGGTAGCAAAGTAATCAACTCATTCATTTAAAATAACCATTGGGTTATTGACTTACTTATCCATTGATTCTTTTACCAAGTGAAATCAGGAATTAAATGATAAGTAAAGACCATCGATTTAGAGACCAAGTAGAGTCATTACTAGCCAACAACATAGTTTCTTACACTTAAGTAAAACCATTGCTTCAAGGACAAAGAAAAATCATCGATTTATTTACTTAACCTAGTTATTGGATTATGGACTTGCATAATCATGTGTCCATATATCAAGTAAGGTTAAAGTTTATCACTCAAGGTAACACCACCTACTATTTTAACAAAGCATTATTCCAAAGACATGAAGAGCCATAGTTTTAGAGACTAAGTATGACCATCAAATTCAGCACCAAGTATCACCATCGGTTTCTATATCAAGAGAGAAATCAATTATTCATACTAAGTAAAACCATCCTTTCTTACCTCCAAAACCAAGGTAGTTCATCTTCATAATAGAAGGGACGTTCACATGATCTAAGTATATCTTAACAACACATAAATATCATGCATGTATGTAAAGGAGTGCACATGTGATCATTTCTTTCCATAACACCAAGTTTTAGTGCAAAATATATATGGAGCAAGTTTAAAGCAAGTAAGAAACGGGATTGAAGTTATATAACTCTCCTCGAGATGAAGATGAATGCCCAAACAGCAAGGTGACTCAAGAAAAACCCTAACTTTGCACTTCCAAAGCTACAAGGTATCTCCTTCTTCAAGAACAAGGTAGATCTAGGACAAAAGAGACAAGAATAGGGTTCCTTTAACACATGAACGACCTTCCATCAAGAACTCTAATGTTCCACCCATGGATGAGGAGAGAAGGAAAAGAACGTCAAGGAAACTATAGTAGAGAATAAGATATTACTTGGTTAGGGAAAGAAAGTAGGTTAGGAAGATTCAAACATCCTTAGAGTATCTTGATCTAAACCATAGGGCAACATGCATCCATGGTCTCTCCAAGCTTCGACCTCCAAGAGATTCTCCTTCATAAAATGATGGTATAGGGTCTCTCTTGATCAAAGAACAAGATAAGGGAGGCAAAGGGTTCGTTTGTGGGATATATGGAGGATATATATATATATATATATATATATATATATATATATATATATATATATATATATATATATATATATATATATATCCAAGGAGAGAGAGGGGTCAAAAAGTTGAAAAACAAGCTTGCCATGTGTTAAAACTCAAAATCCATCTTATCCATGAATGTCAGAGTTTCCATCGGATCTTTACCATTATTTTTCATTATTTCATTCCTTAGTGAGATTACCAAGATTATTATCAAAGTTCCCACGGATTACGCATATGTGCTATCAGAAAATCCATCGGATTATCACCATACTTGGTCATTTTGCCAACTTTGACCATGCATTGGATTGCGCACTTTAACTACGGTATCCATCAGATTATGGACCTCAAGCAAAGTCCTTCGGATATTATTCCTCAAGAAGAAACCATTGAATCATTACTCACAAGGTGGAACCATCGAATTTCTTCCATACTTAGAAAAATTATCACATAGGTGAGAAACCCTAACTTCTCAACACCAGAGAGAGAGAAAATAGACAATCCAATGGTGCATCTAGGCATCCATAGGTGAAACTATATCAAACATGATGAAGGGTGGTATGAAGCACAATATGCATGTGTGAAAATTATAGATAAAACCCTAGATATGGGAAAATTTCATAAAAGCCCTTATAAGCACAAAAATTATAAAACTTACTCAAACAATGTCCAAACTGGACCAAACTTGAAACTTAGATTTTTCATATGATATAAAAGCACATGTTAGTGTTTGATTAAGGTTTGTACCACCCAATTAAGATAATCAAGAATGTTTAGACATTAAGCCAGGTCAGGAGTCTTACACTATAAGGGCAACTAAGAGCTATGATGACTTCATGAGCCTAATTGTGATATGGATTTTATCTTTAGTATCCTCTTAGCTTGAGATATGATTGTGAGTAATTTCACTAATTTTTCTATTACACCTTTTTGGGTATGAGAACTTTTGGCTCAACAAGCATGCCACCTTGAGTGGCCCTCAAGGATATCTGCATCCTTTGTTGCCCACCTGTCACCATTGGATTGGACATAGTAGTAGAGTGTCCTATGAGTGGTGGAGATGACATCTAGAGATGTTGATATTTGAAGAGGCATACATATCAATTTTATTTAATTTTATGATTCCCATATAGGTGATTTAACTGACTCTTTTTTGTGTGTATTACAAGTTAGTATCATGGTCCTCTCTAGGTTCAAACTAGGTGAGGCAAGTACATTGTGTGTTGCCTGTTTTGCCTCTTTGACATTGAATGCATAGTTTGAGTTACCTTTAGGAGTGTCTTGTACATGGAGAGCGAGCCACTCATTAATGGGTTGGTGGTTGGCACATTCCTTTTGACCCTCTTCCAAAATTGATCCAATATAGCATCGTGGTCTATCAATTTGCAAGGGAGAGAGTGAGAATCCAAGTGGATTATACTATGTATCTTGAGTGGTATCACTCCATTGGTCAACATATGTTGTTTTCACAGAATCATCCAATTCTCTGAAGTGTGCTCCTCGGGTAAGAGTTTTTTTACTTGCAATAGCATGACATTTGCTTCTTCACATGTGATTGACTTTGATTCCTTTGAGGATCAAGTTGACTTTGGTTATGATATGCAATGTCCAACTCCTCTATAGGAAGATCTTCATCCAGAAACTCCTTCTCTATTTGTAGCTACTCATGCCTTCAATGAATTTCTAGGGTTGCGACCTCATCGAGATTTGGCATTGGAGGATCGTGTTATTTTCTTGGTGATTTTGGTTGCAATTCATCCTTCTAAGATGATTGTGTTTCTACAAGTACAACATGAGGTTTTTTCAGGTCAATAATCTCGACAGAGTATAAGTAGAGTCACAATTGCCTCGGAACTTAGGGTCACCATGGTCCTAGTGCAAGCATGAACAACTTTTCCATGGAGGATCCAACCTTTATTATGGATCCACTAGGGTAGGTAGTTAATGTAGAGACATCCTCAGTGAGTACTGAGGAAGATTCAACTAATCATTGGGATGCTTCTTTGGGCATGGAGGTGCAATTTAACATCTCTTCTTTGGGTTGTATATGGTCTACCAACATCATTAGTCCTGACATGAGCATAGAGAACTGGTCTTTAGGATCTTCTTTTTCTAGTAAACCGGCCTTTGGCCAAGTGCTTGCATGATGGTTGAATAGAAAGTTAAGAAGTAGCTTTCATTCAACATCATTTGCTCATGTATCTTTAAAAATTGTATTTCCTGTCTACAAGAAAATGATTATTTGGCACATTAAAATTTGGACTTGAGGTTTTAGTTTGAGTGTCAAATCCTATTTCAATATTTAGAAATATCTATGTTGGAGGCTTATTGTATCTTGCATAGAAGGACTTGTAGAAGGCTTAGGCCCAAACAATGAATTCCTACATATTGTGAATCCTACTCAGAGTGTGGAATGTTCTATTCCGACGGATCATCAGAAATGGGGATCCTACTTTCCTAAGGAAATGGGTGTGCCTCAATAGATGTTATAGAAGTCTATAAATATAATAGGGTTGCGGTGTTTACTTGGTATCCCTTAATTTTTGAGATTGAGAAACATGGCGCAACTGGTGATCAACAAAGTTTACCTCCTAAGGTGTCCTCCATGAATCTATCATTAGTATGACATTACATCACATATATTTTTGAGATGGTGGGGGTTGATATGGAAAGCTTTGGTGTGAATTGACACTTACGATGTCTAGGTTATGTTCCTAAAGGAGGGAATTGTGTTAGTGTTGATCACATTATAGGATCCCCTTATTCATGCCTTCCACTTAGGGGATGTCATGATGACTCCTACTCTTGAGGCTATCACTAGTATCATTTATCTCCCTCTACAGATCGATGGCATATTATCCTAAAGAAGTCGAGTTAGACTGCGGAGTTGGTTAATATACTAGGTGTAAAGAAACCTAGAGGTGCTCAATGGTTGGTTGATGATGATTGCTTCATCCAATAGCTTCTCTATGGTGGTTGTTGAAGAGCAAAGAACCCCATGATGTTGGTACTCCAGATATGCCACATTTTTGTGTGCATACATTGACCATCCTAGCTAAGTTGTTATTTAGATAAACTTCAGTGAGGTGACATGGGCTTTTCTCAGTGTTGTAGAGGAGATTTGGCAGAAACAGACTATCATGCCCTTGATATTGGGTGAGCTATATCAATGCATATACAAAGCACAGTTGACTGGAATGATGTGAGGACCATCAACATTTTTCATATATATCTAGGAATGCACATTTGTCCCAATAGATTCCAAGAGTCTTTGGATCCTCATTACATTCTTACACAAGAGTACCCACCAAAGCATATCCAGTTTAGTTAACTCCTCCATTAGTGTGGCGATCTGGCTAGGTAGCTTTCAGTATTGACACTTGCATATGCCCAATGGGGATGGATGAAGTTCTATCTTAAAACTCTCAATTTTGGCATGGTGAAGCTTGGTTTTTAGTGAGTGCTCATTATTTTGGGGTTGGAGCATCGTGTTGCATACTGCCTAGTGTTAGTGTTGAGGTAGTTCAATCATTGTCATTTTGTGTACATTATTGAAGAGCTTCCACCTTTCTTTAGTAACCTTCTAGTTGATTCTCAAGCAAGTTCAAGAAAAGGTAGCAAAGATGTGGGTAAATCATAAGAACTCATGATGCATTTCCTACCGACAAAGATTGTTCCCTAAAATACTTGGAGTGGATTACATTGTCCTCTTTGGTAGTATTGGTTGGTGCTCCCTGGGAAAGACTTCCATGATGTTGTCACTTCCTCTATTTTTGAGTTTTTTATTATTTTATTATTATTATTTTGGTTAGCATGAGGTGTCATTTTTAGTTTTGTAAGATATTCATCTTAAAATTAATAAAAGTACCTTTCTAAAAAACTTTCCATTTACCCACAGTGCATGACATCAGCTTTGGGTCCCTCCATAATGTTCATCATGCATTCAGATCCCACTTCATTTCAAGGTCCTTGTCACTATGCATTCCTTTTAGTGAATCAATTGACCTAGGGTGATATAGGTTTCCTTCCTATAGGTACGACATACCAAGGATAGTTATAAGTTTAAGCACTTTGTAAAATGACATCTGTTAGGGTCACTTACTCCTCCTCATACGTTTCCTCTAGTGGTGTTAAAGGGTTGAACCCCCAAACATGTTTAAGCATCTCCCGTGTCTTAATCCTCTACTTTTAGGTAGTTCCTCCTTTTGAATGTTTGTAGCATATTTTGCCATAAGACAATCCTTCCTTCTAGGGGGAAACATGGATTGGGGACTCTACTAACTCTAGATGTCATGTTGGGGACTAAAGTTGTGCCATGTAATAGGGGCATAAGAAGAAACTCCCCACCTAATTGGGCCAAGGAACCAAGAATAACGTACCTCGTTCAACCACCTTAATTTTCCCTATTGAAAATCAAATAGCTAAATATAAGTCGTTAATATGTCACCAAGAATCAAAGCACAAGAATGAGATAAGAAATATTCCATTCAATATACTACAACCTTACAAAGGTAATTTTACATTATCTTGTACATCAATTACAATTATACATGAGTTTCAAATAAGCTTGATCCATATTTGGTTCTTGATGTCATTCATGATCTTTTCAAGATGATTCTTTCATAAGGAAAGGTCCTACAAATCACATGTATGTGACACGGAATGGTATGTCACATCCCAAGTGGGAGAGCATGGGTTAGACAAGTGTCTAAGTATGTAAATAATAGAGGATAGAAACAAGATGTTACCAACATAATTATATTCTTAAATAATTACTCAGAAAAGTAAAGTATCAAAAGTATATACCAATATTGATGACTATATACTGACAATTCTCTTATTTTACCTATCTCATTAGTGATAAGGACCGGCAGACCTTATTCCATATATGATCTTAACGACAAGTCTTAGAGAAGGTGTCAATTCACCTTGGGCAACTGGCATGCAACCACAATAAAATCTTGCTTAGCCAAGACTTAGGCCATTAGGGTTACCAAACCACCTATAAGTACTCTGGTGATGCAGTCCTACTTTAGGGCTTCGTCTTATGTCATATTGCACTTCAATCACATTTACAGTTGTTAGATTATATGTTATTTCCCTCAATATTTGTTTTACTATCAAATACACTTATTGATGGTTTTTGTATGTTTTATAGGTACTTTGAACACTAATTTATGGAAGAGAGAGATTATGGTTGAATCTAGGGTTTCCCCAGGCTTGGAGGATCCTAAAATAAGGCCAAAACCACTCCCAACCTACCCCAAGTGGTCAAAGAATGTATTGAAGCAATAACCTTCATGGATGACCAAGTTCAAGACTCATATGTAGGGGAAGGACCTCATAACAGTCGTGCTACCATAAAATGGCCATTCTGGGACATGCCCCAATTAGTAAAACATTCAAAATATCACCCAAAATCCCAGCATGCCCGTGTTGGCCAGATCCCAGCACGGATATGCTGGCAAGAACGGTCGTGCTAGCAGACCCAGAAGCCCAAAATTCCCTTGTTCACTCCATTCTTTCACCACGGCCATTCCCATCCACCACGACCATTCCCATTCACCCCCAGCAATGGTACCTGAAAGCTTGGTGCCTTTCTACTTATGGTGTTACACAATACTCGATTAGAATTTGAATGGATGCAACTTCGTGAGCTAAACAACACGTGGGTGGATTAATTTCAAAATTTATAATGACCTAAACCTACACACCTACTTCTACTAGAAACACTACACTCACAAACACACGGAGTCGTGTCGTAGTATAGGAGGGCAGCAAGTATAGGGTCAATCCATAGGGAGAAAAGGGGCACTAGAGCTATGTTAGTTTTGGGCTAGGTTCCTACTGTGGAGTCTAGGGTTGAATGGTTTAAAGGTTGATTTTTTTTTATTACACTAAGGGTTGAACAAGAAAGTAAATAAAGGAAAGAAAACAAGATCAAAACCTAAGTTAACCCTAGACAATTAATTCTAATGAGCAAGAAAAGACAAGGAAAACAAAGAAAAGAGCAAGCTATGCTAAGGCAGGCAAGAAGAAGTCTACACTACACTAAGCTAGAAAATAGGGCAAGAGAACAACTAAAGACCTAACTAGTAAGAACCAAGCAAGAACAAGGCAAGAAGCTAACTAAGCAAGTAAAGAGCTAGCTAGGCTAACACTAGCTAAGCAAGAAGGCAATTAGGGTTTTAAAGCAATAAAGGGATGTTTGGGCCATTTTGGGGATGTACTTGTGGCAACACATCCCATTATCATACAGATAACGAGGTGTTACGCGAAAACGTGCAGAAATCACCATAACCACAGATTATGAAAACATGGGTTAATTAAAACCGATTGCGGAAAACTGATAAACTGTGAAACTATTACTTTCCAGTTCTCATCCTGCACAGAAACATGTCACATATGTATACATACACGAGATCTGATACGTGTCCACAACTCAGAAATAGTTGTTCATCCATCACATGAGTTCACCACCTATTCGCATACATAAAGGCCCACATCCGGCCAACAGCAGGATATACAAACATCATCGATCGGTCATCGTGAAACAACGTCAAAACATTGTCAAGGACCTGAGAATACAGGGATGACTCTAGACTCTACTACAAAACATCCAAAACAGCACCATGTCCATTGCTTGCCTTCTACTGCTCCTCAAGCTGCTCGGCCGCAACACCACGACCACGACCACGTCTACCTCGACCACCTAAAAAGGGGTCAAACCAGCGGGGTGAGACAATTGAACAATTGTCCCAGCGGGAAACATAACTCCCCACCGCAACTACAGAACCTCAGCAAGATAGATTATAGCAGCAGATACCTAATAACAGGTATAACGAGAGCAGTCTATATAAAACAGATTATTCTTACCGACAAGCTTACCTTCTATACAAAGGCATATAACCAGATATATCTCAAGGAATATGATTTAGCAAGATAAGATGTATCCCTATATAGCATGATTATCAAAACAAGATATAATGTCACATAACCTGCTTATCAAGATAAGACATATTGTCACATAACCTGCAAGATATAGCAAAGATATTACACATACAAGGCCTCAACCAATGTTTCGTGTTTACCCTAAGCAATAAATACTAAACAGCTATATTACGTATTATTATGCCCAGAGGATTTGAATCGTACCTTTCAAATCCAACCTTTGGTTGTGAAACCCAAGATGGTGCCATACAAGGTCAATGGAAGAGCCGGACTCCACGACCTCCCACCTCGTGGTCAGTACACGAGTACAACACAAGCAGGACCGCAGTCACATGTTGAAGTGGTCTAAGCCATAGGGTCAGCTCCATAGGCTACCCTCACTCTAGCCCGCCTTGGTACAGGTCTCGGCGCTAGTAAAACTGAGCCACGGGCCTGTTCACCGTGCTCTGAGCCATGAATGCATTCATGCTCTACACATCACATATCCTGAGCCATGGGCCTGTTCACCATTCTCTTCATACGTATCTGAGTCTGTAACCGAAGTTACACTCTTACCTCCTCATTTTCAGGCTAGGAGTAACCTACACATATTCAACAATATGCGCTTCCAGGTTAACCCGTAGGAGAACCGTTTCACCATCACCAAGTCCTGACGATGATGGATCTATGGCCAGGGAAAACTACATGATATATTTCACTATGATTAATTAGTATCTTTTAGATGGATTGCAAGATTCAACCAAGTTGTATAGCATGCAAGATATAACGGAAAGTAAACAACATTATATTATTATTTAATCGCATCAACCTGATCCATCACAAGGATCCAACATCACATGTTACCACACTTGGCCTCTTGCCAACCATCCAGATCCATCTCGAGGATCATCACATACCATGGGATCTCAATCCTTCATCATGTACTGTCACTGCTTCTCAAGGCTCACATCATCATCATGGGACAAACACATCATTTATACAACCTCATAGATTAGTCATCAAAGTGATGTTACTCATCACATGTGTCTCATAGCCTTTTCATGGCTAATCATCACCTGCATGGTTAGGATACACAATAATCGTAGATTCAACATAAGGAATATGCTACCATCATAAATGCCATTCAAGATACTCTACTTATCATTCTTACACTATTTGTTGATCAAGTGTATAAAGTACATCATTAGCAAGCCATATCTATACTTATCCTTATCTCAGAATTGTATGAACAATCAAGATGTTCAAATGTACAGAAGAAGTACTATTGTTACCACCACCATTATGTCACCATCCACTATCATCATTATTATCATTATGTAGGCTAATAGTGTAACTATCACCATTCTCATTTAACAATTAAGTACAAGGATTACTTCATGCATATCATTACTACTATTATTGTCATCATTATTATGCTCAACATTATTACTATCATCTCCTTTATTATTAACAAATAAGCATAAGGGTCACATCATGCATCTTATTACCATTTCCTTCCTCATTACCATCACTACTACCATTATCATCATTACTCACATTATTAGTATTGGCATCATTACTAGTATTAGTACTGTTATTATTGCAAGGCATCATACTCATTATTTTTATTACTAACAAGACACCACCATCGTTTATTGGTGCATAGCTAACCACTTCCTCATCACCAAGGGCCGTTACTATATGCTTGCAAGATTCTCACCATAACTATCATCAACCCTCACTACACCTATCCTGGCCTATCGGCCGACACACACACCAACCCTATCGGCCATCACCACCCAAGGTTGTCACCCAACATGGCTATCGGCCATTAGGGCTATCGGTCATCATGGGTGTCGGCCAGCAAGGGTGTCGACTAGCACACCATGCATGGCTATCAGCCAGCACCAACAAACCTCTAAGAAACTTAGGTCTATCGTACACCATGAGGAAGAGGATGTATGTCAACACATGAAGGACCATCTCGCCCATCATGCTCACCATGATCGGTCACCAAAGGTACACAAGCAAGGTATAAAAGCAAAGAACTAAGCTAAACTACTAACATGCAACAAGATCAAGCTAGAGGTAAAGGAGTTAGGGTTAGAAGTTATGCAACCCGCCTTAAGCTCCAAGCTCCAAGGAAGAAGATGCACTTCAAGCTCCAAGGGATGTCGTCCACCAAGCTGATCCAAGAGAGGGTATCGGCCACCACTGCAACTCGAGGAGAGTGTCTCGGCCGAAACAAGCAAGAAGGAGAGGGGTGTTGTGCACTCAAGGTGGAGGAGAGACCAAAAGATCAAAGGAAGCTAAGGTAAGGAGAAGAGCTACATATATAGAAAGAAGGGGAGGAGAAACCAAGGTAGATCTATGCTAAGTGTCGTCCACCCAAGGGACACTTGTCCTAGGGTTAAGCCAACATTCTAGCAAGCCAAGAGACACTTGTCAAGGATACACACCAAGTGTCCACCAAACATGGTCAAGGTTGGGCCAAGCAACATGGGTGACACAAGCATCAACTCAACTGGGCGACACACCAAGACATCTGGGTGACACACACACACTCCTTGGGCGACACAAGCTGGTCTTGTCCGACATAAGGCTCAAGCAAGCCCAAATAAAGCACCTCAAGGCCCAAACAAGCTCAAGCAAGGCCTAAGAAACTCAAACAACAAGCCCAAGCCTTCCTCTCAACCCTAGAGGAAGCAAAGAGAGGGAAAACATCTCACAAGATGGCAAACTTGCACACAAAACCCTAGACTTGGGTTATTTGCAAGTAGCCCCTCGAACTCTCAACAAGCACAACCAAACCCTAATCACCACTCAAAGGTGATTAGCAATCATCAAACCACCAAGGTTAAACAAAACAAACAGGGTAAACCCTAAATGCAGGTCAGGGTCCTTACAATCTAACCCCCTTTAAGGGATTTCATCCTCAAAATCCGAAGAGAAAAGCGAGGGATATTTCCTCCTCATCTCTTCCTCAAGCTCCCATGTGGCTTCCTCAATGCCACGACACTGCCAAAGAACCTTCACAAGAGCCAGGTCCTTCCTCTTCAGGTTCTTGGTCCTTCCGTCAAGGATCGCCACGGGACCTTCCTTGTAGGTCACATCTGCATCAAGCTCAACCTCAACTGGCTGTATCACTGTACCTGAATCTGGATGACTTTTCTTCAACATACTAACATGAAACACTGGATGCAACCTGTGCAACTCTGGAGGCAACTCTAACTCATAAGCTACCTTGCCAACACGTGCTCTGACTGAGTAAGGCCCCATATACCTGGGTGCCAACTTACCCTTCTGTCCAAACCTTAGCACACCTTTCCACGGCGAGACCTTGAGATACACTTTGTATCCTACCTGGAATTCCAAAGGTCGTCGGCGATGGTCTGCATAAGACCTCTGCCTATCCTGTGCCACTTTCAACTGTTGATGTATCACCTTGATCTTATCTGTCGTCTGCTGAACTAACTCAGGACCCAAAAGCTTATATTCACCAGACTCATACCAACACAAAGGAGATCTGCACTTCCTTCCATACAAAGCTTCATAAGGAGCCATGTCGATGCTACTTTGATAACTGTTATTGTAGGCAAACTCTATCAAACTCAGATGTACATCCCAGTTGCCTAGAAACTGCAAAACACAAGCTCGAAGAAGATCCTCCAAAATCTGAATAGTCCTCTCAGACTGTCCATCTGTCTGTGGGTGAAAAGTTGTACTGAACCTCAACTGCGTTCCCAACGCTCTGTGCAACTGTTCCCAAAAATGACTCGTAAACTGAGGACCTCTGTCAAAAACTATCGTTGCTGGTACTCCATGCAAATGTACTATCTCATCCACATATACTCGAGCTAGTTTATCAGCTGTATACGTCGTCTTCACTGGTAGGAAATGGGCAGACTTAGTCAATCTGTCCACTACCACCCAAACGAAATCGTGATTCCTAGTTGTCTGGGGTAGACCAACTACGAAATCCATGGTTATGTGATCCCATTTCCACTGCGGTATCGGCAAAGGTTGCAACGTACCTGCCGACTTCTAATGTTCAGCCTTCACTTGCTGACACACCGCACATCTCGCCACGAACTCAGCTACATCTCTCTTCAAATCGGGCCACCAATACAAGTCCTTCAGACTATGATACATCTTGGTGACACCTGGATGCATAGCATACATCGATGTATGTGCTTCTTCAAGCACCAACTTCCTCAGATCATTAGCATCTGGAACCACGATCCTATCACGATAGCAAACTAGTCCATCCTCAGACTCATGAAACCCATCACGCTTATCGCTGCCGAACTCTGATCTGATCAACTGTACCGCATCATCTGTCTTTTGTGCATCCTTGTTCTGCTACCTCAACGTAGGCTTAACTTGCATTTGTGCGAAAAGACCAGACAACAAAGAGACTTCCATCTTTACATTCATCTGCCGCAGAGAAACAAACATATCTCGCCTATGGCATACCAGAGAACTCAACTGTGCCTTCTTTGAAGAAAGAGAAGAAGACTTTCTACTAAGCGCGTCAGCTACCACATTAGCCTTACCAGGATGATACTCGATAGTGCAGTCGTAATCATTGATCAACTCCATCCATCGATGTTGTTGCATGTTCAACTCTTGCTGCGTAAAGATATACTTCAGATTCTTATGATCCGTAAAGATCTGACACACTTCTCCATACAGATAGTGTCTCCAGATCTTTAGCGCATGAACCACTGCTGCCAACTCCAAGTCAGGAGTCGGGTAGTTCTCCTCATGTTTCTTGAGTTGTCGCGAGGCAAAAGAAACTACATGATCTTCTTGCATCAAAACGCAACCTAAACCTTTCTTGGAAGCATCACAGAAAACAACATAGCCCTTCCCAGGCTCTGGCAAGATCAACACTGGAGCACTGGTCAGCTTCTCCTTCAAACTCTGGAAAGCTTGCAGACATCGATCATCCCAAACAAAAGGTACGTCCTTCCTGGTCAATTTCATCATCGGCAAAGCGATCACACTAAAGTCCTTGATAAACCTCCGGTAGTATCCTGCTAAACTAAGGAAACTACAAACTTCTGTCGGTGTCTTCGGTTGTTCCCAATCCGCAATGGATTCCACCTTCTTCGGATCTACTTTGACTCCTTCTGCAGATATCACATGACCTAAGAAAGTCACTTCTGCCAACCAGAACTCACACTTATTGAACTTGGCATACAACTGATGTTGACGAAGAAGAGTCAACGCTCGACGAAGATGTTGTTCATGCTCTAGCATGTCCCGACTATAGATCAAGATGTCATCTATAAAGACTACAACAAAGTGATCTAAGAACGGATGGAACACCTTGTTCATCAGGTCCATGAAAGCTGCAGGTGCATTGGTTAACCCAAACGGAATAACCACGAACTCGAAATGACCATACCTCGTCCTGAAGGCTGACTTTGGTATGTCATCTGCCTTTATCCTCAACTGATGATACCCATATCGTAGATCGATCTTCGAAAACACTGTAGCACCACACAACTGATCGAACAGATCATCTATCCTCAGCAACGGGTACATGTTCTTGATCGTGACCTTGTTCAACTACTGGTAATCTATGCACAACCGCATCGAGCCATCCTTCTTCTTAACGAACAACACGGGAGCACCCCACGGTGACGTACTCGGTCGGATAAAACCTTTCTCCAACAACTCCTGCAACTGCTTCTTCAATTCTGCCATCTCTGCTGGAGCCATCCTATATGCTGACTGTGCAACTGGTTGTGTTCCAGGAACCAGATTGATCTCGAAATCAATCTCTCGGGGTGGAGGAACACCAGGAAACTCCTCAGGAAACATGTCTGCAAACTCTCGAACCACGGACACCTCCTCAATACTAGGACCTTTTGCCTTGGTAACCACAACGGTATCCACCACGTGAGCTAGGAACGCCTCACATCCTTGTCGTAACAACTTATCTGCCACCATAGCTGATACCAAACACGTCAGAAGGATCTTCCTATCTCCCTGGAAGGTCCACCTCTCTCCAGCGACATCAAACACTGCCTGCTTGGAACCACAGTCCAAGACAACCTTATACTTCTCTAAGGTATCCATCCCAAGGATAACATCGAAACCATGCATATCAAGTGGTATAAGATTCACTTGAATACGATGTCCCGAAAAAGACAAAACACAAGATGGACACTCTTCTCGAAGCAAAGAGGAACCATCAAGAGGGGTTTCTAACAACAAGCTATCCTTATTACAACTAACAGGTAAACAACAGTTTTCAAGCATACTATAGGCGATAAAAAAGTGTGTAGCACTCGGGTCAACCAGAACAGATATAAAGCAAGAAGAAGACATATCAGAATGAAATAACTCCATCTGACCTGTCACCACTCGTGGGTTGACTACCGCCTCCGGCTGACTCATGGCATAGAATCGAGCCGTTGCTTGCTATCCACTACCTCTACTTCCTTGAGCAGACGATCCAGCTTGAGATGCTTGCCCACGTCCTCGACCTCTGCTACCACTGGGCTGTGGTCTCTCTGACCTCTGAAAACTCTGCCTCGGCTGCTGCCTCACTTCAACGTCTTTATTCGGGCAATTGAACTTCCAATGCCCGACCTGTCCACAAAGATGACATGCCTTGTCCTCAAACCGTGGCCTAGTTGGCCCTATCACTGCCACAGATGCTGAACTGTACGCCTTAGATGGTGAAGAAACATAACCTCTTCCTTTACTCAGAGACCACTGAGATTGTACACCAGCACTTCTCATCGTTGACGGTGCCGAAAACTTGGGCTTCTTAAAGCCACCAAACCTACGTCCTTGAAACTGAGCAGGTGTTTTAAGGGACATAGACTCTCTTTTCTCCCTTACTGTCCTCTCGATCCGTCGAACTGATTCCACGAACATAGAAAACCGCTCTCAGTTCTCCAACGTAGACACAGGGGTCTTCAACTCAGCACTCAAACCCTTCTCGAAACGTCTGATCCGTTCCTCATCTGTTGCCGCCATGTGAGGACAGAACCTCAACAGATCCATAAACTTGGCTTCATACTCGGTGATGTTCATCGTTCCTTGCCGCAACTTCTCAAACTGACTCACCTTCTCATCCAGATACGTCTTTGGAAAGTATCTGGTGACGAACTTGCATCGAAACACTTCCCAACAGATCACCTCGCCAGGCCACTTCTCTTCCTCGATGGTCCACCAGTGACCAGCACTACCCTTCAGAAGGTAGACATCATGCTTTACCTTGTCTACTTCGGGGATGTCGACGATCCGGAAAGCCTTCTCGAGACTTGTCAGCCATAGATCTGCATCCGCTGGATCATCCGTTCCAGCATAATCTGAAGCTCCAACTCGGCGAAGCTGCTCGAAGGTCTTCCCAATACCTGATGCTTCTCCATGGGGAACATGTGCTCACAGAGGAGGCACTGGTAATCGCTCAACCATGAGATTCATCGTAGCCATTAACTGCCCCATAAGTTGTTGGTAAGCAGGATGTTCAAGTATGGCTGGGTTAAGTTGGGGAACCTCAGGCACCCGATCTTCATGTGCCTGTCCATCTGCTCCATCAACCGATGCAGCATCACTGTACTCAGCAGAGTGTTCTTCATGGTTTCCAGACATCTTGACTTTTCTTCCGCTGAGGGCAGAAGATTTGTAAGAAAACCTGGAAAGCACATAAGAACAACTCAACCTAGTCCTAAATCCCTGTAGACTCAGCAAACCTAGGGCTCTGATACCAAAACTTGTGGCAACACATCCCATTATCATACAGATAATGAGGTGTTACGCGAAAACGTGCAGAAATCACCATAACCACAGATTATAAAAACACGGGTTAATTAAAACCGATTGCAGAAAACTGATAAACTGTGAAACTATTACTTTCCAGTCCTCATCCTACACAGAAACATGTCACATATGTATACATACACGAGATATGATACGTGTCCACAGCTCAGAAATAGTTGTTCATCCAGTACATGAGTTCACCACCTGTTCGCATACATAAAGGCCCACATCCGGCCAACAGTAGGATATACAAACATCATCGATCGGTCATCGTGAAACAACGTCAAAACACTGCCAAGGACCTGAGAGTACAGGGATGACTCTAGGCTTTACTACAAAACATCCAAAACAGCAGCATGTCCATTGCTTGCCTTCTATTGCTCCTCAAGCTGCTCGGCCACAACACCACGACCAAGACCATGTCTACCTCGCCCACCTAAAAAGGGGTTAAACCAGCGGGGTGAGACAATTGAACAATTGTCCCAACGGGGAACATAACTCCCCACCACAACTACAGAACCTCAGCAAGATAGATTATAGCAGCAGATACCTAATAACAGGTATAACGAGAGCAGTCTATATAAAACAGATTATTCTTACCGACAAGCTTACCTGCTATACAAAGGCATATAACCAGATATATCTCAAGGAATATGATTTAGCAAGATAAGATGTATCCCTATATAGCATGATTATCAGAACAAGATATAATGTCACATAACCTGCTTATCAAGATAAGACATATTATCACATAACCTGCAAGATATAACAAAGATATTACACATACAAGGCCTCAACCAATGTTTCGTGTTTACCCTAAGCAATAAATACTAAATGGCTATATTACGTATTATTATGCCCTGAGGATTTGAATCGTATCATTCAAATCCAACCTTCGGTTGTGAAACCCAAGCTGGTGCCATACAAGGTCAATGGAAGAGACGGACTCCACGACCTCCCACCTCGTGGTTAGTACACGAGTACAACACAAGTAGGATTGCAGTCACATGTTGAAGTGGTCTAAGCCACAGGGTCAGCTCCATAGGCTGCCCTCACTCTAGCCCGCCTTGGTACAGGTCTCGGCACTAGTAAAACTGAGCCACGGGCCTGTTCACCGTGCTCTGAGCCATGAATGCATTCATGCTCTACACATCACATATCCTGAGCCATGGGCCTGTTCACCATGCTCTTCATACGTATCTGAGTCTGTAACCGAAGTTACACTCTTACCTCCTCATTTTCAGGCTAGGAGTAACCTACACATATTCAACAATATGCGCTTCCAGGTTAACCCGTAGGAGAACCCGTTTCACCATCACCAAGTCCTGACGATGATGGATCTATGGCCAGGGCAAACTACATGATATATTTCACTATGATTAATTAGTATCTTTTAGATGGATTGCAAGATTCAACCAAGTTGTATAGCATGCAAGATATAACGGAAAGTAAACAACATTATATTATTATTTAATTGCATCAACTTGATCCATCACAAGGATCCAACATCACATGTTACCACACTTGGCCTCTTGCCAACCATCCAGATCCATCTCGAGGATCATCACATATCATGGGATCTCAATCCTTCATCATGTACTGTCACTGCTTCTCAAGGATCACATCATCATCATGGGACAAACACATCATTTATACAACCTCATAGATTAGTCATCAAAGTGATGTTACTCATCACATGTGTCTCATAGCCTTTTCATGGCTAATCATCACCTGCATGGTTAGGATACACAATAATTGTAGATTCAACATAAGGAATATGCTACCATCATAAATGCCATTCAAGATACTCTACTTATCATTCTTACACTATTTGCTGATCAAGTGTATAAAGTACATCATTAGCAAGCCATATCTATACTTATCCTTATCTCAGAATTGTATGAACAATCAAGATGTTCAAACATACAGAAAAAGTACTATTGTTACCACCACCATTATGTCACCATCCACTATCATCATTATTATCATTATGTAGGCTACTAGTGTAACTATCACCATTCTCATTTAACAATTAAGTACAAGGATTACTTCATGCATATCATTACTACCATTATTGTCATCATTATTATGCTCAACATTATTACTATCATCTCCTTTATTATTAACAAATAAGCATAAGGGTCACATCATGCATCTTATTACCATTTCCTTCCTCATTACCATCACTACTACCATTATCATCATTACTCATATTATTAGTATTGGCATCATTACTAGTATTAGTACCGTTATTATTGCAAGGCATCATACTCATTATTGTTATTACTAACAAGACACCACCATCGTTTATTGGTGCATAGCTAACCACTTCCTCATCACCAAGGGTCGTTACTATATGCTTGCAAGATTCTCACCATAACTATCATCAACCCTCACTACACCTATCCTGGCCTATCGACCGACACACACACCAACCCTATCGGCCATCACCACCCAAGCCTGTCGCCCAACATGGCTATCGACCATTAGGGCTATCGGTCATCATGGGTGTCGGCCAGCAAGGGTGTCGACTAGCACACCATGCATGGCTATCGGCCAGCACCAACAAACCTCCAAGAAATTTAGGTCTATCGTCCACCATGAGGAAGAGGATGTATGTCAACACATGAAGGACCATCTCGCCCATCATGCTCACCATGTCACCCATCAAGATACAAAGGCCTGTCATCCAAGAGAAGAACAAGAGCATTGCTCATCTATCGTTCACCAAGGGCACCAACATATCGGCCAACAAAGGGGATACCATGTCACCCAACATAAAGACAAAGGTGCCATGTCATCCAACACACCAACAAAGGAGGGATATCGCCCAACCCTAGGTCACCATCAACCTCCAACACAAGGAACACTACTATGTCGCCCAACACAAGAACAAGGGTGTCGCCCAACACACCCAAACCAAGAGAGGATATCGCCCAACATCAAGGCAAGAGAGGATGTGGCCCAATAAGGGTCACCTTCCACCTCCAACACAAGGAACACTCAAACCCTAGAAAGCAAGTTGCACAAAGGAACCCTAAACCCTAGAGGAGGATCAGTCACCAAAGGTACACAAGCAAGGTATAAAAGCAAAGAACTAAGCTAAACTACTAACATGCAACAAGATCAAGCTAGAGGTAAAGGCGTTAGGGTTAGAAGTTATGCAACCCGCCTTAAGCTCCAAGCTCCAAGGAAGAAGATGCACTTCAAGCTCCAAGGGATGTCGTCCACCAAGCTGATCCAAGAGAGGGTATCGGCCACCACTACAACTCCAGGAGAGTGTCTCGGCTGACACAAGCAAGAAGGAGAGGGGTGTCGTGCACTCAAGGTGGAGGAGAGACCAAAAGATCAAAGGAAGCTAAGGCAAGGAGAAGAGCTACATATATAGAAAGAAGGGGAGGAGAAACCAAGGTAGATCTATGCTAAGTGTCGTCCACCCAAGGGACACTTGTCCTAGGGTTAAGCCAACATTCTAGCAAGTCAAGAGACACTTTTCAAGGATACACACCAAGTGTCCACCAAACATGGTCAAGGTTGGGCCAAGCAACATGGGCGACACAAGCATCAACTCAACTGGGCGACACACCAAGACATCTGGGCGACACACACACTCCTTGGGCGACACAAGCTGGTCTTGGCCGACACAAGGCTCAAGCAAGACCAAACAAAGCACCTCAAGGCCCAAACAAGCTCAAGAAAGGCCCAAGAAACTCAAACAACAAGCCCAAGCCTTCCTCTCAACCCTAGAGGAAGCAAAGAGAGGGAAAACATCTCACAAGATGGAAAACTTGCACACAAAACCCTAGACTTGGGTTATTTGCAAGTAGCCCCTCGAACTCTCAACAAGCACAACCAAACCCTAATCACCACTCAAAGGTGATTAGCAAGCATCAAACCACCAAGGTTAAGCAAAACAAATAGGGTAAACCCTAAACGCAGGTCAGGGTCCTTACAGTACTTATCAATTAAGTTGGGGTGACACGTGAAAATTATGATTTCATTTAGATTACTAAACCATACAACAAGATAGAGTCTGATGAATTGCCCTAGACTAACTACTAACTAGTCAAGGATAGGATAGGTTGTGTATAGGGGAACTAGTCCCTAACACCTCCTACTACCTTTATGAGGCTCAATTGGGTTAGGATATAGGTGCAATTCAGTTAGAGTCCAAACAAGCCTAGGTTTCTAGGTTAGAGGATCTTAGGATGATTAGGGTCTAAGGGTAGGCCTCACATCACCCACATTCTATCCTTGAGAAAGCTCTAAGATAATCACACTAAATTCATCCAAACTAGCTACTTAGATCTCTGAATTAGGGTTAGGAGAATTGATTAGCATGTAGGAATATGGGAGGTTAGCTAAGGATCCATGAATTGGACCTAGGAGCAAATCCTAAAATTCACACATATAAGCAATTTCCCTAAATTCCTAGGTGATTTCAAGAACAAACCAACAAGTAATTCATGGAGAATGAGAAATCAATATAACATAATCATTAGCAAATGAAATTACAGTGTTTACACATCATTTCCCCCCAACATGGTATCCAAGTAACATTTTTGGCCCCAAACAGTCCACCTAAGGGGCCTATCTACTCGTGGAAATGCAAAATACAAAAATAAAGGAGAAAGAGGTAGAAGAAGCCATGGAGCTTGGTTTAGATGGATTAATCCTTCTCTTCAGCTATTGCAAGATGTCCTCCTCCTTCTTCCAAGGTACAAGGGCATGGAATGATGGTGGAATAGGGTCAAAACACTAGGAAACTAGAGTTTTTGGTGGTGGAAATGGTAAAATGGAGTGGAATGGAGGTGAAAATGAAGTGGAATGGATGGAATGAAAAAATGGAGTGATATGAGGTATCTAGGGGTGGCCAACCTCATGCTAGAGCCACCACCTAAGTATATATAGGTGGTGGGGAAGCACTAGGTTAAGTGGGGGCAATATGGGTAATGCAGTGCAGAAAATTGTAGGGTTTTTGTGGTAACACGGCTGTGTTGGGAAGCACGGCTATTCTGGGGATGAATGGGAAAGGTAGTGGTGGATGGGAATGGTCATGGTGGAAGAATGGAGTGAATAGGGGAATTTTGGGCTTCTAGGTCTGCCAGCATAGCCGTTTTGGCCAACATGACTGTGTTGGGATCTGACCAGCACGGGCCTACAGGGATTTTGGGTGATATTTTGAATGTTGTACTGATTGGGGCATCTCCCAGAACGGCCATTCCATGGTAGCACAGCCGTTCTGGAGCCCTTCCCCTGCATTTGGATCTTAAACTTGGCCATCCATGAAGGTTATTGCTTCAATACATTCTTTGACCACTTGGGGTAGGTTAGGAGTGGTTTTGACCTCATTTTGGGCTCCCCCAAGCCTGGGGAAACCCTAGACTCAACCATCTTTTCTCCATTCCATCAAGTAGTGGTCAAAGTACCTATAAAATATGCAAAAACATTCTTAAGTGCATTTGATAGTAAAACACATATTGAGGGAAATAACATGTAATCTAATAGTTGTAGATGTGATTGAAGCACAATATGACACAAGATGGAGCCCTAAAATAAAGCTCGGTGCATCCCGCTAGGGTGCATCAATTGGAATTTGACTAGATGCGCCCCACGAGATCGGGACACATGGTGGGATAACTTTTAAAATTTGTAAGTGACCTAACTTAACACACTCACATTAACTAAAAAACTACATCCGCAAGTGCACGGGGTCGTGCTGTGGTATAAGAAGGCGACATGTATAGGTTCGATCCACCAAGAGAAAAGGGGGAACTAGAGCTAGGTTTGTTTTTGGGATAGGTTGCTAATGTGTAATCTAGGGTTGAATGGTTTAAAGGTTGATTTTGTTTATTACACTAAGGGTTGAACAAGAAACTAAATAAAGGAAAGCAAACAAGATCAAAATCTAAGTTAACCCTAAACAGTTAATTCTACTGAGCAAGAAAAGACAAAGCAAGAAAATAAAAGAGAAAGCTATTCTAAGGTAGGCAAGAAGAGGTCCACACTACACTAATCTAGCAAATAGGGCAAAAAAACAATTAATGACCTAACTAGCAAGAACAAAGCAAGAACAAGGGAAGAATCTAACCAAGCAAGTAAAGAGCTAACTAGGCTAGCACTAGCTAATCAAGAAGACAATTAGGGTTTTAAAGCAATAAAGGGATGTGTGGGCCATTTTGGGTATGTACTTATCAATTAGGTTGAAGGTGACATGTGAGCATTATGCTTTCATTTAGATTACCAAACCAAACAACAAGCTAGAGTCTAATGAATTGTCCTAGACTACTAATTGGTCATGGATAGGATAGGTTGTGTATAGGGGAATTAGTCCCTAGCACCTCCTACTACCCTTATGAGGCTCAATTGGGTTTAGATCTAGGTGCAATTCAATTAGAGTCCAAACAAGCCTAGGTTTGTAGGTTAGAGGATCTTAGGATGATTAGAGGCTAAGGGTAGTAATGGGAGTGGAAATGAGGTTTTAGGCCTCACATCACCCACATTCTATCCTTGAGAAATATCTAAGCTAATCACACTAAATTCATCCAAACTAGCTACTTAGATCTCTCAACTAGGGTTAGGAGAATTGATTAGCATGTAGGAAGATGGGAGGCTATCTAGGGATCCATGAATTGTACCTAGGAGCAAATCCCAATTTTCACACATATAAACAATTTCCCTAAATTCCTAGGTGATTTCATGCACAAACCAAAACAAATTAATGGATAATGAGATAGAAATAGAGCATAATCATTAGCAAATGAAATTACAATGTTTACATATCATTTTACCTCAACATGGTATCAAAGTAACATTTTTGGCCCCAAACAGCCCACCTAAGGGTCTAGCTACTCATGGAAATACAAAATACAAAAAGAAAGGAGAAAGAGGTAGAAGAAGACATGGAGCTCGGTGTAGATGGATTCATCCTCCTCTTTAGCTATTACAAGATGTCCTCCTCCTTCTTCCAAGGTGCAAGGGCATGGAATGATGGTGGAATAGGGTCAAAACACTAGGAAAATAGGGTTTTGGTGGTGGAAATGGTGAAATGAAATGGAATGGAGGTGGAAATGAATTGGAATGTATGGAATGCAAAAATGGAGTGATAGGAGGTAGATAGGGGTAGCCAAACTTGTGCTAGAGCCACCACCCAAGTATATATAGGTGGTGGGGAAATACTAGGTTAAGTGGGGCCAATATGGGTAATGCACTGTAGAAAGTTGTATGGTTTTGGTGGTAGCACGGCCGTGTTAGGCAGCATGACTATTCTGGGGGTGAATGGGAATGGCCGTGGTGGATGGGGAATGGCCATAGTGGAATATGGAACAAATAGGGGAATTTTGGGCTTCTTGGTCTGCCAGCATGGTCGTTTTGGCCAACACGACCGTGTTGGGCTCCAGCTAGCATGGGCCTACTAGGATTCTGGGTGATATTTAAAATTTTCTACTTATTGGGGAATGTCCCAGAACGGCCATTCCATGGTATCAAGGCCGTTCTGGGGTCCTTCCCCTGCATATGAGTCTTGAACTTGGTCATCCATGAAGTTGATTGCTTCAATACATTCTTTGACCACTTGGGGTAGGCTAGGAGTGCTTTTGACCTCATTTTGGGCTCCTCCAAGCCTGGGGAAACCCTTGTGTCATGCCTGAATCCCATGATTACCACTAATCATGAGATTAGCGCATAAGTTTGAGGATTATACTTAATACAAAGTTCACTCCCTTACTTTTTTTTCCTTTATTTCATTTCAAACTCTTTATTTTCTCGCATCCAATCACATAAAAAAACTTTACGAGAGAATTAAACTTATATTACTCTAATATGATCTCAACATTAGTGATACACATCCATACATTCATTCAGTTTCTCACACTTCCATGTACATACAACATGACAATTAGATACATTCTCTCTTATTAAGGAAACAAAGATACAAAATATCATTTACAACTCTCTCACATCTATACAAGGACCTAGAGTGATAGGGACCAACTGAACTTAACTGATCTCATACTTAACTCATGTGGTAGATCTACTTTGATGCATTGACCTTCTTCAAATCCATGTGATTTCCCTAAAATTTGTGAGTAGAGGTGTGAGCCTACTCGCTCAGTGAATGAGTACTTCAAAGAAACAGTCTAAAGCACTGATATAATTACAAATATACTTTTGATCAACTGATATCAATTATAACAGAAGCAATTTTCAAAGAGACTAATTTTTCACATACATAAATATGGCACAATACTCTAGACATCTACAAGAACGAATCAATATATGAACATGCTTGATTGATTATAAATAGAACTAATAACTCGGAAACATACAAAGAATAATTGAATAACTGCGCACATTTGTTTAACCTCTCATTCATCTTATTATGCCCTAAACCCACATGAGGTGTACCACAATATGTGAAAGAATCACAGCAAGCTACGATCTCACTATATAAGGCTTAGAAGCATGCCTGGGTTTCTAAGCCTACCTATTGAGTAAGACCCCATCTGCATCGGACCTCGGCACATCTACCTCTCAGTGGCTAATGGGAGTGGTCAGATATCTCAGACTCCACCTCTCAACCTGGGTACTCATGCGGTGAGTCAAAGCCCTCAGGCTTATTGTGCATCAGTGGACCTACTGATCACTGATCACTCAACATGTAACACATGTACCACCGACATCCCCAGTTGGTGTAGGGTACCACACAGCTATAAGGAGTTTGCCCGACTGGTCAAGACCCCCACACCCTATTTGTGCGCTCTGGCTTACTTCAATCTGGACTACCTCCATTTAGAAAACTATTTCCTCCTCACATCGCATGCCTCATCCTGTGAGGATTTTGTAGTGTTCAGGGCATCTACATGTCTAATTCACTCTTTAAATTCACAATTCAATTATCACATCAACATATCTTTGTTCAGCTTTGTAAATTATTCATTTCATAAACCATCCGATAACATTTACCACAACTGAACTGTTAAGCATCACCACATCTCAAACTGAGAAACATTGATATCACAATACTTGTTTCACTGAACACCCTATCATTAAGGTTTCATTTACCTCATTCACTTATCACATAACTCGCATAAGGATTGAATACATCATAACATCATTTAATAAGAATTGCTCTCAGTAGTTCACATATAATCGAATATATATATGAAACCTTGTAATGAACTGAACTAGGGTTTCCACGCCATTTACTAAAATCTCATACATCAAGAATAACATCAAATCAAGATGTCTATTTGCAAACGTCCAACTTTCCATTCATTTAGGGTTTCACCCGCTTACTGGTATATCAAGAAAATATTGATATCACAAATGATATATCAAGATCTTATCTGACATATATGTAATACGCACACAAATAAAATAATCATTCGTAACCAAGGAGATTCAACTAGGCAAACTTCTTTATTCAATTATACAACAATTTCAGCCATAGCCAAAAATCTTAAATTTCACTTTACTCTTATAATCTCTGCAAATACTTTAAAAATTATCATTTAGATGGATTGTACCCATTTCTAATAAGATTTCATCATCTAAAATTCATCACAACAGATAAATAATCCATTTCATATAACTTGCAAAAGCTAGATCAAAAAGGTAACTTAGTGTTTGTACTCGCATACCAAGAAATTGAAGATTTTTGATGATTTAACTCATTTTCGTGCAATCTACTATTTAAAGGAAGTACTCACTCACCCTAAGGTGTGAAAACACCTTAAAAATGCAGCCCATCTCTGAAATTCTCGAATCTGTGTCAGAACTCTAGCAAAATTAGCAGTTTCTTCTTCCTTTCAACTCTAAACGAGGTCTGCTGTAGGTAGAATATGAAGGTCAAAGGTTAACCCAAACCTCAAATTCACTAGATTAGGGATTCTGAGTAGGGAAAAATGAAGAGAAGGAAGAATCAAGGGTTAAACCTACTTACCAAGTCGAATCTATAGCAACCCCTTTGGATTTTTGTTGTTCTTCACATTCTTCTCCAACAATCACCCTAGAAATTGCCTTTCAGATTTCCCTCTCATAGAGCAAGTTTCCTGGGATGATAGATGATCAAATGGTGGTTCCAACACACTTCATTTCGTTGAAAATAGATAAGTATTGCTCGAGATATGATCGTTTTACGATTGGCTATCCCGAGCGGCGGCGGTCGCGGTGTCGACGCAGCGTAGGTTGTGGTTGTGGTCGCGGTTGAGGCCGCGGTACTCAGTACATGTTTACTAAAAAGGGCATAATTCTCTCATTTTAACTCCGATTTGGTTTATTCTATTTTTATTGGATTCATAATTAAATTCTCTACAGTCCTACAATATTATTTTGATAATATTCTCAAATAAAAAATCATTTATTAATTATTTCCTCCAATATCATTAACTCTCTTCTTGCACACATGTATGGGTTAATGCTATATTAACTCCAACTTGGATCTTTATAGTATTCTTAAGTCATGATTATGAGTTGCCCAAATAAGTATTTAAGGTTATCAAAGTTAATATAAAGCACAAAATAGAATATTACTAACAAAAGTATACCAAGCATAAAGATTATCTTAAATCTCTAGGATTATCAGCAAAGTTAGGAACGAGTTGTAACAATTCTCCCCCTTTAATAAAAAATTCATCTCAAAATCTCTAAAAGAGGAAAATATGCTTGTTAAACATCTCCAATTCTACTTCCCATGTTGCTTCTTCTACACATGATTCCTCCAAAGAACCTTTACTAGGGGTATCTCTTTCCTTTTAAGCTTTCAAATACTACGGTCTAGAATTTTATTTTCAACATTGAGTCATTTGTTACTCTTCAAATCACAACTTTTAAAAGATATAAAATGTGTGAAATATAATTTCTCATCTCATCATCACAGGGTACTATTCACTTGCCATTCATGAGACCACACTAGTCATTATACTATCACAAGATATAAATCATTTCCACAATATTACAGGGTATCAACCCTTATCAACACAAGAGGATTGCACCTCATCCAGGGCTCAACCATGCCCAAAGGTCACTAAGGCCATCATACTATTCCCTGCAAGATCATCGTTATCTTTGTATGCCTTATAACAAGGCTCAACAACATCACTTACATATAATACACCGGATCAACACAATATTGCATTAATAAGCTAGGAGATATTCATCAGGGTTATATTAACATTAAGAACATTCCTTTCTTACATTGACATACAAGGAATCTAGATATGATTAACCCTCATCACATTTATAATGCACATGTTTAGCATAAGAAAGTATCAACCATGTGGCTATGATAACCACCAATTAACATATTAAAGTGGTTATTCCACCATCATTCCATCAAATAAGAATGTTAAACATGAATACTCATCATTATCTATTTGTATTAGAGTTAGGTTCAACAACATAATTTATTTTCATGTTACTAATAAGCACTTATACCCAAACCCTTACTCACGGCATCCCCATTGGATCATGGATGCACACGGTGAAGCATCACCATCACATTCCATACTATTCTCAAGTATGAACCCACACATAAATCAAGGGGTAACCATCGGGTTATAGCATACTAGGGTTTCAACAACAGTAACAGAGTACTCCATGATTGTATTAGTCATTTAAAGACTATTCATATCCAATTACCATCACTTAGTTATATTAAATCTAGGTATAACAAGCTATACCTCATTAGGGTTACATATCAATACAATATGGTTATCATCCCTTCTATTCATATGAGTGAATAGGTAAAAATACCTTATTCAGGGTAACCCTCCATTTGTTCCATCATCATTCAACCCATATCACCATACCACAATTGTACAATACTAAGATGGATTATGAATTATTACAACTATCAGACACCTTTAATTAACATATTGCTTGCACATGTACAATTGAAATCATACGTAAAACAAATTTACATCCCTTAATATACCTTCAACAAATTATACTTCTAAAAATAAATTCACATATTGCTAAAAGCCATTTGTTTTCTCTGATTTCTCTTTTTAGGCATTGCAACTTCTTCTTACTTATCCTTCTCACTCTGGTCATCTAGAATAAACACCCCTAACATTGAAACATTCAAGGTAAGAATAGATTATTCATCATTATTTCTATCACTACAAGAATTTATTTCATATCACACTTTAGTCATGTTGTATCATGCCTTTTGATTCAAATACACTTGTTACATTTCAAATTTATTTCTTATCCTTTGCACTGAATCATTTCCATATTGTTTATCTACCTTTCAGATTTGTTACCTTTAAACCATGAATTACTATCTGTGCTGGTTTACTTCTCATAGTGCTAATATCATGAACTTATTTTATAGATATGCTAGTATTCAAGGTCAAATCACTAGTGACATCCGTTGAACTACTACAACTCTAAACATTATAGGGTTTGGTCCTTATTAGTAGCATGATGTTATTGTGATGTGACTTTGCTCCCTTAATTTGAAATTCAAACTTTGGATCTCACAAGTTTTACTAAAGTCTTTATTATCTTATCAATTGAATTTCCTCCTTATCTTATCAATTAAATTTCCTTTCTCTTACTTGGCCATTCAAATAGATTACATTCTCAATTTACCCTGCTAGGGTTTCATCGTCATATTGTGTGTCATTATTAAATATACTAGATGTCTTTACCATGATGGTTATGCATCAGATATGATTCATTTTCTTATCACTTCATTCCCACCTTACTCTCATTAAGGAAGATATGAAAGAGAAGGCGATTTTGAGACTTAGAATTCTTATCTTCAAACATTCCCTTAATACATTTCTCATATGTAGGTTTAATTAGTTATCAACAAGGATACTTGACTAATTAGCACTTGCTTGAATCTCCTAACCTCTTTCTTTTATAATCTATATTACTCCATCATGTTTCAAACCCTTCCTTACTTTCCATAATCCTCTTACCATATACTACTCTTCCACCTGTCATCTTTAACTTCAATTTTTTTTTCTCTTATGATCATGTTGCTTATTCATGTGTATGATCACGTATACCATGTTGCACATATTTCTTTTTATCCTTCTACTAATGTGAAGTTGAAATTCTAAATCAATATTCTCTCTACTAGTTTCACCTCATGTTTAATACATTACATGTCCTTCATTTTAAATCAAACGGCTCATGCATGGGTCAAACTTAGTTTCTCTTTTAATCAAGTTTTTTTTCCTAAATATAGTCTACCTTTGTATGACTTGTTCATTTGTTAAGCTACACTTTTGTTCTTCTTTTAGAAACTAGTTTGTTGTTTTATAGAGACTTAGAATCCAAAGGTAGTAAGGATGAATGTATTAAACTTTATAATAAAGGTATACATTCCATGCTCTCAATTATATCATAACCCTCATTCCTTAATCAAGCTCATCATTTCTAACATTTCTCTTTGTTTCAACTAAGTTTGTTATCCTAGTCTTATGATTTACATGTTCATCTAATTCTCTTTACTTTAACTCTTTTGAAGACTCTTCACTTCTATGTACTTATCGTATACAACTCTTTTCTTCTATTTTTCCTTTGCTTTGGGATACATAAAAGCATTGTACTCTATTATATGATCCATTCCTCATGATTGATTCTTCCTATCTTGGCCCTTACATACTTTTCTCATATATTTTTCATATTTCATATTTTGAGTTCATATAATACTAATCATTAAACTTAATCTGAACCTTATGTCGTGTTCCTTTATTCCCAATTAAGGGTTTCTCATATGAGGCCCCAAAGTTGGATCTCAGATATTAGTTCCAACTGATTCTTAGCTATTCTAATGTTTACCATATGATTCAACATCTTAGTGTATGTACATTCTCACTATGATGTGGGTCTAATTTATCCAGAATCTAATCTTATTATATTTTCAATAGGAGTCATTAGATCCCAGTAATGCACCCTGCCAGCTGGACCAGGCCAAACCTACAATCCTGAAGCCAAGAGATACTCAGGATTAACCGACTTCTATATATCTCAAACATATAGAAAGAATACCCAATTAGGGTAGACTCATTTAAACATAACTTCTGGTCTACTTGATACAAAGAATAACTAAATCAACTTCAACATACACAACAATTTAAAAGAACCATACATATTCTACAAACTGGTAATATGAATTCATACATATAAGAGTATTTCTATTTATATCCAATCAAAGAAGCAATAAAAAGCAAGAGTTGTATCACATTCTATGTTTAATCTCTTACTCCTTCATTAATTTTCGGTCTCTTAACCCTAAGATTTCTAGGGTTTCTCTCTAGCCCATCCTTCCTCTACATACCTGGCCAGGGCGTTCAGAGAAGAATAGACAGAGTAGCTTGATACTAGTCAACCTAAGTATTCAGATATCGGGCCAAGATATCTAAATACTCAGACCTCCCAGAGCTATAGATACATCATCTTCTATCTGCCACACTTATAACTCTAACTTTCTATCCTAATGGTCCCTAACGACTCAGCCTAAGCTCTGATACTAAAAGATATCACGCCCAAATCCCACGATTACCAGTAATCATGAGATTAGGGCATAAGTTTGAGGATTATACTTAATACAAAGTTCACTCCCTTACTTTTTTTTCCTTTATTTCATTTCAAACTCCTTGTTTTCTCGCATACAATCACATAAACAAACTTTATAAGAGAATTAAAATTTTATTACTCTAATATGATCTCAACATTAGTGATACACATCCATACATTCATTCACTTTCTCACACTTCCATGTACATACAACATGACAATCAGATGCATTCTCTCTTATTAAGGAAACAAAGATACAAAACATCATTTACAACTCTCTCACATCTATACAAGGACCTAGAGTGACAGAGACCGACTGAACTTAACTAATCTCATCCTTAACTCATGTGGTAGATCTGCTCTGATGCATTGACCTTCTTCAAGTCCATGTGATTTCCCTAAAAACTGTGAGTAGAGGGGTGAGCCTACTCGATCAATGAATGAGTCCTTCAAAGAAATAGTCTAAAGCACTGATATAATTACAAATATACTTTTAAGCAACTGATATCAATTATAATAGTAGTAATCTTTAAAGAGACTAATTTTTCACAAACATAAATATGGCACAATACTCGAGACATTTACAAGAATGAATCAATATATGAACATGCTTGATTGATTATAAAGAGAACTAATAACTCAGAAACATGCACAGAATAATTGAATAACTGGACACACTTGTTTAACCTCTCATTCATCTTATTATGCCCTGAACCCACATGAGGTGTACCACAACATGTGAAAGAATCACAGCAAGCTACGATCCCACTGTACAAGGCTTAGAAGCATGCCCAAGTTCCTAAGCCTATCTCTTGAGTAAGATCCCGTCTGCAGCTGGCCTCAACACGTCTACCTCTCGACGGCTAATAGGAGCGGCCAGATATCTCAGACTCCACCTCTCAACCTAGGTACTCAGGTAGTGAGTCAAAGCCCGCATGCTTATTGTGAATCAATGGACCTACTGACCACTAATTAGTCAACATGTAACACAGGTATCACCGGCATCCCTGGTTGGTGTTGGGTACCACACAACTATAAGAAGTCTACCCTACTGGTCAAGACCCCCGCACCCTACTAGTGCACTCCGACTTACCTCGGTCTGAACTACCTCCAGTCGGGAAACTATTTCCTCCTCACAGCGCAAGCCTCATCCTGTGAAGATTCTATAGTGTTCAGGGCATCTACATGTCTAATTCACTCTTTAAATTCACAATTCAATCATCACATCAACATATCTTTGTTCATCTTTGTAAACTATTCATTTCATAAACCATTTGATAACATTTACCACAACAAAACTGTTAAGCATCACCACATCTCAAACTGAGAAACATTGATATCACAATACTTGTTTCACTGAACACCCTATCATTAAGGTTTCATTTACCTCATTAACTTATCACATAACTCGCATAAGGATTGAATACATCATAACATCATTCAATAAGAATTGGTCTCAGCAGTTCACATATAATCGAATATATATATAAAACCATGTAATGAACTGAACTAGGGTTTCCACACCATTTACTAAAACATCATACATCAAGAATAACATCAAAACAAGATGTCTATTTGCAAACCTCCAACTTTCCATTCATTTAGGGTTTCACCCTCTTACGGATATATCAAGTAAATATTGATATCACAAATGATATATCAAGATCTTATCTGACATATATGTAATACGCACACAAATAAAACAATCATTCGTAACCAAGGAGATTCAACTAGGAAAACTTCTTTATTCGATTATACAACAATTTTAGTCATAGCCAAAAATCTTAGATTTCAGTTTACTATTATAATCTCTGCAAATACTTTAAGAATTATCATTTAGATGTATTTTACCCAATTCTAATAAGATTCTGTCATCTGAAATTCATCACAAAAGATAAATAATCCATTTCATATAACTTGCAAAAGCTAGATCAAAAAGGTAACTCAGTGTTTGTACTCGCATACCAAGCAATTGAAGATTTTTGATGATTTAACTCATTTTTGTGCAATCTATTATTTAAAGGAAATACCCACCCACCTAAGGTGTGAAAACACCTTAAAAACGTAGCCCATATCTGAAACTCTCGAATCCATATCAAAACTCTAGCAAAATTAGCAGTTTCTTCTTCCTTTCAACTCTAAACGAGGTCTTTTATAGGTAGAAGATGAAGGTCAGAGATTAACCCAAACCTCAAATTCACTGGATTAGGGATTTCGAGCAGGGGAAAACTAATAGAAGGAAGAATCAAGGGTTAAACCAACTTACCAAGTCGAATCTATAACAACCCCTTTGGATTTATATTGTTCTTCACACTCTTCCCCAAACATCGCCCCAGAAATCATCTTCTAGGTCGCCCTCTAATAGAGAATTTTATCTAAGATGATAGAGGATCGAATGGCGGTTCCAACGCACTTCGTTTCGTTGAAAACGGATAAGTATTGCTCGAGATATTATCGTTTTACTTTTACAATTGGCTATCCTGGACGGCGTTGGTCGCGGTCGCGGTGTCGACGCAACGTCGGTCATAGTGTCGACGCAGTACTCAGTATATGTTTACTAAAAGGGCATAACTCTCTCCTTTTAACTCAGATTTTGTTCATTCTTTTTTCTGAATTCATAATTAAATTCTCTACAATCCTATAATATTGTTTTGATAATATTCTCAAATTAAAAAAAATCATTTATTAATTATTTCCTCCAATGTCATTATCTCTCTTCTTGCACACATGTATGGGTTAATACTATATTAACTCCAACTTGAATCTTTATAGTATGCTTAAGTCATGATTATGAGTTTCCCAAACAAATATTTAAGGTTACTAAAGTTAATATAAAGCACAACATAGAATATTACTAACAAAAGTATGCCAAGTATTAAGATTATCTTAAATCTCTAGGATTACCAGCAAAGCTAGGAATGGGTTGTAACACCTAGATTCAACCATCATCTCTCTCTTCCATCAGTTAGTGTTCAAAGTACCTATAAAGCATACAAAAACCATCCATAAGTGCATTTGATAGTAAAACACATATGAGGGAAATAACATGTAATCTAACAGCTGTAGATGTGATTGAAGTGCAATATAACTCAAGATGAAGACCTAAAATAGGGTTGTATCACCTGGCACACCTCGTGCCACTTATGCACACTGTATGCTCTATTTAATAAATCAGATAACCACACGCAGCCACCAGTCACCTTTCCAAGAACGAAAGAGGGTGCTCCTTGCACGAACTGCCACTTGGAGTATGATTAGTTAGCATGCTTAATCTTTGTAGGAGATTATTCCCCCAATACTAACATGATCATGTCTGACTTTATACGACCAACCCAAGTGTGAGATTGAGTATGGTAGAGCATTATACTCATCCATCCATGACTACAAAGGACGTAGATCCATATCCCAAATGTGTCCATCTCCAACCAAGACGTGTTGACTCTGTTACCAGAACATCTCCTAATATGAGGTTTAGCATCAAAAAGACATCATTAAATATATACAACTCAATATGATGGCCATTTAGAATTAATGAGGTCAAAAGGTAGCCATGAATAAATGAACCACTAGTTGATCATTTCACTACAAAACCCAAAATGGAAACATGTGGGATTGTGGTTTTGAATCCGAAAAATCTATGACCAGAAGCATGCAAGAGGTTAGGTGGTCCCCCCGTTCAAACAAGAATCCAACTAAATAACCTTTCCTCTTTATTGGCTATAGTAATCAATTAACAAACTCCTAGTCACCTTGGGAATGTTTGATTGAATCCCACTGTCCAACAATATCACATAAAAGGAGATCAAAAGAGAATAGAACTAGAGTGCAAAAAGGCATGGTTAATTATCATCTAGAATCTTAACTCAATTTTGAAGGATAATAGGGACAAAATATATGGAAGACCTTAGGGTAATGAAAGTAAATCCATAGATAGTCATGCATAACTCATTAATAAAAGTTGTATATGGTTGATCATTTTATTTATTCTTTACGAAGTATGAAGTATGCCTATACACTCACTACATATAATACCAAACCATTCTAAACCATGCTTTTCATTTCTATTGTTATGATAAATTTTGAAAATTAGTACCAGATTAAATAATACCAAACCATAATAAATCATACTTTCCATTAATGTTTATATAAGATATTACGATAAGGAGTGAAAACCATATGAAATCATATATTTATATGCACTTGATAAAATAGATCCCATATATCCACATAGAAATTGTAATATCATTAAATATATCAACTGTTATTATGTCTTGGCAGAATTCTGTTGCAATTTTCATCACCTTGGTCCATGTTCCCCATTAGAAAAACTTCTAAGGTTTCACTTATGTGGTGCATGAGGGAGGTATTAGGTTTCTATAGAGAGAGGGTTTGTTGAAAGGTGTTTCCATTTTCTAATAAGAGAAAGAGAGAGTACTCCCCTAATCTAGAGAGATGGGAGGTTTTTGGTGGAGGATATGGGCTAGGAGGATGAAAGGACATCCACCATTTTTTTGGGATGAGGAGGAGATCATTTTAAAATATGGTACAATGGATGAGGGCTTCTTTTATAGGAATGATGGGGGTAGCATGGTCTTAAATGAAGTATATGTGTATATTACACATGGGTGCAAGGTTCATCTTAGGTGGATGTTTAATAGTTAGGTTACACATAGACGGTTAGGTATCATCTCAAGAATTTTAGATGACACATAGAAGCATATGTGCCATCTCAAGATAGATATATAAGTAAGTTGACATGTGGAGGGATATGTATCAGAATATAAGGTGCTAAGTGCCATATAGAGTAAAGATGATGGTATTCTTGCCATCTAGTATATTGCATCATCAAGCAAGTTGCTTGCCACCTAGAAGTGTACACCACTAAGTTTCTTGTCTCCATAAGCATCTTGCTTGGCACCTAGATACTTTCTTGTTTGTTTACCCACCAAATTTTTATTTTATAACTACTAACAAAAGGAAAACAATTATATTTAAAATATATATGATCTTTTAATTCAACCAAAATAGGTTATTTTAATATTATAATAGATTTCACCAACAAAATCCCAAAGAAGCTTATTTTTGTACATATATCCCTAATTAAGGATTTTTTACTTGGACATGAGATCAAGATGTTACACCAGGTGCAAAAGACACCCCAGTGGGCTTTACTCCTGACATGATTTAGTTTAGCAAACTATAGAAAGCATATGTTTGGATAATTAAAGTCTTATTTTGGCAGTTGCACTATTGATTTTTGAGGGGTTCCCACATATAGAGGACCCTTTAATTAAAGTTAGTTTGGGGGCTTAGATTCCTTTAGGAATGAAAGGTTTTTTTTTCTAGTGAAGGGTTTCTCGACTTGTGTCTCCCAGGTTAGCTCATGTGAAATTTATTCACATGGATTTTATAATGATGAGGCATGGATGTCTATAGGAAGTTTTGACCGCTACTCCAGTCCTTGTGTCTTTCTATTACAGGTTGACTTCATTAGATGTCGATTTTAGTGTAATGTGAGTTTCACCCTTGTATAGATTCTAGGAGTCTTTGATCTTATAGATTAGGTCTAACTCACCTCTAGGGATTTGTAGTTTCAACAAACCTCTTAAGATTGTCATCATTGTATTATGGTGTTTTACCTTGTCTCTGCTAGAACCATGAGCATTATCATGTATTTTAATTGAGATTGGACTGTTTTAAGGGGCTAATTTAGTTTATTAAACTATTGGGGCCTCTATATAACAGTTTTTTTCCTTCCATCCTTGGCCCAATGGTTCTACTATTATATCCTCACTTTAGGGGCACGAGAGATGTGTTGAGGTACTTATGTAGATTTTAGGTATTAAAAGTAAGAGTTTTATAACCTTACGTGGCTCTTTTCTAGATGATCGGTGTTGGTGAAGCTCCCTTGTTAACATTAGTAGCTCTTGATAAGTTTGGTGTTGGTGTGTTGAAGATGAATATCCCAATCCATGTCTTTCATACACATGAAACCTGAATAATAGATGTCGTAAAAGATGTAAGGCCCTTCCCATTTGGGATTGAACTTGCCCCTATTGTCGGCATTCTCGATGACACAAAGCACCATATAACCTTTCTAGAAATCATACAGACAAACCTTCTTATTGAATGTTCAAGTCGTTCTATGTTGATAGAATTGTGTGGGATGTAGAGATCTCGGTCATTGTTCTTCCAGTGTGTTAAGGAAATAGATCCTATCATGAACACATTCTACCTCAAGAATTTATACTTCTTGTAGTATGTATAGGGATGGGATATGGACCAATACTGGTAAGACTGCCTCCATTCCATATATGAGTGAATATGGTGTGGCTCCTTTGGAATTTATGATAGAATTTTGGTACACCCATAGAGACATCAGAAGGTGTTCATGCCACTTGGTATTCGATTTGATTATCTTGTCGAGGATCTTTATCAGGTACTTGTTGGCATCTTCTAAGCCTCCATTCATCTGGGTTCAGCATGGTTGTAAGGATTTGCAAAGATGATAGGAACAACAAAATAAAAAAGGGTAAATATTTATCCACCATCCCATGGTTACATCTTGTCAATAATGATATATCGGGAAGGAAGGGATGTGAGGTATAGCTTTCTCATTGAATAGATCTAGTGATCGTGCTCACAAGAATATACACTAAAGAGGATGTCTTTGATATTCTCCCAATGTAGCCGCCAATGCATCTACATCTCTATATCATCTACTTGGATGAGGGGAACTCCACATTGCACTCAAAGAGCTGGTGGGAAGGAGAAGGTTTCTAGTTGTTATGATAGTGTTGTACAATATCACATTCTCTCTCTCCTTATGGATAATGACGGCTATTCCAAAGGTGTAATTAAAACCCTAGTTGTAATGCCCATATTTATAGGAGAGGGAGGGAAGTATGGTTTCTAATAAACCATAGGAAATGAAAAGACAATGGTCACACTTTAGCATTCCACTCATGGATAGCCAGTGGATCGACCGGCTTAGTCTAGTCAGTCAACTAGCTGTCTCAGACTACTTTATAGTGGCATATCTAGAATTCTAGTTAAATGACTAACCAGTCCAGTTGATTGACTAGACTAAGTCAAAACGTTCTAGATCGGTCTCTTATCTAGTCTAATTAGGTGACTAGGCCGGCCAGTTGATCGATTGGATGACCTAGTCCACTCAGGTGACTGGGCTAGCTAGTTGGCTGATTGGGTGAATCTTGAACTAGTCAATCAACTAAACCTTACAGTCAATTGACCCGTCTATTCAGTCGGGCGATTGGACTTTCCAGATGGCCAACTAGCTTTAATTAGTACATCAATGATTTAATTGATTTCCTGAACCTTTTACTAATCAATTAGTTATGTGTCAATAATTATACTCCTCTTCTCTTTGTATCCTATATATGTGACCCTAGAGATTCAATTACGTTGGTGGTCATAGATATATTCATATTATGATTTCAAAAACAATGATTGGTATCTATAAAGACTTCATTTCCACCCAAATAATTAGAGAAGTTTGAGAGAGACTTCAACCTAGTACTATGACGAGTGTTATAGGATCATATAATCTCTTTGTCTCTCATATCCAGACTGAATATGAGGCATAGAAATAGCATCTTCTTAATGTTCAATATTTGTTCCTTGATCTAGTGTAGAATAGATACATATGATCTTGACATCCTATGTTGACTCACATGAGCATGACAATACATTTCATAGTTTTTCTCATCAAGTGGTCGGGATATCATTCTAAAAGTGTAAGGCCCCTAAACTTGCTTAATGAGTTGAATAAGCTTAATTATCATAATTTAATTCTTATAACCCTAATATATCCTTGTAATAAGCTTTGAAATCATAATACAAGCTTAAGTTTCAAATTTGGTCCAATTTGGACACTATTTAAGCAAGTTATGCAATTTTATGCACATTTTGGACTTTTCTACAATTTACCCAATTAAGGGGTTTTCTTTGCAATTTATCACATACATTATGTTCCTTAAATATTATATTATCATTCTTTAGTATTTTTATCCATGGGTCTCCTAGTTGAGACATGGTTTGAAGGTGTTTTCCTCAAGGGTATTTTAGGTTTTACCCCTTCATGGATGAGCTACCTTTAGTGGTTATCAACTAATGAATTATTTGTTTTGCTTGGAAATTCAAGAAACGAGGTATAATCATGTCAATATGGATGGTGGGGGGGCTTCTTGTGTGCGTTCTTGTATATTCTTAATAGTTTAAGGCCATAGACACTTGGAAAGATACTAGAACTTCAACTTTTTCTTTTTCTTTTTCTTTATCTTAAAGTTTCATATACTTATCCCTAAGCACCAAAACGAGACATTTTCTCTCCACCACTTCCCTCATTCTATGAACCTCTTTTTCCCTCTATTCTTCTGTGAATTTCTTGTCCAAGTAAGAAGAAATAGGGGATCTTCTTGGAAAAAGAATCTAGAGTTGCAATTGACTTTCTTTTAGGGTTTAAAAGGCTTCCTTCTAGTGATCTTGACCTAAAAGAGTAAGAATCCCATTATTTCCTCTGTTTATTTTTTTGTTATCCTTCCTCCTACCTTTCTCCAGGTCAGAACCTTTCTGTTCCATGGTAGAAATTTCTCTAAAGCTCTAAAACCCTACCTTTCTTGCTCCTTATGCTTAGGGTTTGCTCATTTGATGAAGAAAGGTGCTAGATAGACGAGTTCACAACTTATGTTTGGATTTTCTATCCTACCTGCTCGTGTTTTCTTCTGTTGGGGAGTTTATATTCTAATTAGAGGCAAGTTTTATAACTTGCTCCACGTTTATTGCTTATCATAAGCTTGCTAGCTCATGTTCTTGCTTGAAAAAGATGATTCATGCACTAAAAAGCTATGCTTGACTTGGATTTCGATTTGTATAATGTTCCCTATTCTGATTTCAGTTATAGATAAACCTATAATCATGTATACGTTATTCCTAAGGTATAATATGACTTGGATCAGGTTGGTTTGACAACCTATGGTGCTAAGCACCTATCAACCAATGGTCAATTTTAGGGTTTAAAGCTGATTTTTTCTATAAACCCATGACCCGATGATGGTACCATTGCAACAACCCTATGGTATTGTGTTCATGACAACTGATGTTTGATATCAAAGGTGTCAGATGATGGTGACAACCTATGGTCACCCCCTTAGGTTAGGTTTTGGATCAATTAGAAGTTTAATGATCAACCATTAAGTACCCTACTGATGTTATCAATCAATGATGACATTAGCTTAATATTTGATGTTGATTAATGAATATAATTTTTATCGAACAACCTATGGTGATTTAATGGTCAATAATGATGGTGGATCAGGTCTATACAGCCTATGTTGAGTTAAGTATTGTAGTTGTAGCATCAATTAAGCCTTAGACCAATGGTTTTTTGGGTCACTTGATGCAATGGTCGGACCTATACTATAATTGATGGTTTTAACACATGAACTTGACCCAATGGTCAAGATCTAATGTTTATTCCTCCAATAAAGTGGAACAATGGGTAATGTAATATGTTGGTTCTAATAATGGATTTAGATGGTTTCCTTTATATGATCAACTTAAGGAGCTTACTTGTTGACAATGGATGGCTTGTTTTAACTGAACAGTCGATTGTGGGTTTTACCCTACTCTCAATGGAACTTTTTGTGTTGTTAATCAAGGGGTGTCTAGGGTTAGACGGTGACTCTTTCTAGAGCACAAATCAAGGACTTCATAGGTGGTTTATCCAAGGTGTTTACTTATATAAACAACCAATGGTGTTACCTTTTAAACATCCAATGGTTCTGGGTGACATTGTGGTATGGTGATATTGGTTGAATGATGATGGGAACACATGGAGGGTTACCCTTAATAAGGTAGTATTACCTATTCAATCATATGAATAGAAGGGATGATAACCATATTGTTTTGATATGTAACCCTAATGAGGTATAGCTTGTTATACCTAGCTTTAATATAACTAAATGATGGTGATTGGGAATGAATAGTCCTTGAATGATTAATACAATCATGGAGTACTCTCTTATTGTTGTTGAAACCCTAGTATGCTATAACCCAATGTTTACACCTTGATTTATGTGTGGGTTCATACTTGAGAATAGTATGGAATGTGATGGTGATGCTTCACCTTATGAATCCATGATCCAATGGGGATGCTGTGAGTTAGGGTTTGGGTATGAGTGTTGATTACTAACATTAATATAATTTATCTTGTTGAGCCTAACTCTAATGCAAATATATAAAGATGAGTATTCATGTTTAACCTTCTTATATGATGGCATGATGGTGAAATAACCTCCTTAATATGATCATAACCTTATTATGCTAATTGGTGGTTATCATAGCCACATGGTTGATACTTTCTTATGATAAACATGTGTATTATGAATATGATGAGGGTTAATCATATCTAGATTCCTTGAATGTTGATGTAATAAAGGAATGTTCTTAATGTTAATATAACCCTACTATGATTGTTTATGAATATCTCCTAGCTCATTAATGCAATATTGTGTTGATCTGGTGTATTATATGTAAGTGATGTTGTTGAGCCTTGTTATAAGGAATGGAAAGATAATGATGATCTTGCAGGGAATGGTATAATGGTCTTAATGACCTTTGGGCATGGTTGAGCCCTGAATGAGGTGTAATCCTCTTGTGTTGATAAGGGTTGATACCATGTGATATTGTGAAAAGGATTTATATCATGTGATAGTATGATGGTCTTAATGACCTTTGGGCATGGTTGAGTCGTGAATGAGGTGTAATCCTCTTGTGTCGATAAGGGTTGATACCATGTGATATTATGAAAAGGATGTATATCTTGAGATAGTATGATGACTAGTGTAGCCTCATGAATGGAAAGTGAATAGTACCATGTGATGATGAGATGGGAAATTATGTTTCACATGTTTTATATCTTTTGAAGTTGTGATATTTATATGCTTGTTAGAAGTGAATTAGGGTTTGTATGTCCACTTGTTTGATGCAACCTTAATTCACCCAATTGGCATAACTAATCAAGTGAAACTCTAATCATGTAATGCCATGTGCCATAGATCCATATGAGTGTCAGAACTTGCCATATGGTGAAATGAGTATTCCTAAGGGAAACTCAGAGCGCATACTGATGAATATGTGGGGTGCTTGTCACTGAATTCAAGTGTTTAGGGAGGATGACTGCGGTCATACCTAGCCCTCAGTTTGAGAACAGTTGCAGTCGTGTCTCGGTGATTATATATGTGACGAGATCGGAGGACAACTGCGGTTGTACCTCGGATGGTAGGGTATGCGTACCCACCTCCTTTCACTAGTGTCGTGACCTATACCAAGGATGGACTATGCTGTTAGTAGCTTGACCTTATGTGTCATTGTGGCGGATCCATACTAACTTGGGGCGGAGAAGATCTTAGGAGTCTGGCTCTTCCTAGATCTTGTATGGCACTGATTTTGACTTAGTAGTGGTCAGTTGGATTTTGAGTGGTATCCTCCAATTCCTTAGGGCATAATAATAGAAGATGTAACACATCCATATAGCATATATGTTTAGGGTTACACACAACGCTTCACATTGGTTGATAATCCTTGTTTGTTCTCTTTACATAAAGATGATGCTTAGTGAAATTAAGAGATAGTAGATATACTTAAGTTGTGGATATGCTTAGGATTGTAGTTGTGTACATATAGTAGCCATGCTTATGTTGATATCTATTAGCTACTACTAATTATAATTATGATGCTAGCTATATCATGTTGTTAGTTATGTTTAACATGCTAGTCATGCCTCTGTAATTAGAAATGCCTATAGTGCTAATCATGCTTATGCAAATACTCATGCTTATGTTGTTAGCTCTGTTTATGATATTGATCTGTTCAAACTGTTAGACATGCTAATGTTGTTAGATATGCTTATGATGCTATACTTATTCATTTTAATAGAGATAATATGCTACTAGACTTTCTTATGCTAGTTATGCATATGCTACTGTATCTCTTATACGGTTAACAAGGCAAATGATGATAGTTAGCTTAATGATGATAATTGTTATCATCTCCTTTATGTATTTTTTTAATCATCAGTGTTGCTAAGCCTGTTTGTTATATCTGATTAAACAACTTAGAACTATTAAATTATTTAAAATGTTGTAATCCATAAGCATTGTTGGAGGTTATATCTCTTGCTGTGACATGGGTTTCACCCTTGTGGTTCACCACATTTTTTTAGGTAATCGAAAGTGACAGAAACAAACATGTGACAGCAAAGAGGAGCTATAGTAATGAATCTTTGAGAAAGTTGATTAGATGTCTAGTGTGTCCTAGAGTCGTCCATGTACTCTCAGGTCCGGGCAAGAAAAGTTTGTATATGGTATTTCAAACGAATCGAAATTTTGTTAGCATGTTAATGTTTGTTGTGTGGCATATAAAAATATTATTATCATGTGTATATATGTTGTGGCTAAGGTGATAGAACAATTTGTATCAAATTCTTGGCATAACATGGATATAAGAAAGATGTTGGGCTCTTATGCAAATGTTTCTGAGTGGGTGCTGATGTTGAAATCGGTTTTAATTTACCCATATTGTTGGGTATGTGATTAATTAGTGATCGATTGTACTTTATGTTTTGAGTAATCACATTTAGTGTAATGGGTTCTCACAAAAAGTAGGACAAATTCCATCTACACCACTCATAATAGTCCACACATTTCACAATATATCCATGCACTACATGTATGGCAACCCCTATTCAAGGTCATGTCATATAGTCTTGAAGTACACTGAACAACAAGTGATCATTTTAGTGACTTTAGGTCTAAGGACCATATTCACCATTGTCACATGAGATATGATTCAGATAGTCATCAATGGCTTCCATCTATCATACTCAAGTTGGGTCTGTCTGGTACTAATGCAGCCCATACACACTAGCGAGGGTTTAGGCCCTTTAAGTAGATATTAGACTAATTATTAACTCCTAATTACTAACCAAAAACCATGCATTAATTTTTCTTATTTTTAGGATATTGAAACACAATATTTTTGACGAATGTATCTTGTTTAAACATAACAAAAAATGTTGCAATACAGCTTGTCTTTTACATAAAAGAAAGAGTTCTCACTTAATATACATCAAGTACACCTATTTACAACTGCTTTTTTTTCTTACTATATCATTTCTAGGATCCATAGGAAGGATATGATATCATCTAACTATTCTAACTATTTCTCTTGAGACCTTGCCTGGTCTACTTTCAATGAAGGCAAGATTCTGACTCCTCTTTTAGAGTTGGACCCTAGCATGAAAAATATTTTAGTAGTTTGCATGTGTAATACCTGGGCACACTGCCCAAGGCTTTAGTAGAGTTTCAGGAATGATGACTGGGCCCACAGACCACCACTAGCCTTAACTACACACTTTGTCCACACTAACACGCAAGACACCCAGCTCCCGATCACGGAATACCAGCATAAGGGTGGCTACGTCGACCATGGACAACCATTTCCTACATGCCTGGACCGCACGACTCAAGATTGGTATGCCACATGCCCATGTGGGCCCCACCTACTGGAGGGGTTATGGCTCTGATACAATTTGTAATACATGGGCACACTGCCCAAGGATTTAGTAGAGTTTTAGGAACCACCACTATCCTTAACTATGCACTTTGTCCACAATGACGTGCAAGCCAGGATCAACTTCCCGACTGGTCACCCATCCTAGTACTACTCCAAGCTGAGCACACTTAACTATGGAGTTCTTTAGTGATGGGCTCTCGGAAAAGGAGGTGCACCTTGGGGATATGGGTAGTCCAATCATTCCTTTTAAGATCATATTATCTGAGGCCTCAAATCCTGGGATGTTACAGCATGAGATACTGGCTTAGTGTGTAGGAAATCAACAAGAAACCAAGTTAATTCAGTTACATGGTGCTAATAAAGTTTATAACTTAGAAGAATACTAGAAATAAAGGTAAATTCTTAAATCATACAACAATGTAGGAAACATTAATAAATGATTGCATATGTAAATAACTAAGTCTAGTTCTGGTTTCCTTTAAGAAATCTTTTATTATATATTGTTGACCCACACGAAGTGCACCACAACATGTATGAGCGTTATAGCAAGCTACGGTAAAAATTGGATATCTAGACTCCTCCTCTAAATCTGGGCACACAAGAAGAGAGTCAAAACACCCTTGCTTATCTATCTACATTAGTGGTTCCACAAGGGCTAACCATTTTACCATTATTACAATTCTATGCACTAAACTAAATAGCATCAAGATCTTTGATAAATGTTGGGTACTCTACTATTGTAAGGAGTCCTTCCTCACTGGGCTTAGGCTCCTATACCCCTCTGGTATGCTCTAACTACCTCATCCTAGACTCATCCAATCAGTATGCACATTTCCTTTTTCACCGTGCAAACCTCTGTAATGTATTATATAGTGTTCAGGGCATCTAATGTCTAGTAATTCTTTAGTTTCACAAGCAATAATCCACTAATGGCTACTTCTTATCTTAACCATGTACATAGTGTACACTAAATTCTAGCATCAAATAATTCATTAGCACTGACAAAAGAATAAGCTTAAACTCAAAATTGAGCATTCAAAAATTTTACTTAGATATCATATTCAATGTAAGTCATATACTTTGACTAGAAACCAATCATGTCATGAATTCACATTATAATTTATTTGCTGTAGAAATTAGGGCCAAACCCGGGTCTCTTGTGCCTCTAATTCTACTCTTAGAATTCACCATGTCTCAAGACCATTCATTTTGGGGCTGATACCACCTATAAAGCATCTCATGTTGGATCAAATGGGCTCTAGAGGGGGGGAGGGTTAATAGAGCTAAAACCACTTTCACAAAATTCAATAGACCTTCAAGTTACAACTATGCATGGGATTACAAATATTGAATTTGTAGTGCAACTATACATAGAAAGGATGAGAGAGATTGAAAAAACACAAGAAAACAATTTGTTTAGAGTGGTTCCAATGTCCAAACTAGGAGAGAGTCAGTCCACTACCTACAGAGGTTAAGCCCTAGGATTTTATAGCCAATGTATACTTATATTCCATTTAAGACATACAAGATGTCCTTCCTTTTCTGAGTCAAGGATACCCAATCTTTCCTTTGAGGACAAAGGAGACAACAACCAACCAAGGTCTTACCTATCTGGAGGAGCTAGAGTCTTCTACCTCTACAAGGTCTTACCCACTCTTGCAAGCAGCTGGACACCTTCACCAAGGAGATCATGTTCTTGCACCAAGTATTTTTCCTTAAAGGATTTACCCACTTGTACTCCCAGATCTTCAGCGTTGACCTTTTCCTTTACCTTGGAGAAGATTTTGCACCGTCTTCTACAGGTTGAAGAAGCTTGCACCTTGTCCTTCACTTGGATAAGCTTTCACCAACTTGATCTTGAAGAATGGGGTTGGGGAAATGGAAGCTTTGAGAGCTTTATAAGCATACAATGAAGTAGATCTCTCACGCATATCCTATCTCACTCATATGGACGTTTTGATTTACAAACAAGAGATATAAAGGGGCTCAAGTGGACTAGATGCACTCAACTATATTTAAGAGCTTGAATAGCATGAAGGAGCAACCTTGGAATGAACTTCAAGAGGTCCTATTTATAGTTGGGGGTGTCCACTAGAGGCTAGGGGAACTAAGGAACATTTTTTGTTCGTTCAGGGTGTTGCAATGGATATAATTTTGAGTTGTGCAACACTGCAACGATTAGAATCACTTTTCTACACTTTCTGTATAGTGTGTTCGGTCCAGTTTTAATAAAGATAACTCGACCAATTGCAGTATGAGACAAAGCTAATTTAAAATCAATCGAGTTTATACTGGATGAAACTCGACCGAACCGCTTAACTCAGTTTTGGTCAGTGCAGGTATCAATCAAGTTTATCATAGGTAAAACTTGACCAAAAACACCTTGTAATAAATTTTAGAAAATGTCATTAGAATGATTAAAAGTTCAAATTTTGGGCTCCTGATTTTTACTCATCTTAATTACAAGTCATTACATCAATACAAAAATCATCCCAAGTGTTTTAGGGTGTTTTTAGAAAAAGTGCATTTATATTGCTTTCGACTCGAACTAGATCAAGCTAGGGCTTGATAGAAATGATCCTTTTCATGTACCTAATGCCTAAAATCAATCTCAAATAGACATATTAGATACATATGAATGGAATAGTTTAGTCATTATCAAAATATGGACAATGTATAACTCTTAAGTCAACATCTCAAATAGACTGAATCGAACATTATTATAATTCAGGTTTAGTATTTAGCACAAACAAAATTTGTAATATGAATCACCAAGTAGAACAATGCAATATCTTTATTTTGTTTGACATGTTTCTAACGATCAAGGTTTAAGGTGATTTTCCATTCACTCAGATCCAATCCTACTCCCAGGTCTCATATCTAGGCTTGGTAAGTCCATATTCATGTTCGACTAATCCTGGATTTGAGCTTAAAGCTTCAAAATTCTAATTATAACGGTTGATATTAGACATGTTGCTCTGAACATGGACTTCTAGAGGAAGAAGATGAATATAGGAGGTAGAAGAAAGCCTCTAGTGAGTCTTATAATTGATCTTGAGCAAGGGAGAAAGAAAAATATAAGAGACCTACAATCAAAACTTAAATACCGTGATAGATATGTGGCTAGGTTGTCGGTCTCCCCTGGTTATTCATGTTCTTATGAAAGATTGCCCAAAAAATTGCATCATCGTTCTTCACTTTAGCAGTTTAGGGCTATGGTTGTGTGGCCAATTGACATTCAAATCTGATAAACAAATATTGTCAGATTTAGATATATATAGAAAAACTTATGGTCATTTTACTAATTGGTTGTCATGGGTGGTTGTTCAGTTCATTTTTGGGTGGTCTATGTTGTCATCAGTTTGTGTGGCCATTGGTCCACTTGGTCATCAGTTTGTGTGACTATCAATCTATGTGGTCGTCAGTCAGTGTGGTTGTTAGTCCATCAGGGTCCATTCGTTGATCTGTGTGGTCGTCGGTGTATACGGCTATTGGTTTATAAGGCCATCTGTTTGAGTGGTCATCGGTCTGCACAGTCATCGGTCTACATGACCGTCATTCTATGTGGTCATTGGGCCGATGAAAGTGCAGACTAAAATTAGTTTTGCACATGTTTACTTATAATACCATAAATATCTCATTTTAACTCTGATTTGGTTTATTACTTTTGTATTGGATTCATAATTGAATTTTCTACAATCTTATTGTATTAGTTTGATAAAATTATCAAGTAATAGTTTATTTATTACTATTTTCTCAAAATATATTTACTTCTCTTCACATATACAATGTGTGGTACCCTACTATATCAATTAGAACTCAAATATTCTAATATGCTCAACATGATTGTGACTTTTCAAAACAAAGCCTTAAGATAACTAAGGCTAAGATAAATCATAAGGTAATTACAATACCGATAAAAGCTAATTAATATTAAGGTTCTCTATTAACCCATAATTAGCAATAAGGAGAGTTATGGGTTCTAACAAGTACACTTGTTCATAACAAGTACCTATTTGTTTGACTTGATATCCAATATCATGCTAAGGATGTAGTCATTAGTCAGCACACATACTAGTCATAATATACTTGTCATTGTCCTAATTTCCACAATAATATTTGACTATGGAATCGGGCAAGAATGGATACTCTAAGCATACACATGATCATTGAGTCATCTATTCTTAGGACATTATTACATTTATTCATTATCACTATTAAAGAAAACATAATAATTGGAATATCCTTCATTAATGATCAAATCAATTACAAAGTGTACCTTTACAATCATCATATGGCTATCTTTTAGGGCATCCTATCAATCGTCTCTCGCATTAGAGTCATTCACTCGTTAATCTAAATCTAAGTGATTTACATGACCATCATGCTTCTGTTGTAAAAGTGCTTTTGTCATAGGGTCAACAACATTACGTTTAGTTGATGCTCTATAAATCTTCCCATCTCCTCATTGTACAATATCTCATATGAGATTGTGGCGCTGTAGTATATGCTTGGAATGTTGATGTGATCTGGGTTTTTTAGCTTGTCCAATGACTCCATTGTTGTCATAGTATAACTCTACTGCATCGTCAATGGATGAAATGACTCCTATTTCACCAATGAACTTCTTGATCCATACATATCCCTTTACTACCATGGAGAAAACAATTACTCCCCTATATTGTATAATTAACCATTGTCTCTTGCTTGGAGCTTTTCCATCTAACAACTTCACTGTTGGGAAAAAACACAAAGCATGATTGTGATCAGTAGTCGTCCTTTTTAGTTTGTAAGCTTATGTCAGTATACCCCTTTACAACCAACTCTTCCTCACCCTCGTAAATAAGGAAATTGGTCCTTAGTTCTTCTCAAGTACTTATGTATGTTCTTCATTATAGCCTAATGATCTTCACCAAGATCTGACTATTACTTACTCGTCATGCTCAAAGCATATGATTCGTCAGGACGTGTACATAACCTTGCATACATGACAAATACAATTGCATATGCATATGTAATCTTATTTATATGCGCCCTCTCTTTAGAAAAGTTCAAGCATTGATCTCTAGAGATACTTATTCCATGGGACATAAGTAAGTTTCCTCTCTTCGACTCTTGCATGTTGAACATTTTTATAACTTTGTCAATATATGTACTTTGACTTAGACCAAGAAGCCTTCTAGATCTATCTTTATAGATCTTGATTCCTAGTATATAGTGTGATTCTATTGAGTCCTTTTTGGAGACATGTACCAACTATGTTTTAACCAACAATCGAGTAGGGATATCATTCCCCATCACTAGTATGTCATATACATATAATATGAGGGTTATAAATATGCTCTCACTAACCTTTTTTTAAACATAGGGTTCATCTTAAGTTTGAATAAACTAAACTATTTGTGTGTCTCATTAAAATGAAGCTTCTATATTTGAGATGTTTGCTTCAATTCATTGACTAACCTATGTAGCTTATAGATTTTTCCAACTTCATTTGAAGTGATAAAACCTTTGAGTTATGTCATGTACACATCCTCAAGGAAAATTCCATTAAGTAATGTGGTTTTAAGCCCATTTTCCAAATTTCATAGTCATGATAAGCTACAATGGAAAGCATGTTCTTGATGCATTTTTCCATGGAAACTGGTGAAAAGGTTTCATTATAGTCAACAACTTGAATTTGTTTAAAATCTTTTGCTACCAATCAAACTTTGTAGGTTGGTACACTATCATCCACGTTGGTCTTCTTCATGAAGACCCATTTGTAGCCTATGGGTTTTACCCATTAAAGTGGACCCAACAAGGTCCCTATCTTGTGGGTATGCATGGAGTCCATCTCAGATCTCATGTCTTCAGGTCATTTCTCATAATATGTTCCTTGAATTGTAGGTTCATCATCATCAATCATCAATACATCATCTTGTCGAGTCATGGTAAATCAGTATCTCTCTAGATCAAAACTTGCCCTATTAGACCTTTTGAGGTTCATGTGTCATCAGAGGAACTCGAGATTCAACAATAGTTTGTGATGTCTCTTGTTTTTTAATAACCTCTTTCAATGCTATTTGTTGGTCTTGAACTTTTTTGAGTTCTATTTTTGTCCCTTTGGTTTCTCTAGTAATAAATTTCCTTTTGGAGAAATACAAGAGTTCTAGCAACAAACACTTTGTTTTTAGATGGAATATGGAAGTCATATACCTTGGTTTCCTTGGGATATCTAATGAAATGGATAATGTCAAATTTGAGTCCAAGCTTCTCAGAAAATTATTTCTTGACATAAGATTCACATCCCCAAATATTCATAAAAAAAACATATTGGAACGTTTTCCAATATATAAATCATATGTTTGAACTAATTTAGATGTTACAAGTTAAGTGTAAATGCTACAATTAATAGAGCATATCCCCAATAGGAAGTTGGAAGAACAACAAAACTCACCATATATTGTACCATGTATAACAAGTTGTGATTATTTCTCCTTCATACACTATTGTGTTGTGGTGTTTCAGGTGGAGTCCATTGTGATACAATACAACAATACCTCATAAGGTCCTAAAACTTTTGTGTCAAGAGTTCACCACCTCAATCTGATTGAAGAGCTTTAATACTCTTACCAATTTGATTTTGTACTTCAATTATGAGTTCCTTAAACTTTTCAATGGATTTGATTTGTGTTTCATTAGATACACATAGCCATATTTGTTGGTATGTATGCCCAGAGAGCCAATCATATGATGATTGTGATGGCATAACATGTAAATGATTTGATTAATTAAAAGGCAAACTTCCAATTTATTTTATAAATTCAATTATAAGATAATGAATAACATAATAAATGTCTATAGAATGATATTACTCAATGTTGTATGTCTTCAAGTACGTGACTTGGAAGAATGGGATCATACAGATGCTAAGAGTATATATATTATCGGTTGTTATTGTGGAAGGTAAATAGACAATAATAACACATAAGATCAGAGTGTGAGTTGGTTGATGACCAAATCTCATTAGTCATGATATGGCAATATCAAACCTAGCACACAAATACATGTTAGAGAATAGTGTATTAGACAGACCCATCGGGAGACCAACACATGGAAGCCATCATCATGGAAGTCATAGTTATCTCTCACAGTGATGGTGGTGCATGTGGTTCTTGGGCCTGAAATCACTACACTCATCACATGTCGTTGGGTACATTTTGACATCATCAAATGTAATCCTGAAACATTGGTTGTTATAACGGTGATGATTGGGTGACTTTGAGAGATGGGGATTGACTGTGAGTGATAGAGATGGGATTTTTCCCTCCAACAAGAGTATGATATCCAAAGGCCTCTTGATTAGTGAGACTGAGAAAAGTATGGTCATACACATGTGAGTCGATATATGATATTGAGCTTACATATATCTCATGCAGTCTGCTCTAGTTCAAGAAACAAGATTGAATATTTATGAGGATGATTGCTCCATGCCACTAGTTCAATCTGGATATCACTGACAATGGAACTATACAAACACTATAAAACCATGCACAGATTGTAGTTTGAAGTTTCTCCCCAACTTTCCATTCACTTGGGTAGCAATGATGTGTGACTAGGAACCGCTCATTTCTTGTGATGTCATAAGCTAATCATGGACATTCACTCCCAATGTGATATGGGACCTATAGGGTCACACACATAGAAACTCATCTAGAAGAGGAGTTTTTATTGAATGAAGATTGAATTGATTACTAAAGTGTTTAGGTATTTCAATTCGTGCAATAGATCAGCTGACTAGACTGCCAAACGATCAGTTCAAGTGTTGAGACAGTCGTTTGGAGTGTCAGGTTGATTGTTTTGTACATTGGTTGTAATTATGCCTAACTTGGGCCGCGAGACACCCATCTTGCTTGTGTGAAATGGTCGTCTCGCCTGGTGTGATACGCCCATCTTGCTTGTGTGAAATGGCCCTCTAGCCTGGTGCGAGACGCCCATCTCAGTTGCACCGAACGGTCGTCTGGCCTAGTGTGGGACGCCCGTCTGAGTTGCACCAAACACCCATTTCGAGGGTGAAATTCAATTGTACGAAAAATTGGTGTTGACGTCAAGTTGAGTACTAATTGGAATTGAATTGCCGACATATGTGCAGAACTAGAAGGTGCGAAACGAACATTTCTCTTAGCAAAACGACCGTCTCACTGGATGAAATGACTGTTTTGGCACATGCAGGTTGTGAAACTTCCAAAATTGTTGTGAAAATTCAAGATCTTCCGGTCCTTTCTACTCCCTCTTTAGTCTCGCATTGGCTGGGGACTGAGAACCCTGACCCTAACCCCTCCTATATATAGAGGGGGACTAGGGGCTTCCCAGAGCACAACTACTACATAGACAATTGAGAATCACTTGCTCTGACAATTGTTGTCCTCTCTAGTTGTGATAACCACGAGAGCCCAGGCAAGTCCTACCCAACTAGGGAGGGATAGACAAGGGAGAGAAACAACTGAGGATAATTGTTATGATAGAGTATGTTGGTGACTAGTACACCAATGGGAGGGATAACTCCTTCTTGTCCATTTCTACAGGACAACATGAGTTCTAGTTGGTTCGTGTGGACAACTCTAGAGGTAGGAGTCCTTTGGCTGCTGCTAGAAGGACAACGTCAATTTGCAGTCCATGGTGAGATCTAAGGAGTCATTACAATAGTTGTCTGAGTCTGTTATCTGTGGAGGAACAGTTAGACGAGTCTGAGTGCAACCAGGAGTTGCACAGACACCGTCCAAGACAGAGTGTGCATCTACATTGACGAGGATTGTTGCTGGACTTGCTCCTGGATTAGGTATATCTTCATGAAACCATTCTTTCCATTGCATAGTTATTGACGCAATCCGCTGGTCAATTGGAAATATGTTAGCAAAATTTTTGTTTATGCTGCCTACCTGATGACGTATTTCCCTACATTGGTATCAGAGACACGTCAATTAATTATATTATGAGATAATCTATATGATCATATATTTGGTTTTACCATGTTTATTTATGTCTAATCACCACATAATGAATCCAAATGAATATATATATATTATATATATGATATATATGCAATTTACATGCGTCAGCATAAAATCAGTTTTGATAGTGGATATGAAGCATGGTTATGGACAAAACCCGAGATCTATGTGTGTATGGTTGTAGTTATTTATTCCAGTTGTTAATCAGTCTGCGTACTGCGCCTCTCTCTTCTTTATAAATGTAAATTAATGCTCTTATTTCTATTTTCCCTCGAATGTAACTCGAGGTTTTCCCACATATAATGTAATAAGAAATAGGATAGTTTTAATTTATGTTTCGACGTGAGATGACGATTTGCACAAAGGAAAAATGAGTAGCTCATGAGGTGACCCGATCGACTGGAGGACCAAGGAGGCCAGATGATAGGAGGACAAACTGATCGACTGGTGGCCCAACCGATCGCCTAGAGGTGTCCAAATACTGCTTGGACCTGAGAACCAGACGACTGCCTCAGAAGATCCCAACCAAGTGACCAAGAGGCGATCTGACCGGTTCAAGAGTTGAACTGATCAACCCAGATTGGTTCAAGCACATATCTTCACCAACAACATGTTGCATATGATGAGGACCATAGGTGGTAGTAATTCCTTGTGGCTCCAAGGAATTACATTAGTATGTCCATAACCATCACTTGTGTATTTTATTTATTGGATATTCTTGTTTGTGGTTATAGCATGTATATGATACATATTATATATGTGGTGATTGGATAAAGTATATGTACGTATACAAACTCCGTCAAATATAATATCAAAGTCTTAGATGCCTTCCAAAAGCAGCACACATGAAAATCTTGATCGACCAAGCATAGTTTAAACCAATGTGTAATGCATCATCTATCTCATGGAAGTGTGCTGGTAGTAATGTAGTTTCCTCCAAAGTGGGGTGCATTATTATCGTGTTGGCTTTTGGGTCAAGCTTGACTAGTGATAACTTGGTGAGACCAGGCACCAAAGGCATGCAGATGATTATGGCAAAGAGTTTCACATATCATCTATCCAAGAGTTTCATTCAGATACAATTGGCTAGTTGGCCAGCTAAATAATCAAGTTGTCGGTGATCAGCCAAAGCTGAGTCATGACTTGATGAAATATGGATCTTTGCCCACTAGAATATTATACACTACAATATTCTGAATTGATATTGAGGGCTATCAATTTGAATAGAATAGTAGGGGCCATAGTTAATTAAATACCTAATTAATATCGTCAATTTATCAAATCAAATCAAATAAAAAATGTTTCGAAAAAGTTGCAATATTTCTTTATATAAACAGATGTCAAATACATACACGTTCAAATTGTGATTCGTCCTTTAGAAGGACTAAACATGATAAAATTCCACAATTGGTTAAGGACTTTGAGAAATGTTCTCATCAATGAGAGAAAGCTCTATGTCCTTGATTGACCAATGTGAGAGGAACCTGCTCCAAATGTACCTAAGGCTAAATGGATGCTTATTGGAAGAATGTCAATGATGCCATAGATAATTAAATACCTAATGCTCTATTGTATGAACTATGAGTTGCATGAACAACATGAACACATGCACATTCTCGAGATGGTAACACATCTTATGAATCATGTAAAGCAAAGAAGGTATAATGTCTCCAAAGTGCTAATTGAATGCAAACTGACAATGAGAGGTCCAATAGAACCCCATATGCTCAATATGATTGGACATGTGGAATGATTGGGATTGCTCTTAGGTCAAGAGTTGACCATGAATATGATTATGCAAGCTTTTCATGAATTATGTCAGTTTATTAAGTGCTTAGCATGATGATGCCAAAGCAAGGAAGAATAAGGACAAATCTATGATGAAGATCAACGAAAGTGAGTCCTAGGGAAAAGGCAAGGCTAAGAAGTCTTCTGAGGTTGGGCTTGAGTCCAAGTCTTCTACACTCAAATTATGGAGAAGGGTAAGTGTAAAAGGAATCTATCCTTTTCACTTAAAGGATAAAGAAAAGAATGTGCCACCATTGTCACTTGTATGGACTTTGGAAAGAACTATACTCCTTAAGAGGATCTTAGGAAGAAGATGGAGATAGAGATCTCTACTTCAGGACCTGAGAAGAAGTAAGCTAGAACTGTGTGGAGTAAGGGTTGCTGCCTTTATAGTTGGGAGTTGTCATTCATGGGCACATAATAGAATTAGTGAAGTGCTTTTATGTACATGCCATTGATGAAAACATCATATGTCTTGTATGGCAAGAACATTATGTTTCATTTTAAAAGATATGATCTTTTATGGCAATGCCCTGTGTCTCACAAACTATACTTGATAGTTGTAAAGACAAATATGTGTATGACATATATATTGAATGACTTGATGACTCAAACATCAGATACCTATAGCATTTTCATTTAAAGTGCACAGATGATAAAAGTATTTCTAGAATCCATATGATGGTTATCTAGACTCTTTTGGTTATTGAACCAATAGAGACATGCATATAGACATGCATATATTATGTGTTGTGAAATATGACAAAAGCATCTTCACTAGATGTAGTGGGAGATCAACTACTCCATTAGGACTAGTACATACTGATGTACATAGATCTTTTGGAATGAATGCTAAAGGTAGTTACAAGTACCTCATCATATTTACTGATGCGATCAGGAGATATTGAAATTTGTATTCGATGAAATACAAGTATGAATCTCTTGAAATGTTTAAGGAGATTATGAATGAAGTACGTAACTCACTTGGTAAAGTATTAAGATACATTGATGTCATTAATGTTGAAATATTTTTTAAACCAAGAGTTTGAGGACCTTCTAGAGAGATCGTGACAGTGTATCAAATTAAAATCCACCTAAAACATATTTATGTGTCAGAAATAAGGTATCACACCCTGTTAAGTCATGGTGAGATTATCAACAAATCTAGCTGATCTTACAATTTCTTTTGGCACATGTTTCACACTAAAACAATGTACCATCTAAATTGGTTCAAAAGACACCATATGAGATATGGCACGGGAGGAGTCCTAATGAGTCTTTTGTAGTGATTAGGATTGAAGGATTATATAAGAAAATTGTTTCTTAAAAGGATTTATCCAAACTGACAACAAAATGTTTGTTGTTAGGATGGCTAAATTCTTAAAAAGGGAACTTCGTTCCAAAGGAATCAGTGGGAGTAAAAGTAGAACTCAAAATGTTTGAGATAAACAAGAAAAACATAGAACCTAAAGAGGTACAATAGGAATAAGGAGAATCACACGTTTTTATGGAATCTCAAGTTCCTTATGTAAACACCGAACTCATAGTTCTAGTAGAACACGCCTTGAGTTTGAAATATTATGATATCTTATAACTCAAAAGGTGGTGAGTTGATCATAGAGATGGTCAACAACCTACCTAGAAACTATTGAAGGATCAGAATCTGAGAAATGGCTTGAGGCCATAAGATCAAAGATGGACTCCATGTAAACCAATAAGGTATGACCTTGGTGGATCCACTTGAAGGGGTAAAACCCATTGGGTGCATTTGGGTCTCTGTAAGAAGACCAACACGGAAGGGTAAATTGGGTGCAAAGATTTTCAAATTTGTTCAAGGTGTGGAACATGATGAAGTCCTTTCACCAGTTACCATGATTAAATCCACATGGATCATGCATGCTATTATAGCTTAGTAAGACTGTGAGATTTGACATGTGGATGATTAAAACTGCATTCCTTAATTGGAATAATTAAGGGGATGTGCACGTGACACAACCTAATAGTTTTATAAATCCATTAATGCAAATAAAGTTTATAAGCTACAATGGTCAATCTGAAGATTGAAGCAAGCATCTCAGAGTTGGGATCTTCAATTTGACAAGACAATCAAATGGTTTGAATTGAGTCAGAATGAAGATGGAATATGTGATTACAAAAGATTTAGTGGGAGCATATTTAATATTCCACATAATGATGGGGAATAATGTTTTTATCCTACAAATGTTAAAACATGGCAAGGAAAGTACCTTCTATATGAAGGGTTTAGGTGAAGCATCCTATGTGACAGGGATTAAGGTGTATAGAGATAGATCTGGAAAGTTGCTTGACCTAAGTAAGAGTACATACATTGGAAAAATGTTGAAGGGTTCAACATGCAAGACTCAATGAGAGAAAAAGCATGTCCATGATCCATGGTGTTAGTCTCTCAGGATCATAGTGTCCCAATACTTATGAAGAATAGGAACATGTGGATAGATGTCATATGCATCCGCAATTGGATCTATCTTGCAATAATATGGACTTATCCTATTATCTCGTATGTATTGGACATGACGAGAAGATATCTAGTAAATCTTGTATGTATTGGACATGACAAGAGGATATCCAGTCATCTCATATGTATTGACATGATGAGAGGACATATATATACCTACCTAGAAATCTCGTATGTATTAGAAATGATGAGAAGGTATATGTCAGATACTAGAGAGAGACATTAAACTACCATAAAGAACATCCTTGGGTGCTTATGAAGCACTTAAAGGATTGGTTCCTTGGTTACAGTAATCAGGACGAGTTGGATGTAAAGGATTACACCCATGCAATCTTCCAAACTAACAAAATAATCACAATCTAAATTTATATTTGACAAAAAACGAGAACTGTAAGCTAGAAATAGTTCTAATCTACTCATAGTTGTTCGAATCTACAAAAGAAGCCCAATATCTCTGTGTTATGAAAACAAAAGAGGATATTGTATGGATCAAGAAGTTCATATGGATGAACTTATGTGAGGTTTCAACCATTAACGACATAGTAGAAATATTGATGACAACAATGGAGATACTAGTTAGGTTGGGAATCTCGGATAGCATACTACAAAACTTCCATCTCATACGAGTAGTTGCACAGCAAAGAGATGTGAAAATTGCAAAATATCGACTTAAAGCAAACATTGCTAAACCTGCTATAAAAGCACTTGCACAGCAGAATCATGATGGTCATATAAGGTCACTCGAGATGAGATCTGTGGGTGATTGTCTCTAAGTGCAAGTGGGAGTCTGTTGGTATGTATGCCCAGGGAGCCAATCATATGATGATTGTGATGGCATAACATGCAAATGATTTGATTAATTAAAAGGCAACCTTCCAATTTATTTTGTACATTCAATTATGAGATAATGAATAGCACAATAAATGTCTAGAGAATGATATTACTCAATGACGTATGTCTTCAAGTATGTGACTTGGAATAATGGGATCATACGGATATTAAGAGTATATGCATTCTCATTATGTTCATGGTTGGTTGTTATTGTGGAAGGTAGATAGACAACAATAACACATAAGATCAGAGTGTAAGTTGGTTGATGACTAAATATCATTAGTCATGATATGGAAATATCAAACCTAGCACACAGATACATGTTAGAGAACAATGTATCAGACAGACCCATTGTGAGACTGACACATGGAAGCCATCATCATGGAAGTCATAGTCAGCTCTCACAATGATGATGGTGTTTGTGGTTCTTGGACCTAAAATTACTGCACTCATCACATGTCGTTGGGTACATTTTGACATCATCAAATGCAGTCCTAAAACATGGGTTGTTATAATGGTGATGATTGGGTGACTTTAACACATGGGGATTGACTGCGAGTGATAGAGATGGGATTTGTCCCTCCAACAGGAGTATGACATCCAAAGGACTTTTGATTACTGATACTAAGAAAAGTATGGCCATATGCATGTGAGTCAATATATGATAGATCTTATATATATCTCATGCATTCTTCTCTGGTTCAAGAAACAAGATTGAATAATAATGAGGATGACTGCTCCATGCCTCCAGTGCAATCTGGATATCAGTGATAAAGGAACTATACAAACACTGTAGCACCATACACATATTTAAGGTTGAAGTTGCTCCCCAACTTTGCATTCACTTGGGTAGCAATGATGTGAGACTAGGCACTGCTCTTTGCTTGTGATGTCATAAGCTAGTTATGGGCATTCACTACCAACATGATATGGGATCTAGAGGGTCATACACATAGGAACTCATCTAGAAGAGGAGTTTGATCTTGAATGATGATTGAATTGATTACTAAAGTGTTTAGGTATTTCAATTCATGCAATAGATCAGCTGACTAGACTTCTAAATGATTGTTTCAAGTGTTGAGATAGTCGTTTAGAGTGTCAGGCTGATTATTTTGTACATTGGTTGGAATTATGCCTGACCTGAGCTGTGAGACACCCATCTCGCTTGTGAAAAATGGTCGTCTGACCTGGTTCGAGACACTCGTCTCAGTTGCATCAAACGGTCGTCTGGCCTAGTGCGATACACCCGTCTTAGTAGCATCAAACGCCTATTTCAGGGGTGCAATACGATTGCATAAAGGATTGGTGCTAACATCAAGTTGAGTACTAATTGGAATTGAATTGCCGACATACGTGCAGAACTGGAAGGTGCGAAATGACCATTTTGCTTAGCAAAATGGTCTTCTTGTGTGCAAGACGTTGTTTTAGCACATGCAGGTTGTGAAACTTCCATAATTGTTATGAAAATTCAAGATCTTTGGGTCCTTTCCACTCCCGCTTTAGTCCCGCATTGGCTAGGGACTGGGAACCCTGACCCTAACCCCTCCTATATATAGAGGGCTACTAGAGGATTCCTAGAACATACTATACAGATAATTGAGAATCAGTTGCTCTGACAATTGTTATACTCTCTGCGTGTGGTAACCATGAGAGCCCATGCAAGTCCTACTCGACTAGGGGGGATATCCAAGGGAGAGAAACAATTGAGGATCATTGTTAGGGGGGGAGTATGTTGGTGACTAGTACACCAACAGGAGGGAGAACTCCTTCCTGTCCATTCCTACGGGACGACAAGAGTTCTATTTGGTCCATGTGGACTAATCTAGAGGCAGGAGTCCTTTGGTTGCTGCTAGGAGGGTAACGTCAACTCGCAGGTTGTAGCAAGATCTGAGGAGTCTCTAAAGTAGTTGTTTGAGTCTGTTATTCATAGAGGAGCAGTCAGACAAGTCTGAGTGCAACCAAGAGCTGCATAGACACTGTCCAAGATAGAGTGTGCATCTACATCGACGAGGATTTTCGCTGGACTTGCTCCAGGACTAGGTATATTTTCATGAAACCATCCTTCCCATTGCATAGTTATTGACGCGATTTGCTGGTTAATGGGAAATATGTCAGCAAAATTTTTGTTTCCGCTGCCTATCTAATGATGTATTTCCCAACAACATCTATTGAGGTCATCAATATATGTGATGAAGTATTAATAACCACCTCTGGAATTTGTGCTAATAGGTCCACGTACATCAATATGTATGACTTCTTTTACTATTTCTAGTAAAGGGTGCTTTTGTCATATTTCCTAATTAAAAAGGTTCACATATATTAATTGATTCAAAATCAAATGAGTCTAGATACCTATTTTTATAGAGTCTAGAAATGCACTTCTCATTTATGTATCCTAGACAACAATGTCATAGATAAATTTTATTTTCAACGTCATGTTTAATCTTCTTAGTATTTTTGTTATAGATATTTGTCTCAAAATATAACAAATAAAGACCATAATATATAGGGACACTGGCACAAAACATCTCATAATTATATATAGAACATCAATCATTCTTGATATGAAATTCAAAATTTTTGTCCAAACATGAAACATAACTGATGTTCCTATATAAGTCAGGTGCATAGTAGCAATTCTCTAACTCTGTTACAATCCCACTGACATATATAAGTAGTAGGTGCCTGGGGAAGTAGTAGAAACTCTAGCTCCATTTTCCACACGTAGCTTCACCTCCCCTTTCTTCAAGAGTTCACTTCTTTTCAGATCCTGCAATATTTGAACATATGTGAAATCCACATCCAATTTCTAATACCCATGCTAAATAAGTAGATAAATTTATATAATTAACATATATACTTGAATTTGAAGATCTCTATCCCCCTCTTATTTTTCTTGAGAGGAAGAAATAGAGAGGGTGGTGAGGGTGAGATGGTAGGCCGTGTTGCTCTATTGCATGCTTTATGTTAGACTGTTGGCTTCAAGGTGTGATAAGGGAGAAGAAGAGATGGTTGGAGGCTAGGGTTAGCATGGAGAGGAGAGGGAATAGCAACCATGAAGGAAAGAAGTAGGAAGAGGAGGATAAGTGGAGGAGCTAGCAGCTTCTTGTTGCCTAAGTGTTGGTCATTTGTGGAAGTAGGAAAGAGTGAGATGTGCGGGGAGGGGAGGAAGAAGGTAGGACAGCATACTGAGTCAAACGGGTTAAGCGGATTGTTGATGAAATCAATGTGATGACTAATTAGTTAAATAAACCTAGGTCTACTATACTATTCTCTATCACCAATCATCTAGGAGTGTATTAAACATTGAATTAGTATGAAATTTTCTAGGTTAGCTAATTAGAATACGAAGAACACATATTTGGGTTTATATTTGCAATTTGAGGTCACTTAGTCATTAAATTAGGGTTTTAAGCTCATCCTAATGGTCAAATATGGTAAATTCATTTGAGCTACCTCCAATTTTCTTAGTCTAATACCTAGGGTATTAAAATATGATCGAGACTACATTTATTATTATATTCACCCATTTTCATAATCCAATGATTATGGTTACTTCTTTCTAAATTTCATGTCCATGGGGTAAAGATAAGTCAATTAGGGTTACTATATCCCAATAAAGTTTGATATATTCTTCATCGAGGAAATATGGGTACTAAAAGGTATGTAATTGAAGAATAATAAGGAAAAGGGAAAAGGGTGATTTGATAAATACATAGTTGAATAGGGGTCTAGAAGAAAGGATGATCAACCTATTTGCCTAGGATTGAGTATGTTATAGGATGTCTCATTTTGGTGCCACCATCAGGTTGTCAGTCCAAACTTCTTGTCCTAGTCATCTCAATTGATTGTTCATAGGACCAGGTGAAGTACAAACTCCCTTTGGCTCTCATTATTTCTAGAAATTAGGTTAGCAAGATTCATAAGTTGGGTTTAGTACAAAACATAATAGTATTTTTTTCTATAGGATTCATTTCTCTATACACATTATACCATATGCAGAGTAAAACTAATTCTTCCTTCATTTAGGAAACTCAAAATGATACTTAGTGGCCTTTCATTATTCTTCCTTAATGATCGATACCCAAAAAATAGTTTTGTGATTGGATTTAGATAATTGTACTTTCCCCTGGATCGGGAGAGATAGACTAGTTTCTCAATTCTGACATGAGATGCACTTCCCAACACAATGACCAAGTGATCCAAAAGATATTGTTAGTATATGGTGGTGTAGGATAACAACCTACCTTTTGTGGCTAGAAAGGTGTGATGTTCTTCAAGGGGAGGATTTCATGAGAGAAATACTCACACTAAAAAGGGTATCCAAGGCCAAGACAACCCACTCAAGGCCATAGGTCATGGCTTCTACGACCCCAATTTTTTGCGTTCTTTTGGTTGGAAATGCAATTTCCCCAATATATGTATGATTGTGTAATTGTGTGATTTATGTGACTTAAATGGATTCCTTTGATAAATATCCTTGTATGTTTGATTTTGTGGGCCTTGTTAGCTATTGGACCCAATAACAAGAAAAAGGAAATAAAAAGGAAAATGGATCAATTAGTAAAAGAATAACTAAGATAATGAGAAAAGAAAGATGTGGAAGCATCTAGAAGGCTAAGAATTATCCTCCAAGGAGGGATTTCATATCTTTAGGATTTCCTAGGTTCTAAGGAGTCCAAGTTGCAAAATATTAGGAGAAGAAAGAGATAAAATCAAATAAAGCATTATTAAGAAGGAAAGTTGAGATAATGATGAAAATATAAGAAATATGTGGAAATATGGATAATGGAATCATTATGAATGAGATTTCGACTCTACATGGTTTCTAATGGTAAAAGGAATCAAAATAAAGAAAGTAAAAGAATATGAGAGAGAAAATATGCATAAAATATGTCTTATTAATAGATAACTTGCTTATGAAGAAAAGTTCCTCATACTTGCTAGTTTGAGTCCCAAATTCAGTACACACTTGTATTAAGTCATTATGGACTGTCCCTTAAAATTTGGGATCAATTGGATACACGGTTTAAGAGATATGATTTTTGGAAGATTTTCTAAAGTGAAGAGGTTTGGTTTAAATGTCACGATTAATTGAGAATATTTTCTGGCTTTTATTTGAGCACGTGAATGAGGGTTGTTGGATCTAAGATCCAACGGTGGTTGTACCTTCGTTCATTACAGTGGAACAAGGAAAGGAGGAACATGGGAAATGAGTTTTAGGATCGATTTTCTCACTGTTTGATGCATAAGCATCTATGGGAACTCTCCCATTACGTTCAGAACTTCTTTATGAGTTGATAGACCCCGAGTTTGGATGGATTTGGAACACGATATTATGTTTCCCCAATCCATGGGGATGTCCACGCTGAGCCAGATACCATGCTATAAAAGGAGGGTATAAGACCTTGTTGTGAGGGCACGAAGTCAATCTCAAGGCGCCGCAGGGCCCTTGGTAGTTTTCCATGGTGCCAGTTCGTTGAACATAGTCGAAATTTTTGGAGTTGCTTCTTCACGGCCAACAATGGTGGCTCTCGGGGATTTCCTGTTCCTCGCCGTTGGATGGGAAATCGAGGCCACCGGTGAGTCCGTCCGGGCCTGGAGAGGGTGATGGCACCTCCGCCTTAGTCTTCGATGCTCTAGAGCCCAGAGTCAATTGTCAAGTTGACATGTCCCAGAACCTGATTTGCGAGCAAGAGCCGAGCATAGGGAAGAAGATGATCAGGCTGAAAGGACGATTTTGTCCAGTTCGTGCGGGGCCAGAAGCTGGAGGGCGTAAGAGAAAAAGGGGAAATAAACCCTCGACCGGGCGCCTACTCACATGGAGCCGGCCGCCTGTGTGGCCAACCATGATTCGCTGGACCTACAACCGCGTGGAAAAGGAAAGCGAGACACTCTGTTGATGTGGCAGCATCCCATTGGCCCAAAAGGTAATTATCTCACGAAATTCATAACTAATTATAGGTAACTCGGTTTGAGAAGTGTTATATATGAAAATTTATCAGAAAAAAGCAAGGAACCCAATAAAAATAATTTTGATGCCTAAATATGTTCCTAATTTTAAAAGTACCTAAAGATACTATGTGTAATGCTTTCATGAGTATGAAACCCTAATTTTGATTATTAATATGGATGTTTCATGATAATATTAACTTGTTGCTAATAAGAAAGACATTTTGATGTCTAAAAAGATGATCCATATGCTTAATAGCTTAATTTAGGATTTTGATATGTTAATGTGCATTAATGGGCTTAGAAACCCTAATCTAAGTATTAGTGGTTTTTAATGAGATATAATTCGAGATCCTTTGTATAAAATGGATGTTGGGTTAATATCAAACCTAGTAGATGATAAAAAGGCTCTAATGTAAATATGTGAGTAATTAGGGTTTTAAACCTAAGATTATTGTTTTAGGATATAAAGGAGGAGAGTTGTAAATAGATCTAAAGGAACCCTAATGAAACCCTAATTTGGATTAGAAACTCCTAGAAAGTGAATCCAAGTCAATAAAGTAGATTTTTGATAGAGTGTGTAGCAAATAGGTTACATATACTTTTTCAGGAATTCTATGATTGTTGAATTGCTTGCTTGGATTGCTTTCTTTGTTGGAATCGCTTAATGCTTGTGAAATCTGCAAATCAGGTATGTGGTTAAATTATGAATAATCGCTTTACGATTCATGGTGTTTTCATGGAGATTTTCAATCACTATGATCCTAAATTGTTTGGTTGTTCAATTCTGCAATCTCATAAAGTGACTATGTGTATAACAATTAAATATGGATGTGCTTCTCGAACCTACATGCCACCCTGATGTATGCTACAAGACCAAGCCCCAGAGGGAAGGTATGATTTGGTTAAGCCCCAGAGGGAAGACCATTGGGCACCTCAAGAGGTGACCCCAGGCAACAAGCTTAGGACGGAGAAGGTGGCCTTATGTCCCTTGCAAGGATAAAACCCTAAGAGAGGGTAATCCAAGGTTTAGGGTAAAAGCGGTTGGGAAGTTACATTGAAAATGTAATTTGGATTGTTAATCAACTATTTGCTATATTTAGGTTGTTAGAGCCTATTTGTGATGTTGTGTTTGTCCCCACATACCAATATAGCAATACATTGACTGACGTTTTGTTTGTCGGCATTTTAGGTATTATCTGAAAAGGACAAATAGTAAAACAAAATCTATGAAGATAAATCTAAGTAATCAAAAGGAGGATCAAGTTCATCTCAGATAGAAGTTGTAGATCCTAATTTTATAATGTATGCAAAAGTTTTATTTTATTCCATCTTTCCAGTTTAGTATTAGTAGATTTTGATAGTTATTTTTGATTAAATTGATAAATCGTTGATCCTATTTTTGGGATAACGCTTCCGACCTCTTAGTCTCCCTTGATTGGGGGTTACCGGGAAGCGAGGTCGTTACATTTGGTATCAGAGTGAATGGTTTCTCATTTAATCCTTAATAATTATTAAATTTTACAAACTCTGTAGAACAGAGGGAGTTATTAGAGGATTTTTCGATGGCGGAAGTGTCTAGAAAAGGATCACGGTCTGGGGGTTAGCAATATTTTCCTCCACCCTGCTAGTCGGTCACGAGGACTTTCAGATGTGGTGTGACTGCCTGGCCAAAGTTTGAGGTTCTGACTCGAAGTAAGTTACCTTTAGGACTTTCTCATCTATCTTCTTCCCTTCTCAACCCTAATTCAAGTAAGGTTCTAAGGTTTAGGGTATCTCTCTCTCTTCCCCACCCGCTTGAGGTTAGGGTAAGTACGATAAGGATTAAGGAATCCTCCACCAAATAATGAAAAGCATGTAAACAAGATGTCTTAGACATCAGTTTAATAGTTTAAGCGTAAACTAAAGATTGGTTACATGCTTAAGGTTGCATGGCGTGTGTTGTTAGCCCTCAGGAGAGATCTGAGGTTAGACCTTCTTGTAGGAGGACAAGGAGAGAGTTAGCCTTAGAGGCAGAGGCCTTCAGGAAGAGGTAGTGACATGACACATCCTCTAAGGATGATGCTAACCCTAACCCTAAGTGGAAGTAGAGAAAGAGAAGACACGATGAGTTGGATACCTCAGTTGTTTGTGCATGTACGTATGTGGGTTTGACATACATGCTTTACGTGAGGCTTTGAGTATCCATGAGAAACATAGACTTTGAGTAGTTGTTTGATCTCTAGTGCCTTGTGGTGACCCGACCATGGGTGGGTCGTACCTGTTAGAGTGAGGGATAATTCCCTCATTGAGAGGGTTGATGGTGACCATATAGGAACCCTAACGAGCATATATGAGTAGAAAAGAAGCATGCACCTACATAACAAGTGAGTAATAGCACAGATGATAGCAAGTTTTAGACCTGAGCCAGATAGGTTATGACGGATGTTTATGTGATGAGCATGCCAAGCTCTGGAGGATCTTGGTCAAACATAGGTTTTGGATCGTGTGCTTCACCCAAGTAGGTGTAGACATGTGTTCTTAAGAGTTTGAGCCATCTTTTAAGAGAGAAACTCCAGTGATGGGACTAGTTGTAGGGTTATCTCTAGAGTGAGGGCAAGACCCGTTGAAGAAGGTTAGAGAACTGGACTATAAGACATGAGGAATCATAAGAAGTTGGGTTGGATATGGTCTAGAATGGACGACCTTACATGGGTGTATGTGGTTGCCTCATGCACGATCCTTGGAGGCTTGTCATACCTTGGTTGCCTCTAGATGAACCAAATCCTAGAAAGAGAAAGAGGCTTCTTGAACCAGTGTACTGAGGATATAAGTGCCTACCTTTTAGGTATAGGAAGGAGAGTTCCTTAGACCGTGAAGAGGTATGGTAATCAGTTGTGGGGTTTCATACCCAATTGGTGGTCCTTGTGTAGGACTCTCAGGGTTGTTCACGTGGAACTGTGGTAGGAAGTGTATGCCCTTTCTAGTTATGGGATCAGTTCATGGTGGAACAGTTGAGCCTGTTGTTAGACAACTAATGCACATGAAGTGAACTTGGAGTTCCTAGACCTCAAAGGGGAAGTAGTAGTACCAGGTGCACATGATTCTCATGAAGATGTTTGAGTTCCTATGGATTTGATCATGGCACCCCCTCAAGTTTAGAGGAAAAGGAAACCCCTTGACTAGGGTATATGTTTCACGAACCCCTCACACATAGGTTGGTGACATATGCATGTATGATGTTGGTCCAATGTTGAGGAATAAGGAGCAAGTATGATACCAAGGGACCTCGAGTGGCTTAGTGGGCTATTTTCTTGCTATCTACGTGCCTGAGTAGCATGATAGGGCTAAGCATGCACATGATGGTGTAAACCCTGGACATAAGGACGTTTGTGACCTTTGTTGCTATCAAGAGATAATTTTCTCCCATCCTGGGGAGGGACCCTTCTGTAGGGTGAGTATCAGCTTTTGTTTAGGTTCGAGGTAACCTAAAGAGGTCTCTCTTATGAGGGTTTGATGAGCTAAGTGGAGAACACATAATATGAGCATGAATCTATAGACCCTTGTGTGACCATCTCTAAAGGGCAAGAGGATAGATTGTTGTGGTGGGAACCTATATGGAGCCAGATCGAGGTAGGTAGATCGCCATGATCCCTATGAAAGGATGTAAGTTTGACCACGTATGCTGATGCGATGATTTTGAGTCACATTTATAGACTTGTTTGATATGTGTTTTATGCATTTATTAGTCATTTTCATGGTTAATGTTGCATAATTCATTCATTTTGGTCTATGCTACTTCTTTATGTCAAATTCCCTTTATTTCAGCATTTTGAGTATTGATTATCAAAAATATACGTTTTGTGTCGACTTATGTGGTTTTGTGTGTTAATTTCAGGAAAAACAAGTATCTGCTACCGTCGATACCATCGACGGTGGTCGATACTATCGACACAACCACAGGCGCACAGCCGCAAGGACCAGAAGAAAGTCGATACTATCGACAGGGATGTCGATGGTATCGAGATACCATCAGGTTGCGGATGAAAATGAGGTCGATACTATGGACACAAAGTCGATACCATCGACACAGGAGGCTACAGTGATGGAGAAGGACAACAATCGACGCCTTAGAGTGTCAATACCATCTACCCGAGTTGATGGTATCGAGATGACATCAGGCGTAAAGACAAAAGAAAAGAGAACTGCCGCTATCACGCAGGGTCGATACCATCGACTCGCGTCGATGGTATCGACACCGTCAAATACTTGTTAGCTTTGTAATGATCTAAATCGGACGGTTGTGGTTAATGGAGGACCTAATTGCGGGATTATACCTAATGACGGCGCCCAAGAAGGAATCATCAGGTCATTAGTCGTGGCACACATCCCGGAGAGCAAGGAGAGAAGAACGGAGCACGAGAGCACGCCCCAGCCGATCCAGACGCTGAAGAAGACGAATTCCACCACCGAAAGGCAGGAGAACGTGTATTCCACGCCAAGGATTGATTGGATCTTCTCCGTTCTTGGGTTTAACCACTCAATCACATTTTTCTTCATGTTGCTCTTTTTCTTCTCCACGTTGTATTCTGAGATGAACATGCGGGGCTAATCCCCTTTGTCTTTAGGACCGGGAGTAGCCCGGGAATTCATTATATGACGATTTTATCATAGTAATTCATATCTTATCTCTTAAATCCGTGGTATAATTTCATTTTCTCCAATATATTGTTATGCTTGATCACCATAATAATAATCTAATACCCTTAATTGCTTTGAAAGAAGAATTAATGGTTGAAAAGAGACGGAATTTACATTAATTGACAAATCCCTTGAACAAGGTGGTGTAAGATTAATGGTGGATACCGAGGGGTCATTTTTAATGCACCTAGTTTAGGGTATAGGTTACTGCGACGGTGGAACTGACCTAGACATAGGTAGTGAATTGTACCACGACAGTGGGCAATTCTGATTTCAAGCCACTACCCGGATAGAGAGATAAAAATTGAGTAACTATATAGAATTTAATACAATGAAAACCCACGGTGAAACCGAAATCCTAAAGATCTCCTTTTGAATTGATTAAACCAACATTTAATCGATTGCTTGCTTTGCTTATTTTTATTTTTCTTTTAATTTAGACAAGAACTCTCAACTTTTTAATCGGCTTAGCTGATCGCGAGTAGTTAGTAGGTGTCCCCGATGATTTCACGCATCCCTGTGTTCGAATCGAGCCTCACAAAGGCATGTATTACTTCGACGTGTTCACTTGCGTTTCTGCGCACGATAAAATTGCGTCAAGTTTTTGGCACCGTTTTCGTGGATACGGCGAATTATTGGCACTACGAGTGCTACAAGCGGCCACTCTAGGCCACATTTTTTTATAATTTCAAAAATTCATAATCTATTTTCTAAATATTTGCAATTGTCAAGCACTGTACTAAATTTAATTTTTCTATTTGTAGGTACTGTGCATGGTGCAAACGCGTAGTACAAACTACACAAAGCAAGCACCAGAGGTTCCACTGCCGGGATCGGAAGACGAGGATGAGTATAATCAAGACCAGCTAGAGGATATAGTTTCTGAATCTGAACAAGAAGAGATGGACGAGCCACAGACAATATGGGAGAAGATCAAGGCTTCTTCCTCATTCGCTTCTAAGGGGCCGATCAAGAAGCAAGCAGTGAATATTCCGACATACAAGATTGATCCAGCTTTAATAAACTTGGTGAAGTCGAATGCTTTCCATGGGCTCAAAAATGAAGACCCCGTCGCGCACATAAGTCAATTTGTGGAGAATTGTGATATGATAAAAATCGACAGATTTCCACAAGATGTGCTCTATTTGAAGCTCTTCCCGAGTTCTCTAGCGGGAAATGCGCGCGAATGGCTACACAACTTGGACGATGAATACGTGGAGTCTTGGGACCACATGGTGGAGGTTTTATTCGAGAGGTTCTTTCCGCCCGAGAAGACCAATGACATGATCAGAAAGATCCACAACTTCACCCAACAAGCATGAGAGACCTATTCTGAGACCTGGGAAAGGTTTCAGATCATGTTCAGGCGATGCCCGCATCACGGGCTTGATAAGGAGACACAAGTCAAGATCTTCTATTTTGCTCTCTCCGAGCATGATAGAAGCAACCTTGATTCAGCTAATTCTGGATTCTTCTTGAATAACACAGACACTAGATGTTGGGAAATCTTAAAGAACATGGCTAAGAAACAATTGTGGGGTGAAAGAGGTGTCGTGGAGCAGGCTCGAGTGGCAAGTGAATATAAAGCAATCAAGGAGCTGAATGAGAAGATGGATCTTCTCGCAAAGAAACTGCTTGCAAAGGAGGATATTGAGTCCGAGGATGAGGCTCAAGTTAAATTCATGAGACAGCAGCAAGGCTACAGGAATAACGACTATTCATGGAGGAAAGACAAGAAGTTCTCCTGGAAGGATCCAAATAACTTCTTACAGGATCCAGATGCTAAACCCCAGCCAGTGGCAGAGGATAAGAGCACAGAGCTACTCAATCAAGTGATAAAGCAAAATCAAGAACTCATGGCTACTTTCGGCCAGTAAATAAAGCAACAAGGGGAGTTCATGAACCAATTTGGGCAGACACTGCAGAGCCATGGGGCTCAAATGAGGACAATAGAGACATCCATGGCACAAATGGCAGCAGAGATAGCTAGTTTGAAGAAGCCGGCGCACCCAGGCTTTCCGGGTAATACTAATGTTACAGGAGGAAACCAGCAGGCAAAGGTCATCTTGCTAAGAAGTGGTAAGAAATTGTTAAATCCTAGGGCCGATGAAACAAGCAAACCCCAAGCGGAAATTGAAGGTGAGGAAAATGAGGAGCAGTCCGTACCAGTCACTGAACCAGTTGATGACGCAGCAGTGGGTGCTACTGAAGATCCTATTGCAGAGGAGGAGGAGCCTCAGAAAAGGACACCCTATGTGCCACCGCGTCAAAGGGCACAAGTTGTCCCGGTCCCTTATCCGAACAACGCTAAGACAAGGAAAGTAGATGCCCAATTCAAAAAGTTTTTAGACAGTTTCAGAAAGCTTTCAGTCAATATTCCTCTATTGGAAGCTATTGAGCAAATCCCTTCTTACGAGAAATTTCTGAAGGACATCATCACTAAGAAGAGAAAAATTCCAGATACATAGGTTGTTGTGCTTAAGGAGCAGGTGAGTGCCTTCATCATGGGCACATTGCCACCAAAGAGGCAAGATCCAGGCTGTTTTAACATCTCTTGTTACATCGGGAAAGTCAAATTTGGTGAAGCACTATGTGACTCAGGGGCGAGCATTAATTTGATGCCCCTTTCTACATTCAAAAAGCTGGGATTAAAAGAGTCACAGCCAAGCAACATGACTATCCAATTGGCAGACAATTCAGTGGTAAAGCCATATGGGATTTGTGAAGACGTGCTTGTGAAAGTGGATCGATTTGTATTTCCAGCAGATTTTGTCGTCATGGAGATGCAAGATGAGCAAGGCAATGAGCTATTACTCGGATGACCATTCCAAGCTACAGGCGACATGATACTTGAGATGGGGAGAGGTCGTTTGACCTTAGGTATAGCCGATGACCGATTTGAGATGGTCATGCCTTCCAGCGTCACTTCACCTAAATCCAAGGAGCAATGCCACATGGTAAAACATTTTGATAACAATATCTCACTTTGTCTAGGGAAGCCATTTCTAGATATGGCTCATGTAATGACCAAGGTGGACAAAGGGACTTTGCCTGTAGACATCATGGAGCAGACCAAAGTGGTATCCCTTTGTAAGGTTGTAGGGTTCCCGAATGATGAGGATGAGGACATTCCTCCCTCTACGGAGGATGTTGCTATAGCAAATTCAGTTTTTGATGCATATCCGGAGCTATCACTGGAGGCTTGTTTAGTCAATATCACTCATGATTGGATGAGAAGCAAATCACTCAAGGAGTGCGCCAAGATGCTTCAGATTTTGCCATGCTTCTATGAGAGGTATTATGAAGATTTAGGTGAACTTCCCCCAGCGCTTCAATCATCTTTAATCAGCCCTCCGGAGTTGGAGTTAAAGCCACTGCCACCACACCTCAAGTACGCCTTTCTAGCTGAGGAAGACAAGTTACCTGTTATCATTTCTGCATACCTGAGTGCGGAAGAGGAGGACCAGTTGTTGATAGTGCTGAAGAACCACCGGGGGAGCATTTGGGTGGTCTGTATATCAAGGGGATTTCCCCTACTTTGTGTCAGCATAAAATTCGGCTCGAGGAGGGAGCCAAGCTGGTGATTCAACCACAATGTCGACTGAATCTGAGCATGATGGAGGTTGTGAAGAAAGAGGTGATCAAGCTTCTCTCCGCAGGTATCATCTATGCGATTTCAGACTCGACATGGGTGAGTCCCACGCAGGTAGTCCCTAAAAAGGGGGGAATAACTGTCACTCAAAATATTTTAAATGAACCTGTCACCACCCGCTTGGTAACCGGGTGGAGAGTTTGTATAGATTACCGACGTATGAATGCCGCTACGCTAAAGGATCATTTTCCTCTACCGTTTATTGATCAAATTCTAGAGCGTTTAGTCGGTCGATCACATTTCTGTTTTCTAGACGGGTATTCAGGGTACAATCAGATTTTGATTGATCCTAAGGACCAAGAGAAATCTACTTTCACTTGTCCCTATGGAACTTTCACGTATCGCTGCATGCCCTTTGGATTATGCAATGCACCAACGACTTTTCATCGTTGTATGCTCGCCATTTTTTCTGATATGGTAGAACATTGTCTAGAGGTCTTTATGGATGATTTTTCGGTTTATGGTGCTTCTTTTGATGAATGCCTCTATAATCTGGATAAGGTGTTACAAAGATGTGAGGACACACATTTGGTCCTCAATTGGGAGAAATGTCATATGATGGTGAGTGAAGGGATAGTGTTGGGACATAAGGTGTCCAGCAAAGGTTTGGAGGTAGATCCGGTAAAAATTGAAGTAATTTCTAAATTACCCCCACCAAATTCAGTAAAAGGGGTAAGAAGCTTTTTAGGCCTCGCCAGATTTTATCGTCGGTTCATAAAAGATTTTTCAAAAATTGCCAAACCTCTATCCGAGCTTCTCGAAAAGGATGTCATTTTTTATTTCAATGACAAATGTTTACACGCGTTCAACGTGCTGAAGGAGAAATTGATTTCCGCACCGGTGGTTCAAACACCGGATTGGTCTAAGCCGTTTGAACTCATGTGTGATGCATCTGACTTCGCTGTAGGAGCTGTATTGGGACAAAGGGTGGACAATAAACCCGCCGTGATTTTTTATGCATCTAAGACTTTGAATGATGCCCAACTAAATTACACGACTACTGAAAAAGAATTGCTTGCTGTTGTTTTCGCTTTTGAAAAATTTTGGCAGTATTTAGTTGGATAGAAAGTAGTAGTTTGGACTGACCACGCCGCTATTAAATATTTGATGGAGAAAAAAGATGTCAAACCTAGATTGATTAGGTGGATCTTGCTCTTACAAGAATTTGACATCGAAATCAAAGACAAGGCGGGGATTGAAAATGTTGTAGCGGATCATTTGTCTAGGTTAGAGAGGGTAGATGAAAAAGATATACACATACCCATAACCGAGACATTTCCGGATGAACAACTTTTGAAAGTCAATTCTAAAGATCTGTGGTTTTCTTATATCATGAATTATCTTGCTTGCAAGATCATCCCGAATGATTGGACATATCAAGAGAAGAAGGAAATTTTCCATTCTCTACGATATTATTTTTGGGATGACCCCATTCTTTTGAAGCAATGTAGGGATGGTGTCCTACGCAGGTGTGTACCAGAAGTGGAATACGAGAGTGTTCTTCATCATTGCCACACTCTACCTACGGGCGGACACCATGCGAGCTCTCGTACGACTGCCAAAGTACTAGAAAGTGGCCTATATTGGCCTACCTTGTTCTGAGACACCTATGAGTTCGTGAGGCAATGTGATTCCTGCCAAAGAGCAGGTAACATTTCGAAGAGATAAGAGATGCCCCTGAATGTTTTTCTGGAGTTGAGGTATTTGATCTATGGGGTATAGATTTCATGAGACCCTTTGTGTCTTCCAATTCGAATTTATATATCCTTTTAGCTATTGATTATGTGTCGAAGTGGGTAGAAGCAATACCCACAAGGACTAATGATTCTACTGTAGTGTGTAGGTTAGTTAAGGAAAACATCTTCTGTAGGTTTGGAGTGCCCCGAATGATCATTAGCAACGGGGGTACGCACTTTAAGAACCAAAAGTTCTCGGTACTATTGAAGAAATATGGGGTCAAACATAACATAGGTACCCCGTATCACCCGCAAACTCAAGGACAAGTGGAGGTCTCCAATCGTGAAATTAAGAAGATCTTGGAGCGTACGGTGGCTTCCACGAGGAAGAACTGGAGTGCCTTACTACCGGATGCATTGTGGGCATACAGGACGGCATACAAGACACCTATAGGCACCATGCCTTTTAGGTTGGCGTACGGCCGGGCTTGTCACTTACCGGTGGAGTTAGAGCACAAAGCACATTAGGCGCTGAGAAAGCTCAACTTGAGTTATGATGAAGCGGGGAAGAAGAGATTACTTGAATTAAATGAATTGGATGAGCTACGGATGACTGCATATGAGAACTCTCGGATATACAAGGAGCGCACTAAGTTGATCCACAATCGCCACATTCAGATGCGCACCTTCAAGAAAGGAGATCGTGTGCTTTTGTTCAATTGAAGGCTGAAGTTGCATCTCAGGAAGCTTAAATCCCGATGGAGTGGGTCATTCATGGTAGAAGAGGTCAGACCACATGGCGCAATCATGGTGCGCGATGGTGAGACTACATTTATGGTGAATGGACAGAGGTTGAAGTTATATTTTGGTGAGGATTACACGAGGAAGGTGAATGAGGTCAAACTCATTTCACTTTCGGATGCATGATGTGCTTCAAGTCGTCTAGCCTAAGACGTTAAATAAGGGCGCCTGTTGGGAGGCAACCCAACCATTGGTACTTTAGTTTAGTTCCTTTACATTTGTAATTTGATTTGTTTTAACTTAGTTTGTAGTGTAAAAAAGATACCGTGATCATTTGCTACATGTGCAGGGTTGAGGCAGAGTCGATACCATCGACCCATGTGTCGATGGTATCAACCCTTGTGTCGATGGTATCGACCATGGTATAGGTTGGCGACTGCAGGAATCGCACTGCGTCGATACCATCGACGGCCTCGTCGATGGTATCGACATACCAACAGGCAGATAACAAGCAGAGGTCGATGGTATCGACATGGCTGTCGATACTATCGAGATCTCTGGAGATTTTCAGAACAAATCGTCTCAGGAAAGTCGATACCATCGACGGGCGTGTCGATGGTATCGACACATTCATGCAAAGAAGGCGGCGGCCGGACCTCGCGAGGGTTTGCCCTAATCAGAGAGTCGATACTATCGACTCGCGTCGATACTATCGACGTGCCACGTCAACGATCTGCGAGGAAAGATCAACGGCGATCACAACAACTAAGAAGTCGATCCGGGGGACGGGTTGATACGCGTCGATAGTATCGACGCATCAGCAATCCGAGCCCCGCAGATCCAGCCATCGACAACCGTCGATACTCGCGGAGGTACGGATCATGTTACCCGAGTCGATACCATCGACTCGCGTCGATGGTATCGACGGGCAGACAGTAGCGCCGGCCACGACTATATGAGGAGTATTTGCGTCAGATGACATCACACCTTCAGTGCAACTCTCCTTCACTTGTGCCGAGCGTGTTCTAGAGCTATCCAAGCCCGACGACAAGCAACACCGAGAAAAGTTCTTCATCGAGTAGAGATTTGCTTCTCCGATATTCACCGAGCTCCCTTTCTATTCCCCTTTCTCTCGCAATCATGGTGCATGTAGTTGGTGCGTCGTCTTCACGCGCGAACCCGATGGACATCCCGGAGTTCGTGCCACCTCCGACTGCGTCAGTTGCACGCCCGCGGCTGATTCATCCATCTGCGGAGGTGAAGAAGATATATGAGGAGATTCTAAATAGGAAGATTGAGCCGACCCATTATGTTGAACGGGAAACCATCCGCAACCTCGGGTTCGACGCCAACCTTGACTACGTCCTGAAGGGTCAGGCCCGACACACGGGAAGACGGCCTGACGAGTTGGAGTTTCATGCTGACGGCCAGCCGTTCTTTGGCGAGTGGCCTACTTACAAGGAGTTGGTGGTTGAGTTCATGGCGTCACTGGACGTCTGCGTCGTACCCAACGACGTCGTAGCCACCGATCGCGAGTGGATCAAGGGCCGGGTATTGTTCCGGCTGTACAACATCGACTATACCCTTACACTCTGGCAGTTCAACAAGATCTTCAACTGGAATCACTCGCAACATGATTACCGGCGATCGGACAACCACACTGACTATGATGCCATCTTCGCCGAGCTGGTGACGGTGCCGCCGGGCAAGTCAGTGAGCTACCATAATGCTGCGGTAGCTGATTTCGAGCACCCTTTCATCTGGATACTGCACCGGATGCTCAGTTCTACATTGTTTGCCATGGGTGATTTAGCCCTCAGCAAGTTTCAGGAGACGAACTTATTCTTCTTGTATAAGCTCCTGAAACATCAAGAATGCAATTGGGGAGCCTTCTTTTTGCAGAGAGTTTTAGCGGTGAAGAGGAGTACACGGAAAGCACCAATTCACTTTGGCGGGCTTATCACCAAGCTGGCTTTCTACCTTGGGTTGAATTTCCAACAGCTTACTTCTCTCTCCACCAGGAGCAAGGTGAACTTGCAACATCTTCACCGCTCCAACCTCATACTTCTTCGCGATGGTTTGGTGTATGCACATTTCCACGTCAACCATGCTTACCAGGAATGCTCACTTCCCGATCCGGTCTTCAACATCGAAGGGGTGCAACACTTCCGATGGCCTATCATAGCCATCATTGACTCCGATGAAGACAGCGGCAACGACGACGACAACGACAATGACGATGAGGCTACAGAGGAAGAGGAGGCATTCACACCTCTTCAGGCACACGTAGCATCATGGAAGCGTCCTCGGATGCTTCCGGGTGCATCTTCATCATCACAGCCTCCACCACCACCACCGCCCTCGCAGCCAAGCGAGGATGTCTACTCTATGCAGGGCATGTATACTATGCTGCAAGACATACAACAGACACAGCAGCATCACATGGCGATGTACACCGGTATTCAAGACGCTACAAATCGGTTACTGGATAATCAAAGGGCAATGTTCGAGAATGAGCGTCTTCTCCTCGACAACCAACAACAAATTCATGATAGGTTGCAATGGATGGAGATGCAATAGGAGCCCTTTTACGACCACTATTGGAGCCAAAATTACTTTGGAGGCTATCCACAACCTCCACCTAGGGCCCATTTTGATCCAAGCTTCCAGGGGGAGTATCCGTCTTGGGACCCTACAGCTCCGCAGTACCAGCCTCCACCTGAAGAGTAAAAGCGGTATCTCTATTCCAACCTTTAAGATTGTTTTTGACTATGAGGACATAGTCGAATTCAAGCTTAGGGGGGTGTTGGAACAGCTCTATCTTTCATTTTCTTTGTTTTTTAGTTTTATTGCTTTTGTTTCCTGTAATTTTAGTTTGTTTCCTGCAATTTTAGTTTGTTTTTAGGATCCACATTCTATCTAGTGTAATCGTGGATGTCATTAATCTTGAGTCATCTCAGTTGCATGTGCATGGAATTAAGGGGAAACACTAAAAAATTTTGAGTGTTCGCAAGCTTGAGTGTTGTTTAACCCTGATCACCTAACTTAGAAAATGATTGGTTTTGTCAACTTTAAAACAGAAAATCACAACTGTACATTCCTAATGATTCATGAAAGTGGACGAAATTGGTTGTTTGAGCTTAAACTGACCAAATGATAATGAGACTTTAATTTGAAGTAAGAGAGAAAAACCTCTTAACTATTACACAGGTCAGTAAGGAGGGACACATAATATTTTTCAAAGGTTCAGTCAATTAGTCTTGTGATCTGTCCACCTCATTGCTTTTCATAATCCACCAAGATTTGGAAGTAAAGTACGGTTTTAACTCTTTTTGATTGTATGGCATGTAAATAGGACTTGCATTGCAACCACTTTCATATGTTTTGCATGAAAAATAAAAAAATATAGAATAGGTATACGTGCACATTACCCTTAGGTGCATGTCATTTAGTTGCATTCATAACTTTTATGCATAAAGTATATCATGTACCTCATTTATTCTTCAATGGTGAATTAAATTGTTCCATACCTTCTAAAGAGTGCAAATATTCGAGTTATGCAGAAAAAAAATAAGCCCAATAAAGTGTTCATTGTCAATTATGGATATAAGGGTTTGAAAAAATATGAAAGAAAAAAAAAGAGAGAAAAATCTGGAAAAAAATATTTCTGAAAAAAAAGAGAAGGTTATTTAGAAGCAACTAGAATAAGAAGGAGAAAGGAATGCAATCTCACCTACATTTTGAGATGAGTGAGTACATGATGTAGCTTAATTAGATATCCATCTTGTTATGAGACAAATTGTTAGTGCATGCATCATTCCACCTAATCTTAGGCATTAGGGTATTTTTCATGTGCATTTGCATCATTTAGGGAATTTTTATTTTATGCATGTTGAAACCGTATAATGCTTCCACTTCTTCCATGAGCCACCCATTCCATCCACCCGTTGCTCGGTTTGGTAGGCCACCGTGAATTTCTCCTCACTAGTGAATATCAGGAGAACTGCTTCCATATAGATGGTAGTTAGGACGAGCAACGTAGTATAGGAGATCACAAGATGCACTAAGTCTGGACCGGAGAATTTTATTATGTTAACTGCCTTATGTGATAGTGTTCATCAGTTTTGAGGTCAATATCTTTTATGGATGATTACTGTCGCCTTTAGGGTAATTATCATTCTGTGGTTAGCGAGGGCCGGCATGTGAATGTCCAGTGGGAGTCATATGGGATGTTTGTTGTGATGCTTTGTTCTTTAGTTGACTCTGGCAATTCTATTCTAAGGTTTAGTTGCTCGAGGGCGAGCAATGTTCAAGCTTAGGGGAGTTTGATGCGATGATTTTGAGTCGCATTTATAGACTTGTTTGATATGTGTTTTATGCATTTATTAGTCATTTTCATGGTTAATGTTGCATAATTCATTCATTTTGGTCTATGCTACTTCTTTATGTCAAATTCCCTTTATTTCAGCATTTTGAGTATTAATTATCAAAAATATACGTTTTGTGTGGACTTATGTGGTTTTGTGTGTTAATTTCAGGAAAAATAAGTATCTGCTACCGTCGATACCATCGACGGTGGTCGATACTATCGACACAACCACAGGCGCACAGCCACAAGGACCAGAAGAAAGTCGATACTATCGACAGGGATGTCGATGGTATCGAGATACCATCAGGTTGCGGATGAAAATGAGGTCAATACTATTGACACAAAGTCGATACCATCGACACATGAGGCTACAATGACGGAAAAGGACAACAACCGACGCCTTAGAGTGTCGAGTCGATGGTATCGAGATGACATCAGGCATAAAGACAAAAGAAAAGAGAACTGCCGCTATCACGCAGGGTCGATACCATCGACTCGCGTCGATGGTATCGACATTGTCAGATACTTGTTAGCTTTGTAATGATCTAAATCAGACAGCTGTGGTTAATGGAGGACCTAATTGCGGGATTATACCTAATGACGGTGCCCAAGAAGGAATCATCAGGTCATTAGTCGCGACACACATCCCAGAGAGCAAGGAGAGAAGAACGGAGCACGAGAGCACGCCCCAGCCGATCCGGACACTGAAGAAGACGAATTCCACCACCGAAAGGCAGGAGAACGCGTATTCCACGCCAATGATTGATTGGATCTTCTCCGTTCTTGGGTTTAACCACTCAATCACGTTTTTCTTCATGATGCTCTTTTTCTTCTCCACGTTGTATTCTGAGATGAACATATGGGGCTAATCCCCTTTGTCTTTAGGACCGGGAGTAGCCCGGGAATTCATTGTATGACGATTTTATCATAGTAATTCATATCTTATCTCTTAAATCCGTGGTATAATTTCGTTTTCTCCAATATATTATTATGCTTGATCACCATAATAATAATCTAATACCCTTAATTGCTTTGAAAGAAGAATTAATGGTTGAAAAGAGACAGAATTTACATTAATTGACAAATCCCTTGAACAAGGTGGTGTAAGATTAATGGTGGATATCGAGAGGTCGTTTTTAACGCACCTAGTTTAGGGTATAGGTTACTACGACGGTGGAACTGACCTAGACATAGGTAGTGAATTGTACCACGACAGTGGGCAATTCTGATTTCAGGCCACTACCCAGATAGAGAGATAAAAATTGAGTAATTATATAGAATTTAATACAATGAAAACTCGCGTTGAAACCGCAATCCTAAACATCTCCTTTTGAATTGATTAAACCAACATTTAATCGATTGCTAGCTTTGCTTATTTTTATTTTTCTTTTAATTTAGACAATAACTCTCAACTTTTTAATCGGCTTAGCTGATCGCGAGTAGTTAGTAGGAGTCTCTAACGATTTCATGCATCCCTGTGTTCGACTCGGGCCTCACAAAGGCTTGTATTACTTCGACGCGTTCACTTGCGTTTCTGCGCATGATAAAATTGCGTCATATGCCCAAAGAGATGATGCAGTTTTTGGGTAGGGATTCAAGTTTGAGATGTACCATGATAGAATCCTAAGTCTATACTAAGGTCAGGTGGGGATAAGATTGATGGGAGAAGGAGTTGTCTATTTCCCTAGTTGCACAAGACCATAGGGTCGGGATGTAACAATTATCTTTGCCCAAGGACCGTGGGTTAGGGGATTTATCACCTTCATGAGTTTGTGGGACTCAAGGGGGAAATGAGGTAGGCACTCCCTGGATGCATAAGGGATAGGGATGACCCCAAAAGTACTAGCACCCTACAGACCTTGAGGAGATGACTAAGGATCGGGTGATGACCCCAGGAGTGTTTGGGAATAACCTTTCCATGGATGTAAATATAGATTGGACATGTTCACGATATGGAGACATGTGATCACGTTTCAACTTATATTGGAAAGTGCGTTGATGATGTGTGATGCACCATCTCTACTCTTGGAACAGTATGAACTTTGTATTTGGACTGCAGCCAAATGCTTATTTCCTCTCATTATGGGGGTGAGAGATAGGGTAATATGCATGCCATACACTAAGGATAAAGATGATGTGAGTTGAAACATTGCTATGATGTTTGAGGATTGAAGAATTATCATACCTTTTGATAGATGATTTGCAAACACGAAGAGAACTAACATAGTCATCATGTGAGGACGTTCCTATCAAGAGCAATATGGAATTTATGAGTTATATATGTTTGAGTTTGATAACCAAGATGATGAGCTCAAAGTTTTCTTGCCTCAGTTAGACCTAAATCCGAGATGAGGATGATGAGTGGAGTATATGAGGGTTTATGTCTTCCCCTTTACCTAGCACATAAGGATTTAATGTGGTAATAGATTCTCCTAGTCGAGGTACAACTCAGGTGTACAACTATCTTAATTAGTCAGTAGAGAGACTGGAAGAGGTTGCTAGGTGAACCCTATAATCATTAAAAGATGAGACCTATGTGGCTAACACCCGGATACAACCAGACCCATTGGTCGAGTGGTGGTTGCTTGGTTAGCCATCCTAGAGCTTGATGCGATAGAAGGATGGTTGAAGAACCTCAGATATACCTCTCAAGAAAGGAAGGTGATGAAACCCACGACTAGAGTGTTTTAGGGTTTTTGAGGAGTCGACCTTGAGGAATCATGTCATAATCAGAGATCATTATTTTAAGAACACCGTACACCATGGTACTGCTAAGATGAATAAAGTTACAATAGTGCTTTGAATACTTGAGATAAAGAAGTAGATACAGTTGCATGTGGCTTGTCGCCATGCATGCCAGTGGGTGAAGGCCAAACACCAATAACCCAACGAGTTGCTACAGAGAATGAAGAGTCCCCGAGAGGGAATGGGAGGGGATCACCATGGACGTTGTCGTGAGTCTCCCCTGGACCAAGAGAGGTCATGTTGCAATATGGATTACGGTAGATCGCCTTACCAAGTTGACCAAATCCCTTGCCTAAGAAAGAGAGCACTGTCAGTGTGATAGATCTGGTTGAACTACATATGAGAGAGAGATAGTTCATCTACAATGTGATTTGAGTTTGATATCATGAGTATGACCTCAAGTTCACTTCCATGTTATGGAAGTAGGTACAAGAAGAACTTTATGCTAGATTGAAGTTGAGTACAACATACCACCCCAGACAGATAGACAGTCAAGAGAGTATGATCTAGGCTAGAGGGTCTGAGAAGAGCATATGTGCTCATTCTGGGTGATACATGGGAGCAGTCTCTGCCCTAAGAGAGTTTGCTTGTGATGATAGCCACCATAGCAAGTATCGGGATGTAAGAAGCTCTGTAAGGGAGGCTATGTTGGTCACCGCTTCATTAGGATGATGTCGGTGAAAGGACCTTGTGAAGGTCAGAGAGACCACATTGTGGGCAGATGAAGTCGCCCAGGGGTGGCATGAGTCATGAGTTGATGAAAAGCAGACTGACATGCAGAATATGTGTTATGAAAACCTGACCCCTCTAAGCTATAACTGAGAAAGATGAGTCCCTGATACATGGGTCCATTTGAGATGGATTGGTGGAGATGCTTATGTTTAGCCTTACCCCTCAAGATAACATGTTGTAAGATTTGTTCCATGAGTCTGATCTAGAGCGCTATGTGATGTACCCGAACCATGTGATGAGCCATGAACCATGTGAGCTTCTAGGGAAGTTGAAATATCCTGAGTCACCTACGAGGGTACAAGATACCAAGGTGAGAGAGAACTTAGATGTAAGAATATAAGATGATAAAGGTTCTTTGGAAGCACCATGGAGAGGACAAGGCCACATGGGAGCTAATGATGGACATGGAATAGTTTTATCCTGATTTGTTTGTATGTTTGGTAGAATTTTGAGGGCAAAATTCCTATAAGAGGGGAAGGATGTGACAACCCCAATTTTTTGGGTTCTTTTGGTTGGAAATGCAATTTCCCCAATAAATGTATGATTGTGTAATTGGGTGATTTATGTGCCTTAAACGGATTCCTTTGATAAATATCCTTGTATATTTGATTTCGTGGGCCTTGTTGGCTATTGGGCCCAATAACAAGAAAAAAGAAATAAAAAGGAAAAGGGATCAATTAGTAAAAGAATAACTAAGATAATGAGAAAAGAAAGATGTGGAAGCATATAGAAAGCTAAGAATTATCCTCCAAGGAGGGATTTTGTATCTTTAGGATTTATTGGGTTCCAAGGAGTCCAAGTTGCAAGATAATAGGAGAAGAAAGAGATAAAATCAAATAAAGCATTATTAAGAAGGAAAGTTGAGATAATGATGAAAATATAAGAAATATGTGTAAATATGGATAATGGAATCATTATAAATGATATTTTGACTCCACGTGGTTTCTAATGGTAAAAGGAATCAAGATAAACATAATCAAATAATAGGAGAGAGAAAATATGCATAAAATATGCCTTATTAATAGATAACTTTCTTATGAATAAAAGTCCCTCATAGTTGCTAGTTTGAGTCCCAAATTTGGTACACACGTGTATTTTTCCCTCAAAATTTGGGATCAATTGGATACACGGTTTAAGAGATATGACTTTTGGAAGATTTCCTAAAGTGAAGAGGTTTGGTTTAAATGCCATGATTAATTGAGAATATTTTCTGGCTTTTAGTTGAGTGCACGGCATGAGGGTCATTGGATCTAAGATCCAACAGTGGTTGTACCTTCGTTCATTATAGTGGAACAATGAAAGAAGGAATAGGGGAAACGAGTTTTAGGATCGATTTTCTCAATGTTTGATGCATGAGCATCTATGGGAACTCTCCCATTATGTTTAGAACTCCTTTCCGAGTTGATAGATCCCAAGTTTGGATGGATTTGAAACACAATACTTTGTTTCCCCAATCTGCGGGGATGTCCACGCTGAGCCGGATACCAGACTATAAAAGGAGGGTATAAAACCTTGCTGCGAGGGCACAAAGTCACGTATAAGACCTTGCTGCGAGGGCACAGAGTCAATCTCAAGGCTCCGCAGGGCCCTTGGTAGTTTTCTCTGGTGCCAGTTCGTTGAACAGAGCAAGAATTATGGGAGTTACTTCTTCACAGCCAACAATGGTGGCTCCGGGGGATTTCGTGTTCCTCGTCGTTGGACGGGCAATCGAGGCCACCGGTGAGTCCGCCCGGGCTTGGCGATGGTGACAACACCTCTGCCTTAGCCTTCGATGCTCTAGAGCCCAGAGTCAACTGTCGAGTTGACCTATCACGGAACCTGACTCACGAGCGGGAGCTGAGCACAGGGAAGAAGACGATCAGGCTGAAAGGACGATTTTGTCCAGTTTGTGTGGGGCTAGAAGCTGGAGGGTGTAAGGGCAAAAGGGGAAATAAACCCTCGACCGGGCACCTACTTGCATGGAGCCAACTACCTGCATGGCGGGCCATGATTTGCTGGACCCGCAACCACGTGGAAAAGGAGAGTGAGCCGCTCTGCTGATGTGGTAGCATCCCATTGGCCCAAAAGGTAATTATCTCACAAAATTCGTAACTAATTATTGGTAACTCAGTTTGAGAAGTGTTATATATGAAAATTTATCATAAAAATGCAAGGAACCCAATCAAAATAGTTTTTTCACCTAAATATGTTCCTAATTTGAAAAGTACCAAAAGATACTATGTGTAATGCTTTCATGAGTATGAAACCCTAATTTTGATGATTAATGAATTGAGGGGATTAATATGGATGTTTCATGATAATATTAACATGTTGTTAATAAAAAAGACGTTTTGATGTCTAAAAAGATGATCCATATGCTTAATAGCTTAATTTATGGTTTTGATATGTTAATGTGCATTAATGGGCTTAGAAACCCTAATCTAAGTGTTAGTGGTTTTTAATGAGATATAATTCAAGATCCTTTGTATAAAAATGATGTTAGGTTAATCTCAAGCCTAGTAGATGATAAAAAGGCTCTAATGTGAATATGTGAGTAATTAGGGTTTTAAACCTAAGATTACTATTTTAGGATATAAAGGAGGATAGTTGTAAATAGATCTAAAGGAACCCTAATGAAACCCTAATTCAGATTAGAAACCCTAGAAAGTGAATCCAAGTCAATAAAGTAGATTCTTGATAGAGTATGCAGTAAATAGGTTACATATGCTTTTCAAGAATTCTGTGATTTTGAATTTCTTGCTTGGATTGCGTTCTTGGTTGGAATTTCTTAATGCTTGTGAAATCTGCAAATCAGGTATGTGGTTAAATTATGAATAATCGCTTTATGATTCATGGTGTTTTCATGGAGATTCTCGATCACTATGATCCTAAACTATTTGGTTTTTCAATTATGCAATCTCATAAAGTGATTATGTGTATAACAATTAAATATGGATGTGCTTCTCAAATCTACATGCCACCCAGATGTATGTTGCAAGACCAAGCCCCGGAGGGAAGGTCTGATTTGGTGAAGCCCCAGAGAGAAGACCATTGGGCACCTTGAGAGGTGACCCCAGGCACCAAGCTCAGGATGGAGAAGGTGGCCTTATGTCCCTTGCAAGGACAAAACCCTAAGTGAGGGTAATCCAGGGTTTAGGGTAAAAGTAGTTGAGAAGTTACATTGAAAACGTATTTTGGATTGTTAATCAACTATATGCTATATTTAGGTTGTTAGAGACTATTTGTGATGTTGTGTTTGTCCCCACATACCAGTATAGCAATATACTGACCAACGTTTTGTTTTTCGGCATTTTAGGTATTATCTGAAAAGGACAAATAGTAAAAACAAAATTTGTGAAGATAAATCAAAGTAATCCAAAGGAGGATTAGATATATCATGTTCGTCTCGAATAGAAGTTTTAGATCCTAATTTTACAAGGTATGCACAAGTTTAATTTTATTCCAGCTTTCCAGTTTAGTATTAGTAGAATTTGATAGTTGTTTTTGATTAAATTATTAAACCATTGATCCTGTTTTTGGGATCACGCCTCCGACCTCTTGGTCTCCCTTGATTGGGGGTTATCAGGAAGCGGGGCCGTTACAATGGCTCTATTTCTATTTGTATATCTGTGTGTGAGATTCTTCTCTCCATATGTGAGACGTTGTGAGAGGAATTCTCACAAGAAGATAGAGTTTCTAGGGACACGATGACATACTCAGGGCTAGAGGCTATGGATGGGTATCTATATATATCAAAGTGTGAAGTTCCTCTCTCCACATGTGAGATTTTATAAGATTAATTCTCATAAGAAATAAAAAGGGGTACCAAAGGACTTGGTGAACCACTCAGGGGCAAAGGATGTGGTTGGATGTTTGTCGGTGTCTGAGATTCCTCTCTTCATATGTGAGATTTTATGAGTGCAATACCTGTAAGGAGAAGGATGTGTTGATCCATATTTCAATCATGGTCTAGGACTATATACATGTGAAAATGAAATAAGGTGTGGTGCACTTTTAGGTCATGGTCCCAGACCATATGGGTATGAGCATGGAAGGGATGCAATGGTCTAGTTTTAGGTCATAGTATATGATTGTTCTTTGGCATAAATCAGCTGGTCATGTGTTTACAAGTGACATCTCATCGCTTTGAAAAATCCATCTATCCCAATGCATGATAAAATGTTTAAGAAATGCTTTTGGTGCAAGAATAATTTGGTGAATTAAGTTCATGATAAATAATTGAGCAACATTAAGATGAAATTCTGAAGTCTTGACTGGAGGGAAATGAGATAGGTTAGGAGATCCTTGAGATTTAGATGAGAATCTAGCCTAGAAAGCATCTACTGCATAAAGAAAGAGTTGGATGCCATCTACTTGTGAAGACACAATGCTTGTAGAAAAAATCGAGCACATTTAAATGAAGATTTAATTAGATGATCTTAAGATGATCATCCAATGTTTTGAGTGTTGGCTTGGATATTATTTTGGCACAAAGTAAGCCACCGAGAAGGATTAAACTCACATACTCAAGGCAAGACAAGGCGTGAAGGTGAATTTTGGCAACCTAACAATATGGGTAAGCTTAGAAGTGGGTAAGGCGGTCTAAGGGGTTTTAAGACAACTTTTTGGGATGAGGTAGGCACAAAAATTGGGTAGTAGATGCATGAGAGGTTGTGTTCCATCCCATAGGAGATAATCCACTTTGAAATGATTACTATATCCAAGTGTAGCAAATCATAGAAGAATTATTTAAGTTAAAAGATTGCTTTGTTTAAAAAGGTGATTATTACTCAAAAAGAGTTTTTATCTTGCAAAGGTTGTTAATTGTTTGAGAAGGATGTTTCACTTTTGAAAGATTGTTTCAATTTTAAAATTTTGTTAGTTAAATTTTTTAAATAGACCGGTAAAATTTAGAGGATTGTTGAATTTTGGAAAGGATTGTTTGTTTTAGTAAAAGATTGTTAATCTTTGAAAGATTATCAAATTTTGAAAAAAGAAGATTGCTTGATTTGGAAATAGATTGTTGATATGAAAAAAGATTGTTGGTTTTTAGAAAAGAAATTGTTGATCTTTTGAAAAGATTGCTAATTTGATTTGAGGAAGATTGTTGATTTTTTAAAAAATATTGTTGATATTGAAACATGAAGTTCGTCAATAGCACATAAATAATATATATGAGAATATCATAATCTCAAAGCACATAAAAAGCAATAATATTAGAAAAATAATTAGAGAGGGAAAACCATAGAATCCTTAAAACAAACCACATATGTGAGGCACATTGTTTGAAGATTCAAACCCACCCTTCTATACTATGAGTAAGATCTAACTTACGTCCTCACTCGAGCATGACCTATATCACTGGAGTTGGTCTTTAACTTCTCTATGGCACGATGGTGTTCATCATGGGGGTAACACAGGTTCATTAGATATGTGTACTACTCCCAATACACTTAGTGATTATGACAATTGTAACTAGCCATGAGTGGTAAGAGAAGATATGTACTTAAGGCCTTTGGAAGTCCAACATTACACTTTGCTAATATCTTTACTAGCACCTCACACCTCATACATGGATCCAATATGCGTGTTTATAGCCATCCCATAGATGTGTGGGTTTGTAGGTGTGATTAAGTGTGGGTTTTCACTTTTACTTTTTCTGAAGCCAGCCCATGAAAAGAAAAGAGAGACAAAAGTAAGCAAGAAACTTGCATACATACAAGTAATCCATTTTCCAAAAATGTATCAACCATATAAGAAAACATGTTATAAATAGGAATGAATCTCGCATATAATGGCATAGCTCTCTTATCATTTCATATTTTCCCTATTTTTTATGATTTTTATTTTTAAATTGAAACTGTAAAGAAAATAAAATGAAAGGAAATAAAATAAGGGAAGTAGACTTGATACCCTAAAAGGGAAGCAAACTTGAAAACCTACAAGGGAAGTAGAGTCAAAAGCTTCTTTTTGGTGTAAGAAGACTTGAAACTAAAGGAAGCGATCCTAATACCCTAAAGGGAAGCATGTGAAAATCATAAAGGAAACAAAAAGAAGCAAAATGGAAAACCTAGACAAATACTAGACCAGACATAGGAAACCAGAGATAGAGGGTCTGTCTACTGATCAAGGTGCCACCAGAATGTTGTGTTCCACAGCCTGTGTAGGGCCCATGGAACTTCGGCATCCACTGCCTTGTCTCTAATCCCAAGTACTTACAAAATTAGGAAATAAATAGATGTAAAATAGAAAAAAAAACTTGAACCAAGAAAAGATATCGAGAAAAAGAAGATAAAGGACAAATCAACCTAGATTGTATGGATATCCCCAATGGAGTCACTAAATTATACTACCCACCTAGAAAAGTCTCTTCTAAGGAAGCCAATTCAAGGATCACTATAAAAAGAAAAACATAAAAAATGATAGAGCTTAGAGTCACCACCACACATGCTATTCATATAATGAAGAAAACAACAAGATAAATGTATAAATCAATGACAAAATGTAAAAAAACATTTTTTGACTCCACATGAGGGAGGATAATGAAAAAAAAGATGGAAAACATGGCCAAAAATGGGTTTGGCAATCCTTTTATGAGTGGGGAAGGTGTTAGAAACCCATCTTTCCTAATAAATCAATATTGGACTCTTTACTTTATGATCTTGAGTAGGATGGTTTTAGGTGGGATTGTGGAAAACAAAATAATGAAAAATGGCAAAAAGATCTTTTAATGTTTGGTATATTTGAGGTTGGAGACTATTGTGGTTTTCCACATATATAACCATATTTTTAAAATATAGGGTCCCAATTGACAAAGGATCTCCCACAACACATATCCCTCCTGGGCGGTTTTGATTGATGTGTAGGGAAAGGGAGGAGACTATATGAAAGAATTTTGATTAGAAGCAAGATTTGATCTTACGTGAAATAGTCAAATCAAGTAGCATAATTGAATCAGACTCAAGTAGAGTAGATAGACATAGATGGTTATAGAAATTATAAGCAGTTGAGATTAACATATTAAGAAGTCAATAAAGATGAACATATAAGGTAGTTAAGATTATTGTTACTAAGCCTAATGCCATTTCAAAAATAGTTATGTTAGAGGAAGGATCCTCTAATCATGAGCGAGAGGGAAAGTAAAAGAGAGGGGTAGATGATCATGTATATTCAAGAAAATGAAAATAGGCCTACAATATTGTGGGTATCAGGGGGTCTATTTACATGGTACAATTAGAGTTTGAGAATCGGAGACGGAAGATTCATTGGATAGCAGGTGAATCACGTCGATGTGTGATACGTGTCGTTCTATTCACCAAAAACTAGGGTCTTAATTCTAGAGTTTAACCTTCCTAGTATAGAAAGGGTTGATCCACGGATAACTTTATTAATATTGAATTTCTTTTGTCCCAAATTAATTTGAACAATACTTTTTGGAAGGTTTTAGAATATTTGAACAGAAAGATAAAGTATGTGATTTGATGGGGGTTTGATTACACCAAAAATGAAGAGTAAATTGCAATGAAATGGAAAGTTACACTAAAGACAATGTAATAAAAAATTTATGCTAAGAACAAAGAAAAGGGAGAATTATGGTTAACACAATAAAAAAAGATTATCTAAGAGCTTAATTTTAAATTACAAGTAAGAAGAAGTGATTGAAAACAAATGATTTAGAAAATGAGAGTGAATCAGAATGAAAGATATTGAGGCTTATGAGTTTTACCACCATAGCTAATGTGAAAAATATTGAATAAACCATACAATAAGAAATATAGAAGAACGCATGTAAAACATTCGTAAATGAATCACAAAAGATGAACTCCTCGTGAACCAATTACATATGGAATTCATGAATCCTAGTTCTATGATTCTAATAGGGATTTTTTTGAGGTCTCATCCAAATCCCTGTAGGATTGGTTGGTCATTCTAAACCTTGGGTTTCATGATCACATCCTCCAAGGTTAACGTACAATAAAAATGAGGGACCAAATCGTTTAAACCGGTGGTTTTCCAAACCAAAAACCATCTATCTAATAAAATCGTATAAAATCTTCAATATAAGTTACACTATGACTAAGTGACTATTCCCCTCGCCTCGATAAGAAAACTACTCACTAGCCATAACAAAAGAAGTGGAAGCAATGGAAGGAAGACAACGGGCCATAGACTAGAACGCAAAATTCGGGAAAGAACGTTTACTAGTGATAGTTAAATGACCTTCACTCTTAGTTTCTTGCTACGAGAAATATTAAGAACAGAAGAAGAACAAGAAAAGTGCTTGATCTTGAAGAAAATTTTACTTTATTGAAGAACCAGAGAAAATTGCAATGCTTGAAATTAAAGTAACAATGGTCAAAATAAAAGTTGCAAGTATAAAATATGGGAGATAATTTTATTTGTGGAGTTCCCCCTCCTTTTATAAGGTTCCGATTGGTTTGTCGTAACTGATCCGGAAAACTCATGAACTGGAGTTCCTTGAGAATTTTTTTATGATTGGTTTAAAGTAAGTGTTGGAACTTGTTCCTGAGTTCTCTCTTAAAAAGAGCAGAAAACGAGTTCTGAGACAACTAACATTTCTTATACAATTATATTTTTCATTAATTCGTCATAAATGACAAATGTAAAATATTTATGACTAGAAATATTAGTGGTGAGGATATAGTTTATTGATAAAACCAAAACATAATATGACAAAGTATCATACACTATAATTGCATTATGTAAAATATTTAACACTATAACCACTATTATCAGTACAATCTAAAAAAATGCAAACATCATGAAAAAGAAAAACATTGCACCATGTGAAAATAATGTGATTTACGTAATATATTTTTATTCTTAATATTTAAACATATGATGTAAAAATAATAATTGACTATATCCATGTACAAATAATATAGTAAAAAAATCCCTAAAAATAATGTAAAAATTAATATTCTACATTGTGTTAAACAATGATGAAACAAAACTTATATTTACAAGCACATGAAATGTGAATATTATTACAATATTTTGTATACACAAAGTGAAATAAAAAATATTGTGATGTGATTTTAGTCATAATATTTTGATTAAGATTATAATTATACCATAATAAAATATTTTTAAAGGAGCAACATCTGCACCATAACCACTTATTTTGGTTATTATGATTTAAGAATATTATGATTTTTTACGGATATGATTCTTTTTTATGCCTTTACCATCCTCATTTATTTATATTATACAATAAAAAATAACAATATTTATAATGATTTCCATATTTACACTTACCACAAACCAATCACATGGAAGTGACTGGAACTTAAGTTCCAAAAGCTGAACTAGAGTTCCCAAAAAATGAGTTCCATAGAACTCATGACTTACATCAAACCAATAGGAGCCTAAGGGAAGAAGAGGGTGCAAATCCTAAAGAGGTGGTGAGAAAATAACTGAATGGCGGATGCTATAGAGTCTTGGTCAAGAGAATAAATTTCCTTCTTCAATAGGCAATAGAGAAAATTATTGATTGCCTTCTTTTTACCATTCAAATTAGGCCACTAAGTTTTAATGTGCACCTAAAAATATATTTTTCCTGTAGCTCATTGAATTAATTTTCCAACGCATATTTGCACATTAAATTCCACCTTGAGATGAAAAGGTTATGACACTTTTAGTGCCGGGTATACATAAATTTTGAGGCATGCGGGAAATTGTGCAAGTCATCTTCTAAGAGAAATTTTGAGATTTTTCGTGCTTTGAAATCATTGTTTATTTTTCTTGCAAAATACACAATAATCAAGTAAAAACTCCAATTTAAGCAAGAAAGCTAAACTAAGATACTTTATACTAAAACTATTTAATAGATAACAATTTATTGTTAATTCAAGATTAAAAATGTACAAAAAGGTGATGAGTTTGCACTCATCAATGCATCGTGGTGTGCACTTGTGTGGATCACGCTAGTGCGCCACATGGCACATGGGGGTGGGGTGGCTGCGATCCGTCAGGTGTCCCCGACTAGGAAAAAGTATGTTTTTCTTTTATCTAATTCTCTAGTTATTTCATATTTTTTCCAGGTAAAATGAGTTGAAAAAGAAGATTGAGTCATATATAGAATAAAACTCAGCTAAATAATGAAGGAAGATAATACGATACTAATTAAAGATTAACATTCCTTATTATCGAAAATACATGGATTTTTGTGAGGATAAAGACAACTAAATATCCATTAGATTTAAAAATAAATATTTTATTTTAGATAATTGATTTGGGCATTTTTTAGAAAAAGACTTATAGAAGAAATAAAGGACAAATTGCACTTAAGTCCAAAAGATAATATTTTTTATATAGAAACCCATTAAATGTGACAAATGGGTCAAAATGAGTGAATTTTATAGGTAGAGAAATATGAAAAAATAGAATGAACTTCATCATTAGCCAAAGAATAATTGTTATCATTAATTTCAACTGAGTAAGTAAAAATGGAGCGTTAATAGTTGTACTTGATAATAGTCAAGGCTCATGAATGACCCTAATATTATAAAAAATAGTTTTTTCTCCGTTTGACTAAGAGAATAATGATGTTACATACAATGTCAACATTTAAATAATGTAATTAACATGAGATCATACCTCTAGGATATTTTAGGGTGTGCAGAAAACCCTAGATGATAGAGGAAACCCTACAAAGGTTAGATTGGAGCATAGATGGTGGGAGATATTTTGATAAAGTTGGTTTATGTAAACAAGTACAAAACAAAACTTGATCAATTTGACCCACATGTTGATAGACTGGTTAGTAGGGATTGACTTGGGTTGGCCCATGTGAGGCTGGCCAATCCTAGAAAAACTGGACTAATAAGTTGGTATGACATTTAGGCCTAGGCTGATTGGCTCATGGTTACATAACCGACCTTTCCCTACCATGGGGTTCGTGAAGTCAACTGATCATTGGGTCAACATCGATTTGGGCATGTCGAATGTCGGCTCTGATCTCCAAACCATGACATAAACACGATTAAAACTTAGCGGAAGCGAATCGGTAATCAGCGGAAAACAAAAATCACGGGAAATTAAAACTTTTTGAGATAAGAACTTGGATCCATAAAACTTCTTTCATAAAGAGAGATAAACTGTTTACATCTCAGGGTAATTACTTCTTGAGTAATTATATACATCCAGATACAAAATCTCAAGATCACTATACAAAAGACTCCAAGACCTGAGAGTACAGAGGACACATAGGACTGACTCTAACTACACCACATGGTAGGACAATCTCCACCTGAGATTACTGCTGCCCCTGGTGCTGCTGCTGCTGAGACTGATCACCTATAGGCTGGTTCCTTTGTCTCCGACGTCCACCTAAAAAGTTGAAGTCTACGGGGTGAGACAATTATACATAATTGTCCCAGCGAGAGTTATAACTCTTCGCCAGAAGCTTTATTATAACATCAAAGAATATCTTAAGCAGTAAAGCCTTCAAAGTAATTAATAACAGTTGCAGGTATAATAAGATCTCTACAATTTTAGGAGATGTGGAGAATATAAACATTATTGCAATGTAACATCAATCAACTAACTTGGAGTCATCTCTAACAAGTTATACTACATGCTTGATTATGTTTTACAAACAACATTATGCCCTGTGGAGATGAGGCATACCACTCATACTCCAACTGATCGCTGAGAAGTCACATCAGTATCATACATAGGTCATTAAGAGAGCCGGATTCTCATGACCTTCACCTTCCTCAGTCAGTAAGAGGATCACTTGTAGGACATCTCGTGTCTCTACTACTATAGCTCACCAGGGTAAACTGGTCCTTCGCTATTCTAGAGTCACAGTGGCATTCTGTACTCTCTTCGTCATCAGGAGGTTTCATATTTACCTACCACTAATACGGATATCTGTGCTTTCTTCGTCATCAGGAGGTTTCATGTTTACCTACCACTGATACGGTATGAAATTATAGTGAAGGATGGATGGATTACACATCTACATCACTTTCCTACACTAGGATGTAAGGTTCTACACATCCATGTACCCCACATACTCAAAAGTATGTGCTCCAGGAGTTCCCTGAGGAAAACCTGTTTCACCATCACTTAATCTCTGACAATGATGGATCTATGATCAGGGCTCTACATTATACTTTATTAGTTAGGTACATTCAGTATTCTTTAACAACATACATTGTTCTTCAAACAAAAATAGTAGCATAACAGCTATAAAAGAAGAATACTAAATGTAACAGGCCTAACTCATGTCAATCATCATTTCTCATTATCCTCATCACAAGTCATCTCTAAAGCATGACCTTGATGGCATTCATGGCTCTCACAGCCCATTATCAGCATAGGATGCCACTGACAAGGCATCAGATTACCTTACTTATTCATAAGGCTAACAATATGCCTTTAATGAATATAACATCAACATCCATACCTGGATATGATTACCTTCATATCAGAACCTGCATGGTTAATACAACTGATACAGGTAATACAAAAACAAGGGATATACTTCCTACTCTTGTCATAAGAGTTAAATCTCTAATTCTCATCAATTAGAGTTTAATACTCACAAGCATGCCATTACCCTTGAATTAGGGTTACTATTCCCATTACATGTCTTCACCCTTGAATTAGGGTTTACTATTCACATTACAAGTCATCACCCTTGAATTAGGGTTTACTATTCACATTAAGGTGAATTGAACTCATAACATCATCATATATGAGTAACATCTTCATTGATGCTCTTAGATTAGTTAAAGGTTCATCATTTATCATAATTAGGGTTTCTATGATCTCACACAGGTGGATCATACCCTAATTATGCTCCTTCCTGTGCATTGGAGATGCTTTAATTGAGTTTCCACTTAAAAAGGGTATTTTCTCTCTCTAGAAGTACTTTCTCTCTCTAGAAGTACTTTCTCTCTCCTCATACTGTTAGGTGATGTCAACATCACTCTAGGTCAGGTTGGATTGAGTCATCATAGGCTAACATAGCCCAAAACATCACCATCATGTGATTAGGGTTTGATTTGATCAAGGTATTACTTAATTTACCCTTCAGGGGTATTTTGGTAATTCACCCCATTGATCATCATCATGGTCAAAACCTTAGTCCATTAACCCATTAATATCCTAGGTTATCATTAGGGTTTGATTAGGGCAACATTGAACCATTTATATCATCAATCGATTGAAAGAAGTCAACCTTGAATTATCTTGATTGATCTCAACCATCAATCCTCAATCGATTTGAGACCCATTGGTTGAGTTGACCTTTTGACCAATTGACATTAGGACCGTGAGGATGTGTAGACCGTTTGGTCACTTTTGACCTCAGGACCGTGAGGCCTCTTCCTCCTCCAAGACCGCGAGCCCTCCATTGATTCAAGACCGCGAAGACTCCAAATGAGGTTAAGACCGCGAAGATCATGAAGACCGTTTGCCCTTCTTTGACCCCAAGACCGCGAGGCCCCTCACGGTCTTGAGACCGTGAGCCCTCTCATGACCTTGAGACCGCGAGCCTCCTCATGACCTTGAGACCACGAGCCTCCTCTCGACCTTGAGACCGCGAGCTCACATGGTCTCAACCACTTGGTCCATCAACAAGATTCAATGATATACCCGATAATGTCAACTCATGTTGAAGCCCTCAAAAGGTCAAAACTATGATGAAAACTTATGAATTGGGTCAATTAAGATTATGCTTGACCACTTGGTCATTCAATTGACCCTCAAGGGTTGACCAATTAGGGTTGAAGTCGATTCAATTAGGGTCTATCAATGTTCACCCATCAACACTCAACAATGTGACTCAACACAAGGTTGAACCCTTCAATCGAGCTCCAATTGGGCCCAAACTTGGCCCAAACGGTCTTGGGATAATGTGGGTGGACCCCACATGGCCTTGAGACCATTTGCCCAAGATTTTATCAAAGTTCAAGGTGATTTGATAGGGGTTGAACCATGATTGATCCACAAAACATCATTTTGATTAAATTGATAACTTATTTGCAAATAGGTCCTCAATTGGTCAATTTACTTAACCCTAGACCTTCAAACGGTCTTGGGTGATTGTCCTCTCGGTCTTGAGACCGTTAGGATGAGTTCCAAACGGTCTTGAGACCGTTTGCCCATCCAATTTTGGATTCTAGTGCAAATTCATCAAGGTTGGGTCAATTGAGTTGAGGGTTATATCAATATTTAATTGCAATATAATTTGGTGTAATTGTACCTTCAATAGGTCAACTAATCTTGACCCCAGACCTCCAAACGGTCATGGTTGATTGCCCTCGTGGTCTTGAGACCGTTTGGGTGGCCCCTAAACGGTCTTGAGACCGTTTAGGTCAATCAACCCTAAAAACCCTAATTAGGTTACCATAATTTCAGTACTGATTTCACCTAGGGTTAGCCCTAGTATTCACCCTTCAACTCTTAGCCCGTTTGGAATTAGACCATCAAACTTGGTGAGTTGTTAATTAACATTATTTTGAATAGTAATCGCATACGGTCAACGCCTGGTCAACGACCTTACACGGTCTTGAGACCGTTTGCCCAAAAAGGCAATTTCAGACCGTTTGAGAATCAGGAATAAATTCATTTAAAATTGTTGCTTAAAAAGGTCATATCTACCTATTCCTTTGGAGTTAGCCTCCCAAAATTTGAGGGTAATTAACCTATACAATTAGGAACAGATTCCTTATACGGTCCACGCTCAGTCAATGGGGCCAAACGGTCTTGGAGACCGTTTTCCCTGTCGCGGTCTCGAGACCGTTTGCTCACCTCGCGGTCTTGAGACCGAGAGAGCAAGCTGGTGAGACCGTTTAAGGAAGTGAAAAGCGGTGGGTTTTTCTTGGAAATCACGCCTTCATCTCCTAGCTCAAGAACAGTACGGATATCCCATGGATTTGCTTGCAAAAATAGCAGGCAAAGTAGGGAAACATGAAGAACTATCATCTAACCGCATATAAGAGATGTATATAGTAAAGCATGGGTTTAGAGTTATAAAACCCGCCTAAAGCTTGCTTCTTGAGCTCCAAGATTTCAAGCTCCAAGCTCTAATGGCGTCCTTGAGTTCCCATAGGTTGGCCAAGGTGAAAACTCCAAGGGAAAACGAGAAGGGACGGCTAGAAAGATAGGATTTCATGAGTTAGTCACCAAATTGACCTTGAATTCGAGTTCTAACCATGGAATTAGGCAAGAAGAAGGGTCCCAAACCTACCTTGTTTCCCTTGGTCGTCCTCCTTAGCTCCAAGGCAGTCTTTAGTCGTCTTTGGTGAAATGGAACAGTGAAGGGAACGAAGGGCAAGTTCCCTTGCTTAGAGAAGTTGAGGGTATATATACTAGGGGTAGGATTTTCAACATTAGTTCTTAAGTTGTTCATAATTCCAACTAGGTCCCTCCTTCTTTTACTTGCTCGTCCCTTCCTATTTATTATAAGGACAAACCTTATCTTAAGGTCTAGAAAAAGAAGGCAAAGAAGAACAATCTAATAATAAGGTACATACATAAAGAGATATTGCACATATACCCTGATTATTCAATCACAAGGCATATTTCATAACTTGATAACTCAATTGAGGTGACTCCCTCATCATTTCTTCTCTTAATGATGGAAAGAGTCTAAAAAGATACATTAGATGACTTATTTCACAATTTGCATCCCTTAATTTGGGTAATTTGCACTTTACCCCAAATTAGGGTTTCAAGCACCGGGATTGCTTCCACAGCTGCACCTTGGTGCCCTAACTTGGGAAATCCTTCAAACTTTACAAAAAAGATTCTCATGATGTATCAACATCAGAGGAACATCTCAACATGTGCAAATTGCAAGATAACCCTTTTAACTGGGTAAATTTCACATAGGTCCTTGTATATCAAAACAATGCTACAACTTTAAATAAAAAGGAGCAAATACTGAAATATATGTTTCTGAGAAACTTAATTACATGCTCAGAGTTAATCACAAAGATTTAATTACATATTTAGGCAAAACACCTAGGGTTAACTCATAACCCAGGTCAGGGATGTTACAAATTATCCACCCCTTACAAGGATTTCGTCCCCGAAATCGATAAAACATACTAAGAGAAAAGGGCAGGATACTTCCTTCTCATCTCATCCTCTAACTCCCAAGTGGCTTCTTCAACACCACGATGGTTCCAGAGGAATTTCATAAGACTTATATCTTTCTTCTTTAACTTTTTAATTCGTTTATCAAGGATTGACACTGGTCCCTCCTCATAGGATATGTCGTCATTCAATTCTACCTCCATAGGTTGTAGAACTGACTCGGTGTCTGGGTGACATTTCTTCAACATAGAAATGTGAAACACAGGATGTAACCACTGTAACTCAGGTGGTAGCTCTAGTCTATATGCTACCTTTCCAATCCGTTCGATGATTGGATAAGGCCCCATATATCTAGGAGCTAACTTCCCTTTCCTTCCAAAACGAAGGACCCCTTTCCAAGGTGAGACCTTGAGATACACTCTGTCTCCAACCTGGAACTCTAAAGGTCTACGACGTTTGTCAGCATAAGATTTCTGCCTATCCTGAGCAGTCTTAATCTTATGTTGTATCACTTTAATCTTTTCTGTGGTTTGCTGCACCAGGTCAGGACCTAACAACTGGTGCTCACCAGTCTCAAACCAACACAAGGGTGACCTACAACGTCTACCAGATAAGGCTTCATAAGGTGCCATATCAATACTATGCTGATAGCTATTGTTATAGGCAAACTCTATCAAGCTCAGGTGTAGATCCCAACTTCCGGTGAACTGGAGAACACATGCTCTCAACAGGTCTTCTAAGGTTTGTATGGTCCTTTCCGACTATCCATCAGTCTGTGGATGAAAGGCCGTACTAAACCTTAGCTTGGTGCCTAAGGCTTGGTGTAACTGTTCCCAAAAATGACTTGTAAACTGAGGACCTCTGTCAGAAACTATTGTGACAGGAACTCCGTGCAGACGCACTATCTCTTTAACATACAACTCTGATAACCTTTCAGCAGAATAGGTTGTCTTGACAGGTAAGAAATGTGCTGTCTTAGTCAACCTATCAACAATTACCCAAATGGAATCATGTCCTTTGCTTGTCCTGGGTAGGCCAACAACAAAGTCCATGGTCACATGGTCCCACTTCCACTGTGGTATGGTTAAAGGTTGCATTGTCCCTGCAGGCTTCTGGTGTTCAGCTTTAACTTGCTGACACACAGGACACCTCAGAACAAACTCTGCAACGTCCTTTTTCATCCCAGGCCACCAATACAGATCTTTCAAATTCCGATACATCTTGGTGCTCCCTGGATGCATAGCATACATGGAAGAATGGGCTTCTTCCAGGACTAACTTCCTCAAGTTGTCCACATCCGACACTATCATCCTTCCATTATAACAAGCTACTTGGTCCTCTGAGTCATGAAAACCATCTTGCTTCTTATTTTCATACTCAGATCTAATCTGCTGAACTGCAGTATCACCTAGCTGTGCTTCTTTAATCTGCTCTCTTAGGGTAGGTTTAATATGCATCTCAGCCAACAATCCGGCTAACAATGACACCTTCAACTGTACATTGTCTTGCCTTAAAGAGATAAGCATATCTCTCCTAGAGCATACTAAAGAGTTTAGTTGTGCTCTATTCATGGTTGATGTTGCTGATTTCCTACTCAAGGCATCTGCAACAACATTGGCCTTGCCTGGATGGTAATCAATTGTACAGTCATAGTCCTTGATTAACTCCATCCAGCGACGTTGCCTCATGTTGAGCTCATGCTGAGAGAAGATATACTTAAGGTTTTTGTGGTCTGTGAAAATCTGGAATGTCTCTCCGTAGAGATAATGCCTCCAGATCTTCAAAGCATGAACCACAACAGCTAACTCCAGATCGTGTGTTGGATAATTCTCCTCGTGTTTCTTAAGCTGTCGGGAGGCAAAAGAAATCACTTGTTTATCCTGCATCAACACACATCCTAGTCCATTTTTGGAAGCATCACAGAAAACTACATACCCTTTTCCTTGTTCAGGTAGCACTAGCACAGGTGCACTTGTCAACCTCTCCTTCAGCAACTGGAAAGATTGTTGACACTTATCACTCCAAGAAAAAGGAACATCTTTCCGGGTTAACTTGGTCAAAGGTAAAGCTATAGAACTAAAGTTCTTAATGAACCTTCGATAATAGCCAGCTAACCCCAAGAAACTTCGAATCTCCGTCGGTGTCTTCGGTTGTTCCCATTGTAGAACAGATTCTACCTTTGTAGGGTCAACACGAATTCCCGAGGCGGATATCACATGTCCAAGAAAAGATACCTCTGGCAGCCAGAACTCACACTTGCTAAACTTAGCGTACAACTTATGTTCTCTTAGCAAGGTCAAAGCTTGGCGAAGATGCTGCTCATGCTGCTGAGCATCCTTACTATAAATCAGTATGTCATCCATGAAGACAACAACACACTGATCAAGGAAAGGTCGAAAAACTCTATTCATGAGTTCCATGAATGCAACTGGTGCATTGGTTAGTCCAAACGACATAACCGTGAACTCATAGTGACCATATCTTGTCCTAAAGGCGGACTTGGATATGTCACTATCCTTAATACGGAGTTGATGATATCCAGACCTCAAGTCTATTTTTGAAAAGACTGTTGCACCACGCAACTGGTCAAAGAGATCATCAATCCTCGGCAGAGGGTACTTATTTTTTATTGTTACTTTATTGAGTTGTCTGTAGTCGATGCACAACCGCATTGACCCATATTTCTTTTTAACAAACAAGACCGGAGCACCCCAAGGTGAAGTACTCGGTCGGATAAAACCTTTCTCAAGTAACTCTTGAAGCTGTTTCTTGAGTTCTGCCATCTCGGCAGGCGCCATTCTATACGGAGTCTGAGCTATGGGTTTCGTATCTAGGATCAGATTGATTTCAAAATCAATCTCCCGAGGTGGTGGTATACCAGGAAGTTCTTCAGGAAATACATCTTCGAATTCCCTGACTACAGAAACTTCAATAGGATTGAAACTTTCCTTGGTAACATCTACCACATGGGCTAAGAATGCATAACATCCTTGCCTCAACAGCTTATCAGCAACCATAGCTGATACAAGACAGGTGGGCAGAATCTTTCTTTCTCCTTGAAAGATCCATGTGTTGCTTTCATCAGCAAACACAACCAACTTGGACTCACAATCCAAGACAACTCTATACCTTTCTAAGGTATCCATCCCGAGGATTATATCAAATCCCTGCATATCAAGTGGTATAAGATCCACTTGAATGTGATGGTCAGAAAAGAAGAGGATGCAGGGAGAACATACCTCCTGCAAAACGGTAGACCCACTCAACGGAGTCTCTAACAACAAACTATCTGCCCTATGACTAACAGTCATATTGCAGTTACGAATCACTTCACGAGTGATGAAAGAGTGCGTAGCACCCGGATCAATCAGAACGGATACAACACAGGATGTAAACATATCGGAATATAAAAGTTTCATCTGACCTGCCACTACCCGTGGATTGACCACTGCCTCAGGTGGGTTCATAGCATAGAACCTCGCAGTCGCCTGGTGTTGAGGTGGTGCTGATGATCCAGCTTGAGATGCTTATCCACGTCCTCGAGCTGCTCCTTGATGTTGTCTATTCTGAGATCCCTGTTGATTCTGTCTCGGGGGTTGTTGTGTTACACCGACAGGCCTAGAACGGCAATCCTTCATCAAGTGTCCCATCTTACCACAGTTGTAGCAACTCTTCTCCTGTTGCTGTAGTCTGGGTGGTCCAGTAACTGACACTGATGTAGAATTGTGCGTCCCTTGAAGCGGTTGACTCCGTCCTCTACCTCTGCTTGGTGTCCATTGAGTTTGAAAACTCGATCTGGGTGGTGGAGGGTTAGGTGCAGAGAATCTAGGTTTCTTGGAATCCCTAGATGAAGAACCCTGGAACTGTGGATATCTTTTATGGGTTTGTCTTTTCTCAACCACAGATCTCTCTATCCTTCGGACTGACTCAACGAAGGTAGAGAATCTCTCTCGGTTCTCTAAGGTAGATACAAGGGTTGACATATCAGAATTCAAACCCTTTTCGAATCTTCTGATTCTTTCCTCATCCGTAGCAGCCATGTGTGGACAGAACCGCATCAACTCCATGAACTTAGCTTCATATTCGCTAATGTTCATCATACCCTGCCTTAGTTTCTCGAACTGAGAGATCTTCTCATCTAGGAAGGTCTTTGGAAAATATCTTTTGATAAATTCCCGACGAAACTCTTCCCATGAGAACTCTACTCCAGGCCTCTTCTGCTCTTCCATGTTCCACCAGTGACCAGCGCTGCCTTTGAGAAGATAGACAACATGTCTAACCTTCTCAGCTTCCGGAATCATAAGAATCCTGAAAGCCTTCTCCAACTCTGTCAACCATAAATCAGCATCTGCAGGGTCGGCAGTCCCGAAGTACTCGGTAGCTCCGACACGACGAAGTCGTTCGAATGTCTTACTGATACCTTGTGCTTCAGGCTGGACAGGTGCCCCAGGTGCATGAATGGGCATCCTATCGGTTATGTGTGTCATGGCAGTCATAAACTGCCCGAACATCGTCTGTACAGCTGGATTATTCATGTCGGCTGGGTCGAACTGGGGTGGCTCTCTTAGCGACTCAGGTGCAGGTTGTTCTATCCTCGGAACCCTTGCACCACCTCGAGGTGCACTAGCACTACTCTCTGCCACGTACTCATCGTGATGTTCTGACATTCTTATGTATCTTCTTCTCCTGAGGAGCAGAAGATTCTATTAGATAAGGAAGGAGTACTAAAGGTAGACTCGACATCCTAAGTCCTATGCCTCTATAGACTCAACTGACCTAGAGCTCTGATACCACTAGTGGTCGGCTCTGATCTCCAAACCATGACATAAACACGATTAAAACTTAGCGGAAGCGAATCGGTAATCAGCGGAAAACAAAAATCACGGGAAATTAAAACTTTTTGAGATAAGAACTTGGATCCATAAAACTTCTTTCATAGAGAGAGATAAACTGTTTACATCTCAGGGTAATTACTTCTTGAGTAATTATATACATCCAGATACAAAATCTCAAGATCACTATACAAAAGACTCCAAGACCTGAGAGTACAGAGGACACATAGGACTGACTCTAACTACACCACATGGCAGGACAATCTCCACCTGAGATTACTGCTGCCCCTGGTGCTGCTGCTGCTGAGACTGATCACCTGTAGGCTGGTTCCTTTGTCTCCGACGTTCACCTAAAAAGTTGAAGTCTACGGGGTGAGACAATTATACATAATTGTCCCAGCGAGAGTTATAACTCTTCGCCAGAAGCTTTATTATAACATCAAAGAATATCTTAAGCAGTAAAGCATTCAAAGTAATTAATAACAGTTGCAGGTATAACAAGATCTCTACAATTTTAGGAGATATGGAGAATATAAACATTATTGCAATGTAACATCAATCAACTAACTTGGAGTCATCTCTAACAAGTTATACTACATGATTGATTATGTTTTACAAACAACATTATGCCCTGTGGAGATGAGGCATACCACTCATACTCCAACTGATCGCTGAGAAGTCATATCAGTATCATACATAGGTCATTAAGAGAGCCGAATTCTCATGACCTTCACCTTCCTCAGTCAGTAAGAGGATCACTTGTAGGACATCTCGTGTCTCTACTACTATAGCTCACCAGGGTAAACTGGTCCTTCGCTATTCTAGAGTCACAGTGGCGTTCTGTACTCTCTTCGTCATCAGGAGGTTTCATATTTACCTACCACTGATACGGATATCTGTGCTTTCTTCGTCATCAGGAGGTTTCATGTTTACCTACCACTGATACGGTATGAAATTATAGTGAAGGATGGATGGATTACACATCTACATCACTTTCCTATACTAGGATGTAAGGTTCTACACATCCATGTACCCCACATACTCAAAAGTATGTGCTCCAGGAGTTCCCTGAGGAAAACCTGTTTCACCATCACTTAATCTCTGACAATGATGGATCTATGATCAGGGCTCTACATTATACTTGATTAGTTAGGTACATTCAGTATTCTTTAACAACATACATTGTTCTTCAAACAATAATAGTAGCATAACAACTATAAAAGAAGAATACTAAATGTAACAGGCCTAACTCATGTCAATCGTCATTTCTCATTATCCTCATCACAAGTCATCTCTAAAGCATGACCTTGATGGCATTCATGGCTCTCACAGCCCATTATCTGCATAGGATGCCACTGAAAAGGCATTAGATTACCTTACTTATTCATAAGGCTAACAATATGCCTTTAATGAATATAACATCAACATCCATACCTGGATATGATTACCTTCATATCAGAACCTGCATGGTTAATACAACTGATACAGGTAATACAAAAACAAGGGATATACTTCCTACTCTTGTCATAAGAGTTAAATCTCTAATTCTCATCAATTAGAGTTTAATACTCACAAGCATGCCATTACCCTTGAATTAGGGTTACTATTCCCATTACATGTCTTCACCCTTGAATTAGGGTTTACTATTCACATTACATGTCATCACCCTTGAATTAGGGTTTACTATTCACATTAAGGTGAATTGAACTCATAACATCATCATATATGAGTAACATCTTCATTGATGCTCTTAGATTAGTTAAAGGTTCATCATTTATCATAATTAGGGTTTCTATGATCTCACACAGGTGGATCATACCCTAATTATGCTCCTTCCTGTGCATTGGAGATGCTTTAATTGAGTTTCCACTTAAAAAGGGTATTTTCTCTCTCTAGAAGTACTTTCTCTCTCTAGAAGTACTTTCTCTCTCCTCATACTATTAGGTGATGTCAACATCACTCTAGGTCAGGTTGGATTGAGTCATCATAGGCTAACATAGCCCAAAACATCACCATCATGTGATTAGGGTTTGATTTGATCAAGGTATTACTTAATTTACCCTTCAGGGGTATTTTGGTAATTCACCCCATTGATCATCATCATGGTCAAAACCTTAGTCCATTAACCCCTTAATATCCTAGGTTATCATTAGGGTTTGATTAGGGCAACATTGAACCATTTATATCATCAATCGATTGAAAGAAGTCAACCTTGAATTATCTTGATTGATCTCAACCATCAATCCTCAATCGATTTGAGACCCATTGGTTGAGTTGACCTTTTGACCAATTGACATTAGGACCGAGAGGATGTGTAGACCGTTTGGTCACTTTTGACCTCAGGACCGTGAGGCCTCTTCCTCCTCCAAGACCGCGAGCCCTCCATTGATTCAAGACCGCGAAGACTCCAAATGAGGTTAAGACCGCGAAGATCATGAAGACCGTTTGCCCTTCTTTGACCCCAAGACCGCGAGGCCCCTCGCGGTCTTGAGACCGTGAGCCCTCTCACGACCTTGAGACCACGAGCCTCCTCATGACCTTGAGACCGCGAGCCTCCTCTCGACCTTGAGACCGCGAGCTCACATGGTCTCAACCACTTGGTCCATCAACAAGATTCAATGATATACCCGATAATGTCAACTCATGTTGAAGCCCTCAAAAGGTCAAAACTATGATGAACACTTATGAATTGGGTCAATTAAGATTATGCTTGACCACTTGGTCATTCAATTGACCCTCAAGGGTTGACCAATTAGGGTTGAAGTCGATTCAATTAGGGTCTATCAATGTTCACCCATCAACACTCAACAATGTGACTCAACACAAGGTTGAACCCTTCAATCGAGCTCCAATTGGGCCCAAACTTGGCCCAAACGGTCTTGAGATCATGTGGGTGGACCCCAAATGGCCTTGAGACCATTTGCCCAAGATTTCATCAAAGTTCAAGGTGATTTGATAGGGGTTGAACCATGATTGATCCACAAAACAGCATTTTGATTAAATTGATAACTTATTTGCAAATAGGTCCTCAATTGGTCAATTTACTTAACCCTAGACCTTCAAACGGTCTTGGGTGATTGTCCTCTCGGTCTTGAGACCATTTGGATGAGTTACAAACGGTCTTGAGACCGTTTGCCCATCCAATTTTGGATTCTAGTGCAAATTCATCAAGGTTGGGTCAATTGAGTTGAGGGTTATATCAATATTTAATTGCAATATAATTTGGTGTAATTGTACCTTCAATAGGTCAACTAATCTTGACCCCAGACCTCCAAACGGTCATGGTTGATTGCCCTCGCGGTCTTGAGACCGTTTGGGTGGCCCCTAAACGGTCTTGAGACCGTTTAGGTCAATCAACCCTAAAAACCCTAATTAGGTTACCATAATTTCAGTACTGATTTCACCTAGGGTTAGCCCTAGTATTCACCCTTCAACTCTTAGCCCGTTTGGAATTAGACCATCAAACTTGGTGAGTTGTTAATTAACATTATTTTGAACAGTAATCTCATACGGTCAACGCCTGGTAAACGACCTTACACGGTCTTGAGACCGTTTGCCCAAAAAGGCAATTTCAGACCATTTGAGAATCAGGAATAAATTCATTTAAAATTGTTGCTTAAAAAGGTCATATCTCCCGATTCCTTTGGAGTTAGCCTCCCAAATTTTGAGGGTAATTAACCTATACAATTAGGAACAGATTCCTTATACAGTCCATGCTCGGTCAACGGGGCCAAACGGTCTTGGAGACCGTTTTCCCTGTCACGGTCTCGAGACCGTTTGCTCACCTCGCGGTCTTGAGACCGAGAGAGCAAGCTGGTGAGACCGTTTAAGGAAGTGAAAAGCGGTGGGTTTTTCTTGGAAATCACGCCTTCATCTCCTAGATCAAGAACAGTATGGATATCCCATGGATTTTCTTGCAAAAATAGCAGGGAAAGTAGGGAAATATGAAGAACTATCATCTAACCGCATATAAGAGATGTATATAGTAAAGCATGGGTTTAGAGTTATAAAACCCGCCTAAAGCTTGCTTCTTGAGCTCCAAGCTTTCAAGATCCAAGCTCTAATGGCGTCCTTGAGTTCCCACAGGTTGGACAAGGTGAAAACTCCAAGGAAAAATGAGAAGGGATGGCTAGAAAGATAGGATTTCATGAGTTAGTCACCAAATTGACCTTGAATTCGAGTTCTAACCATGGAATTAGGCAAGAAGAAGGGTCCCAAACCTACCTTGTTTCCCTTGGTCGTCCTCCTTAGCTCCAAGGCAGTATTTAGTCGTCTTTGGTGAAATGGAACAGTGAAGGGAACGAAGGGCAAGTTCCCTTGCTTAGAGAAGTTGAGGGTATATATACTAGGGGTAGGATTTTCAACATTAGTTCTTAAGTTGTTCATAATTCCAACTAGGTCCCTCCTTCTTTTACTTGCTCGTCCCTTCCTCTTTATTATAAGGACAAACCTTATCTTAAGGTCTAGAAAAAGAAGGCAAAGAAGAACAATCTAATAATAAGGTACATACATAAAGAGATATTGCACATATACCCTGATTATTCAATCACAAGGCATATTTCATAACTTGATAACTCAATTGAGGTGACTCCCTCATCATTTCTTCTCTTAATGATGGCAAGAGTCTAAAAAGATACATTAGATGACTTATTTCACAATTTGCATCCCTTAATTTGGGTAATTTGCACTTTACCCCAAATTAGGGTTTCAAGCACCGGGATTGCTTCCACAGCTGCACCTTGGTGCCCTAGCTTGGGAAATCCTTCAAACTTTACCAAAAAGATTCTCATGATGTCTCAACATCAGAGGAACATCTCAACATGTGCAAATTGCAAGCTAACCCTTTTAACTGGGTAAATTGCACATAGGTCCCTGTATATCAAAACAATGCTACAACTTTAAATAAAAAGGAGCAAATACTGAAATATATGTTTCTGAGAAACTTAATTACATGCTCAGAGTTAATCACAAAGATTTAATTACATATTTAGGCAAAACACCTAGGGTTAACTCATAACCCAGGTCAGGGATGTTACATCGAAGGTGGTCTGACTGACATTCAAAAAGTAGACACTATTATTATATAGTTGAATTAACCTTTATCTACTTGGGATGGAAGAAAATCTGACACTATCAAGTGGGATTTGTAATCATTGTGCTTTTAATTGTGAGGATCTGACAATAAAGAAGTTGAAGATTAACTTTTCTAAGCATATGTCTCACATACAAATTCTCTTATCAATCTACATAAAATTCGAGAGTACCAATCACTTGGAGGATCTTTAGGTGGCTTGTGAGTGGCACTAAGAGTGGTACCATAGGTTTATGAATGGTACATCAATAACTACCTCATGTGGCACCTTAACTATGTGGTCGATCCTCTAGTTGCACTTTTACAAGTCTACCACATAAAAGTCAACGAATTTGCAGGATCATTTCCCTGATCCTTTTCTCTCCTCAAATTATGAAGGATGTTCAAATTATAGGGAGGATGGTCGGACAAAGACCATATATAAAAATTATGATATTTGGGTTTAAAATGATAAACCCCGCAATGCTACAAGGCATTTCTATCGTAACCTATATAGTTTAACAAATAAAGGCATGTTTCCATTGCAATTTTTTTTAGAAAATTGCATTTAGCCCATCTTCACATATGATGGACTTCGAAAACCTAATAACACTATGTCATATGCATATTTTGTTGAATTAATTACATGTGGGATTTTATTATTTGAATAGAACCATCCACCTAACTTGGATTTTGACCTCCGAAATAATTACCAATGGAAATCAAAATAGGATATTTTTGTTGTGCCTAGTTAGTTCCAATTTTTAAATCCCACAAATCAATTATGAACTTATACTTACGGATTTTAAAGTACAACCTAATATAACCTAATACAAAGCACATACCCTAAACGAACAGAGTCGCCCGTTTTGATACATAGTGAAACCATGCCATGTTGGAGAGACATATTTTTAGCTACGGAACGGAATGCGTGCAATTAGCAATGCTAACTTTTTCACTAAACAAACAAAGCATACCAAAAATGGCGGAATTCCCCATTTTGACACAACGTGAAATTAAAAGTGAGCCGAAGGACATGTTTCCAACCACGGAACTAACTAGTAACTAATGGCCGGGTGGAACTGGAATCAGTGATGTGAACTTTTCTGAAATAGCAATCATCAATAGTGTTAAGCACGGTGCGTATACTATAAAACAAAAAGGCTCGCCTTTGTATTATGTGCTGATATAGATTAGAGTCGTGGGGAAGAAAACAAGGCCGAGGGTTTATAGTGACAGCGCCGGATGTAATTAAAGGCCGATCAAATTTTTGTTGGGCCTTCAGATACATGAACGCAGTCAAGTTCGTCCCACCAGAAGAAGCCCGCACACACCAAGGCGAGGACTGTCGGAATTAAAACTCTCATCGCAGCGAAGCACTAGTCGAGTCACGCGGCAATGGCCACCGAGTTGCCGTGTCTCAACCGCGCTCCTCCTGCTTCTTCTCTCCTTTCTTTCCCCGACTCTCCGCTCCGGATTCTGCCCCCTGGGTCTTCTACCCGGGATATGCCCCACCACGCCGCCGGCACCCGCCCTGCGAAGAAGCCCAACACTAACAACCATGGCAACGGGCTCTCCCTCGCCGGGAACCTCCCTGATTACGCCGTAACGGAGGTCCTCTCCTGGCTCCCCGTCACGTCCCTCCTCCGCTTCGCCTCTGTCTCGTCACTCTGGCGCGATCTCATTTTCGACCCCTGGTTCGCCGACCTCCACTCCACCCGGGGCGCCGCCCGCCAGACAGAGTGCCTCCTCGCGGCACGCCCTTTCGACCACTTCGCGCGGAGACTCTGGTTAGTCCACCCTGGCTGCGGCCGGCCCAAGTACCGCCGCTATGAGGTGGACGGCCCACCGCAGACGTGGGACATCCGATTCACTCTCCGTCCTACCTGCTGTGCCACCGGAACCGAGTGGCAGGTTCCCAGCATTGCATCCTGTAAAGGGCTGTTGTGCTCCTACGAACCCCGCCGGATCGGGGTCTCCAACCCGGTTCTTAACAAGACCCTTTGGCTCCCTCTTGCGCCAGACGACACAGAGGGGCTTCTGGGTTTTGGGTTCGATCCCGCCAGCGGCGACTACAAAGTCATTGTCCAGTCAAGAGTCCGGGACGATCAGGACTGCTCCAAAACCTGGATGTGCATCCTCAGCAACCGAAGGGCCGGGGGAAAATTGGGCTGGAAGGAGCTTCCAGAAGGGTTCCCCAGACTGTTTGAGAAGACCAAACCCGAGCTAGGATTGTACTTCGGCGGTTCACTTCACTGGACAGGGAACGCCAGGGGGCGCCCCACCGGCCGGCCACTCATCCTGTCCTTTGATCTCAAGTCCGAATCCTACCACCAATGGCTTGGGCCGAAGATCGACTGGTCGGCGCCACATGGCTATTGCTGCCTTGTTCTGCTCAAGGACACCATCGGGTTCGTTATCCAGGACCTCCTCAGCAAGAAAAAGGGGGCGGCGGTGTGGAGGCTGGTTGACCGAGCCAGTGAGGAATGGGTGAAGGATACTCATGCCGTTGGGGTGCTTAAGAAAATCCACGAACCTTACTGGATGGAAAACAAGCACGGTCTCTGGGTGGATAGCAAGTCTTGGAAGAAGGGACGGAACAAGATGGTGTACTATGATTTCAGTGGCAGGCGGTTTGAATCTGCCCGGTTGCCACTTGCTTTCCGAAACTGTCCTGATAGGTATGCAGTGCACTCGGCAAGCCTCCTGCTTCCTCCGGACCCTGGTAGATGTGCTGCTAACAAAAGGTGATTCTAATGCTCTTGTTCATAGAAATGCCCATTTGAGAATTTTAATTTCATAAACCGTTTCATTATTGCAAACTAGGATGATTTTGCTTCTGCTCTGCCTTTTTGTTACTCTGATACCTGTCGCTGTATGGGTCCCATTAATGGACACATGTGGTTTTACTAGCAGGTTTATAATTTGTTCACATGACCTTACATGAGACATCCACCTTCATATCCATGTCAACATGGAAATGGTCAACGTGAGATAGTAAAAACCCCCCATCTGCAGGGAGGGTATCCGAAGAGTGTTGCATATGGTGGCATCATTATGATGCCCATTTCTAATTTCTTTGGGTCTCTTTTACAGCAGTAATAAGTGGATAAGATATACCTTTTTTTTTCGGAGAGCAGGTAAGATATACCTTAAAACTTACAACCCAAATATAATACTGGTAATTGTAGGTATAAAAATCTTTTCCTCCATGCCTGCTGGACTTGCTAAGTATACTAGCATATGCATATATGATGCAGTTAGCTCGATGTCACATGTTGGCCAGCGAAGAACTGAAACATATATGCATAAACTAGTACATTAAGTGGGTGCGACGTGCCTGGATGAAAAAGTGTTGGCTAATACCATGTCACATATAATTGCCGAATGCCAATTTTATCAATCAGCTTCTAAGGATTAGAAACGGATTATTTTACATATCCATTCACAACTGAAGACGCCGAATAATAATGTAGAGTTAGTACGCAAACAAGTAACAACACCAAATTTATAGTTGTAAGAGTAATTGGAATACAGTGGCATTTCGTCCAATCCAATCATGTACTACATGGTGATTCCACCCTCCTCTACATTGAGACCGATTTACTTGCGTCAATAACTGGTGGTTGTCCCATTATAGTCTTTAGTACCTGCCATATGTACATGCCACATTTTTAAACTTTGAATGATGTTATAGATGCTCTGATATTCCTGGTAATTTGTTGCAAGCCTATTCATGCTGCACTGCGATTTCTTGTTAATTTGGTATGACGTGATCGAGGAGGGTGGTTGACAATTATGCCATAACTAAAGTAGCTAAGGAGACTGTATTCCTTCATCCATCATTTTCTATTTGTTTCACAACAATGCATACATAACCTGCTGCTAGAATGAACATATCTTGAAACTGAAACCAAAATGAATGATATAGAAAAGTAACAAACCTGTTTTCTACTTCACACTTTTAGTAGATGAAAATGTTGGTTCTTTAAAAAGCTCTGAAATTCTCATACACATGATATAGAAAAGTAACATACCTGTTTTTTACATTGAATTTTAGTAGATGAAAATGTTGGTTCTCTCAAACGCTTTGGGATTCTTGTTTCACATGAGAAATAGCACGCTATAACCCCAATCTAGGCCCTCATTTTTGTTGGTGCCGAGAGGCCCTCAATCCCCAATCTAGGCCCTCATTTTTGTTGGTGCCGAGAGGCCCTCAACATCTGGTATGTATCAATATTCGTTTGCATATCCAGTCCATTGGAGACTTTCATGGTGAGAGTATTGATTTTCACTTTTGAGGAGAAATGTGGTGGTATGACATGGTGTCTGTTGTAGTATCGGATATGGGCTAGGGACTTTGAAGAATTGAGTCGAGAGATAAAGGAGTGTTGAAGGAATGCCATTCTCGAATATTCATAGAAAGGAAAAAATATTCTCGAAGGAGTGCCCTTATATATATTACATGGGACTAATATTGTATTTTAGGTTTTTTCCACCCTCATACGGCTTATGCAAATTTCTTGGGGGCTAATATGAGTATTTGTGGCTTCTATAATATGCAAGAGGGTTCGACTACGAGGACTATGAGGTTTAACAGTATAATGAGGATCGAAATACGGATAAAAGGGCATAGAAACCAAAGTTCAAGGCCCCAACCAAGAGTCTAAGATCTACACTAAAATGAACATCTAATAGGGGTTTAACCCCTTAAACATTGAGAACAAATAGAATGAACATCATATCCATAAAAAATGCTTTTCTTGGACTTAGGTAGGGAGATGACTATAAAATTGGACCCCCCTCTAATAAACCTGATGAATGGAATATGTGCTCCTAGGCGTCATAAGGTCATCTATCACTATGAGCAGTGTGGGCGTTATAGCTGAAGTCCAATTCTTTTCTCGATTGCTAGGAGTGAAAATTGATGTGTATGGTCTTATTGGGCGACACTTCCTATTTCTATTCCTTAATGTTCATCAAGCTTTTCCTTTTATGAGATAGGTTTTCATGAAAACATCCGCCATTGAGCTTGATTTTGGACTGAAGTTGCTTGCCCCTTGATGAATGAAGCATGATTATTGTCTCATGCGTAGTTTTTGAGGCGGCCAGGCGGTCGCCTGCTTTGGTTGAATAACTATATTAAGAAAAAAAAAGTACAACATACAAATAACAAGATTCGTAAATATACATTCCCAATTTAAATGATAAGAAAATACACGACAACATATAAAGCGAATGTAAATAATTCCATTTTCCCACTCCTATAGACTTAAACCACAAAAAGCATACTTTATAGTTGTATACCCTAATTTCCAACCATAAACAACAAATGTTAATGCCAAAACGGTCCATTATTGCTCCACGAGTTCTAAATATATGAGGTGGAACATGGTATTTAGGCCCTTAATCGGGCCTACCCAACAAAAAAATGGGTGCCCAGTCAGGTTAACACCCGCCCAAGCGGCCCAAGCGGTCGCCTGCCGCCCAGTCACCCTGGGCGGTCGCTTATTCGGGGCCAAGAAGTTGGGTGTCCAGCCAGGCGATCCCCCTTGAGCACCTGGCCAACTAGGCGATGCCTAGGCAGGCGCCTCAATAACTATGGTCTGAGATCCCTTGGTAGGTCCATTTACACCTCAAATGGATTTAGTGTGTTGGGGGGGTGGATGTGTGGGTGAAGCATTTATAGAAATGGCACACATGTGACTTTTGCACCAATTGCACAAGTTGGAACTTGGTTCAAGAGAAGGCTCTCAATTGGCGAACTCCCATTTTCCTAGAATGACCTCTAGAATATGGTTGCAGAACATTACTTCTTTTGAGGATCCTTTGGGGCTTGATCATCCATGTAATGTTAAATGGGACAATCTACTATAGGACAGGTTCATGATCATGGCTTAGACTAAGAAGGGATCCAACAAAAGTTTCATTTATTTAGCTAGAGAAGCCGTAGGCCTCAAGGTCAGTCTAGGTACCAAAGGGTTTAGCGTAGGCACCTAGGGCCTTTTAGGTTCAATATATGTCATTTTAGGACCAAATTAAGTTATTTAGTCCAAAATATATTTAAAGTATGCCATTTTGTCGATAATCTATTTAATTTAGGTCAAATGAGACTTTATATAGTCAAATTTTGTCTAATTCAGGGTATTGCATCAAACTAGGTCAAGTTGGATCATTTTAGGTCAAGCTAGGTGTGATTTATTGGTACTAGGATTGATTTAAGATGGAGTAGAGCAAAATAGGTGAAGTTAGGCCTAATTTAAATTGAATTAGGCCTATTATAATATATGTTATGTAATGCATGATTTAATGAACACAAGATGTCAAGCTTTAAATATAACTCTATACACTTAAACCTGCTAAGATGATTATGTGTTTAGATGTATGAAAACCAACAAAAGTATACATAAAAATATTATTAGTAAGGGTGCTTAGTGTTGGCACCAAGTGGTTATTCAACCCAATCATAAAGACCATCATAGACAACCATACAACTATGCTAGAAACCTATTGGGACAAGTGTGCGTGCTTGTAAGGTTGGATACAACTTTTTTTCAATGCAAAATGGCTGGAAGTTTCCCAACCCAAGGACATACAAGACTCATAGATGCAAATAGGTCAAGGCCCACCCTTTTAAGGTGTTGCTTGTGCCATGGCACTTGTCTAGGTGCACCTAAGCATGCACGTTGATAAGGGTCTTTGTCCCAACCTGAAGATGCCATTGAGTTCTTGATTCGACACTGCTACCAATGCCCATTCACAAGGTTCATCGTACTCATCCGTTGAGCAATACATGTGGGAGATCTTTAGTTTCTTTTTTGTGCCACAGTTTGAACCATGGACGACATCATCCTTTGACTTTATGGAAAGTGAGGGTTTAAAACTTGATCACTACTATAGTTTGGAACCTCACTTGTAATTTATGTGAAGAAAGTATGCTTCGTGTCTTAGGGTATGCTATGTTCTCATAACCCTATTTCCTTTTCTTCGATCAATATGAGGCTTGACTCATCACATCTTTTCATAGGGCTCACCGATAGAAGTATAACAATTCTACCTTTGAAAAATGCATATATTGAACTATATGCCCTCCACTCTATGTTCCGACGACTCTATATCCCTTTGTTGTCCTAATTATCATGCACATCTTTCTTCTTTAAACTTTCCTCTAGGACCACCTTCTCTCTCTATTGTACACCTAGTTTGAACTTCCTATGATAATTCAATGAGGCTATCTATCACACCAAGATTACCATGGGTTTTATCCCATCTCACAGTTGCCCTGGTGGGTCTGGACAAGGAACTTGACATCAACAAGACTTGCAACTTGATCCTCTATTGGATATCCCTATCACCGACTTAAAGGGGAGGAAGTCTCTTGTCGTTAAAATTTAATAACTTGGCCAGAACATCAAGCCCCTTTCACATGTCTGGATAGCTCAAGACAATAGTCATTGGGGCGGCCGGGCGATGTCCTACTTTGAATGAGCACCCAAACTATGACTTTATGCATAATACAAATTATATATATATACATATTTATTATATATAATTATATATGAATACGACGACTAAAATTGTGTAATATTAATCCAAATTTCGAAAATAAGTTCAAATAGATGTATTTAGATGAGTGAAAATTACACAAGAGGCAACAAGTAGTCGAGAATGAAAAATTCATACTATAGTACTTACCTTGTAACTCCAATAATCCTTGAAATTCTCTAATTAAATTACTAATTTAAGAAAGAAATAAGTAGACCATACAAATAATAAGATATGCAGATATACAATGCCGATGTATATGATAAGGAAATATATGACAACATATGAAGAGAATGTAAATCATTCCACATTTCCAATTCTTTAGATTAAAACCCCAAAATTCATAATTTATAATTGTATATCCCGATTTCCAATCATAAATGAAAAACGTAAATGCTACAATGGTACACTATTGCTCCATGGGATTAAAATATATGAGATGGTGCATGGTATTTGGGCCTTACCCGGCAAAAAGTGGGTGCCCAGTCAGTTCAGGACCCACCAAGGCGGAGGCGGTCGCCTAGCCGCCTAGTCGCCTTGGGCGACCGCCTATTTGGGCCAAAAAGTTGGGCATCCAACCAGGCGCCCCCTCCCTTGAGCGCCCGACCGAGTAGGCGGTGCCCGGGCAGGCGCCTCAACAACTATGCTCAAGAAAAAATTAACATGCTTTTGTAGTAGATCAAACCGGTCTACCCTCTCTATATACATTCTTGGCTTCATTGCCCCTTCTATATTACGTAGACCCCCCTACAAATGTTGATCATAGAAAGTCTTGTTGATTAGGAAGACAAAATTGTAATATGAGGGATCCTGTCAGAGGTGGGAACCACAGAGGTAGAAGAACCAAGGGTCTCAACCACTGTATTAAAAAACGGTCCAGGCGGCTGCTTAAGCGTTGACATGTGCTTGCTGTCAAGTCCAGGCCTTACGCACCCACTTGGTGCTTGGGCCATTACGCGCCTGCTTTTGTGTCGCTCAGCCTGCCTAAGTGCCCACTTCACAACTGTTTTGGGCGGCCGCTTTGACCCGCCTAAGTAAAAACTGGCTCCTAGAACCCATGATATTGGACTACTTTTACGGATTTATTTGCTGATTTTATACTTGTATGGATATTACTATATTATACTTCTAGTGAATGATTAGTTTTGCCGATTTCCTTGCTGCTTTCACTAATTACTGATTAGTATTACTTTTTTTTTTTGGCACAACACTGATTACTTGATTAGTAGTAAAGTATTAAATAATTAAATCATAGTTGGTTATTTACAATTATTGATTTGGTTGCTGAATTTGGTGATCAGAAATATAGATTGGTAGTAAGTATTGATAAATGCTGAGTTAAATACTGATTTACTGATATGCTTGCTTATTGTACCAATTTGTATTATTGATTAGTAGTAAAGAGTTTAATAATTACTTCATAGTTGGTTATTTATCGTTAGTGATTTGCTCAATGATGTTAGTGATTAGAAATATGGATTAGTAGTAAAGTATTAGTTAATTACTGATTTCTGATTAGATATGTATAGAAGTTCCTTAGAAATATATTTTTATATATAACTATGAGTAATTCTGTATAAATATATAAGAATTTATGCACCAACTTTTTCAAAAAGCGCCCTATTAGAAAATATTAGTGACCTATTTAGTTAATAGGTTAACTCGTGTATGGGCTTAAGTGTCTCGACCCATATAGCTTTACTTGAGTCCCAAGTCTGTAATGTTTCCCCCTTTCTCCTATATATAGGACATGGGTGTGCCGTCTAATATTAACATAAGTGAGTTTCCGTCACACTTTTCAACATGGTATTAGAGCACTTAACCTAACCCTAGAGAGAAAAAGAGAGAGAGCCTCCGCCTGCAAGCGGTCGCCGTCTCTTCATGGCTTTAGCCGGCCGGCCGGCCGCCTGGCATCCTCCCAACCTCCATGGTTGTTTCTCTTCTTTCATCAAGGTCTTCATCTACGCTTCCCCAATTCATAGTCAAAGGCAGCCACCAAGTCTCCCTCGTGGTTGTCACCCTCGAGTCGCGTCGTTCCCTCCTTGAGGTTGTCTTCCTATGTTCACCCTTGCCATCATCAAGTGTCGTTTGCCTTAGGCGATCTCCAACTTCTACTGATTCCCTAAATACCGTCGCTTCCAGCCTTCAAGGTTTGGGCATCTCCTCCACTGTGCCAGCAACAAACAAAGACATAGGAGCAAGGGAGCCGCCTGGTTCCCCCTTGATATTCTTGGTTCACGATCTAAGAAAGCGTCTCCTGTGGCTATCGTCATCCTAGAAGCCTCCATCAATTCTCGGGACGTCTTTCCCTGAACGACACAAATTCCCGTCTAGATCAGATCGGTCGGTTCACGGTCTTGCAGGGGACAGTTGCTGCGTCAGATTCACATGATCCATAGTCACAAGTGTCGATGCTAATTCCCATCAGGTGTGGTGCGTCTTCCGGGATTGTTTCTCCTTGACGGTGTTAATTTCCGTCCATATTGTGCATCAATGATGTTCAACACGACGTTTATTCAACCAACACAACGTGTCGCGATCGAAAATTTTTTCGGCATGTAGGGTTTTGTTCAGATCGAAAGTTACACAACATGTCAGATTTTAACACGACGTGTCAATGGAAGTCTGTTTCACGCCTTCGACATCTTACACGGTGTATCAAATTTCAATACGACTTGTTGACGAAAATCTATTTTACGTCTTCAACATCCTACACGGCGTGTCGGATCTCCACACGACGTGTGTTGCTAGGAGCCTGGCATCTTCGACCAAAATAGTTAACACACCCTGTCAACTTTACACGATGTGTGCAAAGAAGCTGTCTACTTCCATTTCAGTTCAAGTTATGACGTCCTCCAAAGTTCATTCTCTCCTTCTATGCCTAATACCATCTTCTTTGGGTTGCAAAAAGATCCATTTAGTTTTTCTATCCAGGTCTCTATAATGCGACCGTGTTGCAGATTTACTCTGGTAACCGGTTCTCCTTCTCTACATACCTCACCTCTCACTTAAAATTTGCATTTCCCGCTCTCTCACCCCTCATGTGTGCATCCTTTTCCATGTGGGGGGTCATGTGTCTCTTTTCCACACCACCTACTTATTCTCTTCGTAGTTGGCGTGTGGGTGGATATAGAGGAGAGCGTATGAGGAGAGAGATGGGAGATGATATCTAATATTCCAAGCTATTATGATCTTCATGGAGCTTCGTATTCTTCAGCACGTCCGCTCTTTCGATGTCTTTGTGGCACGTCATTCCCACTAAGCATCGCTTTAATGTGAGGTGGCTATTGGCGCTAATTCTAATAGGCCACCGCTTTCAGAAGACAATGAAGGATCTAAATTGTAGAGTTGACACCAAGATTTTCATGTTTATACCACATTATGTACATTAGAACAGAGCTTGTTGTGCTTATTCCAACCTCTTGTTCCTTTTGGTGTTAATGATGTTTCAATTAACCATTCTTGCTACCAAGGAACGAGGTATCCGATTTCGATACCGTTTCGACAGCATGGAAACCGAAATTTATGGAAATTTCGACAAAAATTTCGATAAATGCAACAGTGCCCGTTTCGACGCCAAAATGAACGAATTAATTTATGAAATTTTACAGGCGTGATCTCTACACCTAAATGCATCGTTTTATGCAATAAAATTTTATGTGGGGGTAGGTTGGGGGGGCTTCATGTGGGATGTAAGGGAACTGTCCTGTTTATTGAGGATTTCGATGAAGGATTTCGATGACAAAATATAGGAATTAAGTTATGCAATTTTACTAGCACAATCCATAAACATAAGTACACACACTTCTCCAATAATATCAAACTTACAACATATGAATAATATAGTAACTTACCAACTCAAATCAATTGTATGTTGAGTGTCGTGCTGATTGAGATGGTTGTTCACCATACTGTACAGTGTTGATATGGTCGACATATTGCTCCCAGGTCATGTACATTCTGTAAAGTTTGTTGTATGAAATCACATGTTCCTCGTGCACATCAGCAGAAATGAACATCATCATCCCAAACCTTGGAAAGTGATCTTCCAGATCTCTAAGATATCGACTCCTGCTTTCAGAATCAGATGGAGGTTGACGAGCAACAGGAATAACTGAGCTACCACCGCTCCATGATTGCCCCCAATCATCAGAAAATACAGTATTGTTGTATTGATATGTTCCTTGCGGGCCAGAGACATTTGCACTATATGTATATCCAATATGATGCTCTAATTCTGCTTCTGGTTGTGGTGGTGGCTGAGTTTGATATCCAGAATACCCATAGTACGCTTGTGGGTGCCCAAACAACGTATCACCAAATGATTGTTGAGGATATAGAGAATCAGAAAGCCTCATGTTTCCCATGGATTCAGCAATATCAGAAGTGGAATCAGTATAATATTGTGAAGTAGGATAGTATTGGAATCCTATAGGTGTAGCTGTAGCTGTAGGAGGCCTATAGCATGTATCCTCATGTGGCCGTGGTGGTGCACCACTGTAGTCTTTTCCACCTCGATATTTCTTCCTCGTAAAGGTTTTTTCAGCCATTGTGACATTTCTTTCCTGTGGATATATAGGATCCCTAGTGATATATGGACGATCATCATTCTGAGGATCAACTGCTGGAGGATACTCTGGAGAACGTTGACCACCACTTGCATTACCACCATCATCGTCGTCGTCATCACTCTTAGACTTGGACCCAGATGATGTAGCAGTTATAGATTTTGAAGCACTAGATGCTCCACCCAATTCATCTTGCACTGCTCTATCAATTTCCATATCAAGATCTACATGCTCAGGCTCTGGCTCAAGTCTTTCAGGTGGGCTTCTGTTTCTTCGTTCTTCCTCAAGTACAACACCCGAAACATCTTCAAATTGCTCCTCCACATATGGATCTGGACGGCCAGAAGAAATATTGTCTAGAACTGGACGGCCTATTTCATTCATCCATTCTTCCAAGGGATCTTCTATTGTACCGGTACCCTCATCATCACTATCATAAAGGCCCCAAAATCTATCTTCTTGGAACGTGTATGCTGTGTCAATGGGATCATGCATTTCAGCAAATTGGACTTCTTTGTAGTTGGCCTCTCTTATGGCTCTAGCTCTCAAACGCATGTTGTAGTGGACATACACGAGATCCCTTAACCTGAGAGCCCCCAATCTGTTCCTTCTTTTTGAATGAATCAAATTAAAAGTGCTCCAATTCCTTTCACACCCCCCTGCAGAAGTTGTCTGTGAAAGAATGCGTATGGCTATTTTTCTAAGTTGAGGGGCACCGTTCCCATTCCACACCCACCATTCACAAGGATCACCCTCTGCACGGTCGGCTACTGCATTGGGGTGGCCAAAGCATCCAAGGCCTTCACGGAATTGTCGTAGCTACAAAAAAGCCAACAAACATGAAAGACCACATTAATAGTTGTTAGGTTATAGATATTAGATAAACATGAAATACAATTATACAACTATTTGTATACCTGATCCAAAACCTGCATCCGTTCTTCTGTGGATGTAAGCAACTTATTGAGCACATCCCTAACCGCATTCATCAAGTCTGGTTTCATACCCAATTGCCGCGAGTAATGGTATCTTGGGTTCAAATAGTATGCTGTAAATAAATAATACAAAACCTGTTAATTTCTTAACATAGACCAGTTAAATAATTATATACATGATACAATTACAATGATTATGATGCTCACCGACTTTGTGTAGTGGATGCAAAAGCATATCAGTCCATCTCTTTTTTATGATGCTCGTGTATTGTGCATTGGATGTTGGAGCGGCTTTTTTCACATTCTCCACCATTGTTTCCATTGCGTCATATAACCAAGGCATGGTTGCAGCCTTGTCACCATCTACTAACCTCAACACTTTTACTATAGGAGCCATTACCTTAAGTACCTTGGTAACTTTGTCCCAGAAAGCCCTATTAGCAATTAGTTCTTCAATTCGTCGACCAAGTGGGGTATTGTGCTCCTTCATGGAGGTCCACTCTACTCCATTAAATAACCTCCTCAGTCCATCTCTTTTGTTCTTCAGTGAATCTAGAGCCAAGTAGTTGGTAGCAAATCTTGTTACCCCCACTCTAACTAGATCGCCTCCACAATATTCTGGGCGTCTCATTGCATTCAACAGAAAAGAATGATTATATATGAAACCTGTAATCAATTTTGCATCAATGGTTACAGATTTGATGTACTCAAGTTTTCCCATATCTTTTAATATGAGATCTATACAATGGGCAACACACGGCGTCCAGTACACGGGAGAATTCTTCATTATCTTTCCCCCCGCCTTCTTAAAATTTGATCCATTATCAGTAACAATTTGCACAATATTCTCAGGCCCAACAACTTTCATGTATTTCTTCATCAGCTTGTATAAATATGTGTACTCTTTAACCTCACCAGAAGCATCAACAGAATCAAGGAAGATAGTAGATCCACGACAATGAGCAAGGAAGTTTATAATTTGTTTCCTGTTGCCACTGGTCCACCCATCACACATGAGTGTGACCCCATACTCAGCCCACAATATCTTTTGCTCCTTAACCCACTGTTCTAGCTCTTTTGTCTGCTCGGGAAGATATTTATGCATAAGTTCATAAGCTGTGGGGGCCTTAGTTCCCCTACCAGACTCCCCTATCACATCAACCATATGTTGTAGATAGGGTTCAGTTGCAACATGTGCCGGGATTCCGTGAGCAAAAAAGAATTTACCTACAGCCTTTCCCACTTTCTCCTTTGCCCCACTGAACATGCCTTTAAGGGTTTTTTGCCTAGGTTCAGCCTTCCTAACCCCTGGTTCATCAATATTTTTCAATCTAGCACTAGCAGAACGTAACAGAACATCAACTGTGCCTTTCTTCCTTTTTGTTTGAGCAAACACATCATCTTCATCATCCAGATCAACAACAGGAGGAACATGTTGACTGCTGCGACCTAGTCCTAGTCCAGTGACTCCAGTCCCACTGCCTCCTCCAGTTCCTGATGGCCCATACCTCCGTAGTATTCTTGCAGCTTCCTCCCTTTCCCACTCACTTCTTCTTGATTCTCTATATGCCCGCCTATACATATGCCGACCGTAAGCAGTATCACCACAACCTGGAGGATACACCATGTCATCATCAGACTCGGCAGATGAACCTGTGGCTTGTACATTGAAGAGAGTATCAGTGTAAGATTTGTTGGCCTCAATACATTTGTCTTTCTTCTCCCTTTTGGATGCTATGATCTTTCTGAAATCATCCCTAACAGATTGCGGACACTTCTGGCATAAGGCAACATTCTTGTCTCCCCCAGTAATATGACGCTTAAACCTGGTGATGCCCCCTCCACCAATTGTCTTTTTGCAGAAGTTACAAACCACCTTTCCCTTGACCCCGGGAACAGGAGCACAATAATTCCAAGCAAAATCTACTTCCTTGGGTTTGGGTGCATTCTGCCTAGCACCCTCATTCCCAGACGAATTTCCATCAGAAGACATTGTCAACACTGAAATAAATCAAAAACAACATAGAATATGCAATGCATTAGGCCATTAGCAATCAAAACAATAAACGACATAAGCAAAAATTCATACAGATATGTAACTGATTAGGTACACTACTAAAATAGGAAATTAACAAGGAAGAAAAAAGGTTTAGAATTATTTTTTTTGTATTTTTAGGTCTGAATTTTTTTTTTGTATTTTTAGGTCTAAAAATTATTTTTTAATTGATAAATGCACATACTTATCAATAATTTGTACATATATGTAATGGATTAGGTACACTACTGTAATAGGATATCAATCAATATGAAAAAAGGTTTAGAATTATTTTTTATTTGTATTTTTAGGTCTGAAAATATATTTTTAAATTGATAAATGCATATTTAACAAATAATTTATGCGTATATGTAAGTGATTAGGAGTACTACTGTAATAGGATATTTAAAACAATACAAAAATATCTTATTTCTAAAAAAAAAAGAATATTTTATGATTTTTTTTTAATTTTCGGATTTTTAAATAGTGTATATATAAAAAATATCTTATTTTTTACAAAAATTATTTTCCTTGTGTTCATATTAGTGTTTGTAACAACTTCTTCTACTAAACCTAAGTGAAATAACTAGTTATGATGAATATATATTATATATACTATTATTAGTATTTATAATCTAAAAAAGATATAAAAATTAGTTATTTGTGTAAATTTATTGAAGATATATATAGATCCATGGCTTAGATGTGTGGATCTATGTTTAGAACACACAAATTTGATGAATAGTGGAGTAGATCTAATATTTTAGTGTAAAATACGAAATTATGTGAAATAGAGAAATATGTGTTCAAAATAGATGATATTAGGAGAAATAGAGGTTGGAAATGAATGAAAATGGAAGAAAATATATTTATTTACCTTAATGTAGTCGATCTTTGGCTCCAAATGGCAAATCCCCCTCAAAATCACCTTGTCTCCACAAAGAACAGCAGCAGCAGCAAAGCAGCTCGAAAAACCGGCAGGTTTCGCCGGTTTCGGCTGCGTACCGATAAGTAAGATGGAAAAACTGCACTGGACCCCTCGAAATTTGGCGAAATTAGCGAAACCATCGAAACTTTGGCGAAATTGCATCGAAATTTCGCGAAATGCGACGGTATCGACACAGTTGCATGGTTTCGTATCAGGTCACGTCGAAATCGGTATTTGGGGGCGAAATTTCGCCGGTTTCGGCGAAACCTTATTCCTTGCTTGCTACATTCCCATGAAATAGATGGTTGCTTCTTCACATCAGACTTCTTAGAAGCTCGTCAATTTCTAGCCTGCAAATTCTGTATCTGCAAGGTTGATTATTCTTCCAGTTTTTTTATCTTCATCGAGCTACTTTAGTTATGTCTTCTCTGAATTGCATATGTTGACATGGCTCTTATGCTGATTTACTTGGGTTTATCCTTGATGACGCCCTTCATTCCTATCAAGCCCCCAAAATTCATGTGCCAGATTTATGGAACCAATATGGTAGCCATCAACACCTCGTGCAGTTCGTGTTCATGCCACATTATGCACGCATGTGGTCTTCTGCTAATTCTAGCTGACTACTATTCTCAAATGATTTGAAGATACCTCTACTTCTATATCGACATTATGCCTCTGTGTGCGTGCCGCGTTATGTACGTGGGATGTGTTGACTGTGCTTATACCACTCACACATTCCTCTCCAATGAAGATGGTGTAGTCATGGCGCTTTTGATTGTCTGCTCCAGATTGATGGTGGTGAGTTTTTGTTGTGGCGTTTGGACTCTATTTATAAAACGTTCTTCATTCCGGATGCACTTTGAAAGACCTCCAAAGCTCTAGTATTTCCAGCCCATAGAACACAACTCAAAAGAGGCGTCATCATATGTTTTTAGTTGGAGAGTATTGTTTAAGGGGCAATGACAATTTTTATGAGTGACATTTTTATCTCCATTGTTTAATTGAGTTCTGTAAGTCCAAGATAGGACATGTGTTTCACCCATGATCTAGCTTGAGGGGGAGTGTCAGAAAGTACTAGTGGCCTATATAGTTAATAGGTTAATTTGTTTATGGGCTTAAGTGTCGCGACCCATAAAGCTTTACTTGAGTCCCAAGTCTGTAATGTTTCTGTCCTTTCTCTTATATACTATAGGGGTGTTCCGTCTAATATTAACATAAGTGAGTTTCCCTCATACTTTTCAAGAAGCCTGCTTAAGCGCCCACTTGGCCCTCAAGCAGTTACAAGGTGCTGTACTCACGCCTCCTGCTTCACGCTTTTTAAAATTGAAAAAATAGCGCTATAAGATCAAACACCACATGAAAATAGAATTTACGTGGAAAACCCTTCAAGAGGAAGGGAAAAGCCATGAGAGGGGATAACCCTAAGCCTACGACGGCTAGGATTTCTTTCTTCTTTTTGTCTCAAAAGAAAATAGGGGGAGGTGTTACAATATATAGATAAAAGGTGTTGAACGGATCCACCTCCAAGATCCATCTACCACACACCAAAAAAACATAAAACAATAAGTAAATGGGCCATCTCCCAAGCCCATAAACACAGAGATAACTTAATACCCCCCTCAAGTTGGCATACAAGTCAAACATGCCCAACTTGCAAACGGAACCAACAAACGTGGAGACAGACAAGCCTTTTGTGAATACATCTGCAACTTGCTCATTTGTCTTCACATAAGGTAGGTAGAGAATCCCACAATCAATCATTTCACGAATGAAATGTTGATTTAACTCCACGTGCTTGATTTGATCATGCAATACAAGATTATTATCAAGATTAATGATAGACTTATTGTCACAATATAACATCGTGGGTCTTTGAATTGATGCCTATATCAGATAAAATTATTTGGACCCACAAAATTTCAGTGACCTCCAGAGCGACAACTCTATATTCAGCCTCTGTACTAGATCGAACAATAACTGATTGTTTTTTACTTCTCCAAATGACAAGATTTCCTCCTAGGAAAACACAATATCAAGAAGTAGAATGTTTGTCTTCTTGAGAACCAACCTTATCATCATCAGTGAAGCATTCAATCTTTAGGTCATCACTTTTAGTATAGAGGAGGCCCTTGCCATGATTTTTTTTTAAATAAGCAAGAATGCGATAAACAACACGGAGATGAGAGTTAGTAGGAGCATGCATAAATTGACTTACCATATTGACAAAATGTGTTATATCAGGTTTGGTAAGAATAAGATATATAAGCTTTCCAACCAATTTCTGATAACTGCTCTTCTGTTCATGATTAAGGATATTTCCGTCTTTGAAACTCATCTTGTGATTTTTTTTTTCAATAGGAGTATCAACCGACTTACACCCTAATTTTCTTGTTTCTTTGAGGATATCCAAAATATATTTGCGCCGACAGCCTGGCACAAGCTAAGAGCATCTTTAGACCTCACTATCTCAATTCCCAAAAAATATTTTAGTTTATCCAGATCTTTGATTTCGAATTCATTTGCAAGTTAATTTTTGAGTTCCATGCTCTCATCCTCATCGTCCCCAGTAATTATCTAGGAAGCATGGACACAGACACAGACACAGACACGGGACATGGGAATTTTCAAAAATGTAGGACACAGGCACGACATCAGACACGACGAAAAATATGCATATACATATATTAATTTTATGTATAAACACAAAAAAGAACAAGCACATTAAAACATAAAGATCATTTCATCCAAGCTATATTCACTTTCATATGTTCGCTCAAACACACATTGCACACATCATGAAATTAAGCCATCAAATGCATTCGATCAAACAAGTCCACATTGTGAACACAAGAATAGTCAAAGTAATAAAAAATTTATTCACAAACAATAACAAGTTAAGCACTACAAGTATGGACCTACAGTAAAACATTTATACATCTAAATTTGGACGATAAAAAGATAGTAATGGTGGTGGACAACAAAGTAAAAAGAGGAGGTATGTTGTTATCTGTAGAAGAGAGTGAAACATTGATGTGCATTCAGATTTGGGAAGAAAAGGAAGGGGAAGAGGAGGTTGTTGTTGGTGGTGGTTGTTGTGGTGGTGGACAAATACAATATAGGTATTGGAAACCAAGGAAGTGAAAGACGAGAGGCTGGCAACAAGCGGAGAGAGAGGAGAGGCCAGAGTTTGTAGGTGGAGGAACAATAATTACCTAGGTGGCGATGTGACGAGGGGGAGACATGTGTATTAGGAGTAGAGAGGAAGTTTATGTGCAATAGGATGTTTTCCCTTCTTAATTAGTGATGTGTTGTGTCCTAGTGTGTCCAAGCTGTGTCCAACTCCTAATTAAAAAAAGGGGGACTTTGACATGTCCGAGAAGTGTCCACCACGTGTCCACGTGTATCCATGGCGTGTCCATGTTGGACACGGACACGACGACCTTCAGGAAGTGTCCATGCTTCCTAGGTAATTATCATGTCATCCACATAAACAAGCAACGAGGTACAATTCCTTGTAGTCCTCCTAACAAAGAGAGTGTGGTCGCCATTCCCTTGCAAAAAATCTAACTTTTTCATAAAAATCTTCAATCTTTGAAACCAAGCACGTGGGGACTGTTTAAGAACATATAAAGCCCTTTTTAGTTTGTAACATTTTCTTTCCTGCTCATATCCAGGTGGCATTTGCATAAAAACTTCTTCAACAAGATCCCCATTTAAAAGACATTTTTCACATTCACTTGGTGTAATCTATCCACCACAATTCCATCTGCTTTGTATTTGATAGTGTATACCCACTTGGATCCCACAATATGAGAGTCCTTGGATATATCGACAACATCCCAAGTTTGATTTTAGTTAAGAGCACTCATCTCCTCCATCATAGCATGAACCCATCTTGGATCAAAATAGGCTTCCGCAACACACTTGGGAACAAAAGACATCACAAGTGAAGACAGAAAACACTGATATTTTTTATTGAGACGGGAGAAAGTAACATATCTTTGAATGGGATGCCTAGTGCATTCACGAACTGCCTTTTTAAGAGCATTAGGTCAGTCATCAGAAATATTTTCTATATCATCCTACATCTCGGCAAAAATATTTTCTCTATCATTGGATAGCTCCTTAGCACTAGAGGATTGACCTGGTTTGTGAAGAGAAGATGGATTGGGATTGGTTGGAATTCTTGGTCTCCTCTCATATACTTGTGCAAATCTCTGAGTAGAAGAATATCCCAAGAAAATAGCTCAAATAACACAAGGTTCAAATTTTGATCTACCATGCTGTAAGACATGAACATAACATAGACACCCAAAAACCTTTGGCGGGAGAGAAAATTGAGGTTTATCTTTTGATACCAAGGAAATGGGTGTAGATCCACAAAGAACACTACTAGGCATGCGATTGATAAGACAGGATGTAGTCAGAAGAGCTTCTCCCTAATATTTCCTTTGTAAAAGCAATGCTCTGGTAACTTCAAGCAAATGTCTATTCTTCCGTTCTGCAACTCCATTCTGTTGTGGGGTATAACTGCATAATGTTTCATGAACAATGCCTTTGATATAATAGCTTTGTCAAGATACTCTTGTGCATTATCAGAGCGAAATCTTTTAACATTAGTATCATATTGATTCTCCACCATAGCAACAAAGTTTGAACAATCCTAGGGATTTCAGATCTGTTCCTCATCAGATAGAAAAAAGTGCATCGGCAATAACCGTCAATAAAACTCACTAAGTAACGATATCCTCCCATAGAAACAATAGGAACATGGCCCCAAACATCAGAGTCAAAATTATGAGCAAAATAGAGAGATAATCATGCTCTTTTTTCTTTACCAAAACATCTAAATGTGGTACAGTAGTATTCAGTTGCAGATATAGGGTCTTTATGTAGAGGATGAGCCGTAGGGGGTTTCTTAGGTGCCATTTCCGACATATAGATATTCTCATATCAATTCTCAATTATATACAAATACAAATGCAATGTAAATTTAGCATACATCAGTATAGGTAGCTCTCTCTTTGAGCCACACAACCATGCCACCTTATGCATCACCTATTGTGCCATGCTTGGGGTGTCTGTATGATAGTGCAGTCTGCTTCCAAGCGTTGTAGACAAGACTTGGCGTCACCTAAACTGCATCGACAAGCATTGGAGCACCATGAACCATGTCACCTACAAGGGGTGGGTAAGTCACATACAATGCAACGATATGTCCTTCTAATACAAGATGGCATGGCTTCAACGCCTAAAAATTTATACATAGTGTTATATATACCTAAACACAAACATATTATACAAATAATTCTGAAAGACTACTATACCTCAGGATAACATGAGTCACGAGCTGATGCAAAGCAGACTGACATGCAGTTCACTATGGGAGAATATGTGATGTGAAAATCCGACCCCTCTAAGCTACAACTGAGAAAGCTGAGTCCCAGATATATGGGTCCATTTGAGATGGATTGGTGGAGAAGGTTGTGTTTAGCCTTACCCCTCAGGATAACATGATGAATAATGAGTTCCATGAGTCCGATCTAGAGCACTATGTGAGGTACCCAAGCCATGTGCTGAGCCTTGAACCTATTCAGCTTTTGAGAGGCTGAAATGTCCTGAGTCACCTATGAGGGTACGAAAGGAAAAAATGTTGCTGCTTTTATTGCTAATTTATCAAAAGAAGCATGACGATGCTTAGATAGTTCACAAATATCACAATGGAATTCCTTTTGTTTCATTTGGGAAAATAAACGAGGAATAAGTTTTGTAATGAAGAAAAACTTAAATGACCCAAACGAGCATGCCACAACTGAACTTCATTAGATCTGTCCTGTAGAGCAGCTTGAAGAGCACAAGAAACCTTCCTAGGTATCTTGTAGAGAGCATCCGTTTCCAAACCAATCCCAATCTTCTTCCTGGTCACCAGGCCCCGTAAGGTACATCGATCATAGTAAAAACTCATGCAACAATTTAGATCTTTTGTAATTTTGCTAACAGAAAGCAAAGTAAGAGAGAGATTGAGAACATTTAGAGCATTAGAAAGAGTAAGATCATGCATAAGAGGTATACTACTTTTTCCTGTCACATTAGCCTGAGAGCCATCTGCCATGAAAATCCACTCTTGACCAGATCCCAACTAATATTTAGAGAACCACTTGGAGTTCCTAGTCATGTGATTTGTGGCACCACTATCAATAGCCCAATCATCTTTCGTAGGGGATGGATGTATACCTTGATTTCCTACAGCAGACAAGGCATGATTGATTGAGGAGGTGGCTGAATTATTTTCTTTAGTATGCATGACTTTAGAAAGCAACCCTTGCAGTTCTTTTATCTGATCTAAAGATAAAATCGGAATGTTGTCTTCATTCACATCAGTAGCAACAACAACAATGTTTTTCTTTCCATAAGAGCGGAAACTCATCCCTCTGTCATGTCTCTATTCTGGATGCAGCTCCCAACAAAAATCTATAGGGCGACCTATCTTTTGACAGTGAGTACATTTTAAGACAGTCTCCCCTCTAGTTGCTAAAGATGTCTTAGAGTTGCGACTCACAAGCGCTGAGTGCTCAATATTTTTGTAACTGTTCTCCTCAGTCTTGCCCCTCATAACTGAACGTCTAGTTCTTCTGCTTCCACTTGGAAGTATGACTCCTCAATGCTAGGGATAGACACTATTTAGGATCTGGCTCCTGACATTTTCAAATTCTGGATTCAGACGTCCAAGAAAGATAAAAGTTTGACTCTTCCATTCTCTGGTCCAATATAGCCTTTGATCGGCTGAACATGACCATGTTTCATTAGCATAAAAATCCAAGTCTTCCCACGTGGACTTGAGAGTACTATAATATTCAGTTACAAACATCTTTCCTTGTTGAAGATTGCAAATTTCTTTGGTTAGTTGATAGATACGAATGCCAGTTTTTTTCTGTCCAAACATGTTCCTCAATGTCTCCCATATATCGTGGGCTGTCCTCTTGCGAAGAATTAACGGCTGGAGATCTACAAAACGGAGTTAACAATCCAGGACTTTACTTGATTGTCTTCAAGATACCAAGTATCCCAAGTTTTTTCAGTTTGTGCTGGTGGCTTTTTGGTTCCAATTATGTAACCAATTCGTCCACGCCCAGCTATGGCCATCTCCGCAGAAACAACCCAAAGAAGATAGTTGGATCGATTTAACTTTGCGGATTTTATATGCATGATGATGCTATCTTGAGATTTTAGAAGATCGAACGGTTTACTTTCTTCATCCATGATGAATAAGAGAAGCAGCAGCCTAGAGGATGAGGATCAGCCGAAAGGAATGGCAAGAGAAGCCAAAAAAAATATTCAGCAGATCAGTTTTAATAAAAAAATTACTGTGCAACAACCGCTGCTACAGTAAACCGGCCCTGCAGCCTTCAAGAATAAAGAGTCCAGACCCCACGGTTCCCTCCTCACACCTCCCCTTGCGAAACTCCCTTTAGGGGAAGGGAGTAGGGTTAGGGACGACCTCCAGGGATGGGTTTCCAGGAAGAGAAAGGCCCCCAACAGCCACTTGGGGGCGTTTGAAAACAGGGGGCAGAACAGGTAGTTGATGGATCCCGAAAAACGAGAGCAAGAATCCCCTTTCAAGGCCACGGGTTGCCTCCGTTGCACGACTGTTGTTCTCTAGGACCAAGAGAAAGGCAAGTGAGATGCTGGATGGAGCAGATCCTTGCAGAGGAAGCGATAGACGTCGCCACAAAACCGACGTTGCTACAGTACGACACTGTAGCAACTCGATAGAAACAGGAAAAAGAGCTCTTAACGCTCTAATACCATGAAAAATGGATCTGTAAGATCAAACACCACAGGAAAACAGGATTTACGTGGAAAACCCTTAAAGAGGAAGGGAAAAACCACGGGAGAGGATAACCCCAAGCCTATAACGGCTAGGGTTTTCTTCTTTTTGTCTCAAAAGAAAACAGGGGGGGAGATGTTACAATACATAGATTATAAAGTGGGAAATCTTTATTTGATGTGTAAAACAAAATACAATGTACTCTCTTTCATAGGATAAGAGAGTAAACCAATAAATAGAGTTAGGCAATTTGGGATAAAAGAAAAAGGCTAAAGACAAGACAAGTCTAAAGCCCATAACAAAATAAATAACAAAACATAACGCAATAAAACACATATACTAATATTCCCCCTCAAGATGGAGCATAGATATCAATCATGCCCAACTTGTCAACCATGGTAGTGAATCTGGCCTTGGGAAGAAATTTGTGAAGATGTTGGCAACTTGATCAGAAGTGTGAGTATGAGTATATATTAGGGTTGTAAATGGGTAGGGTATGGTGCGGTTATGGTCATATCCATAACCTTACCATTAAGTTAAGCGGATATGGGTATGGGTATATACCCACTTTTTCAAAAGCTATACCCGCACCATACCCATACCCACATAACCAATGGGTATTGAATGGGTAACTGGGTATATGGTTATGAATAGACTTGCTACATTAACACAACATAAAGTTTGGGTACAACAAACACCAGACAAATTAGGCGATACTGATACTACTATGACATAAAATACATTATATATCGCGTGCATATAACAATTGATAAGTATATAATATGTCATCGTATAATGGACAACTAAGAGTAACATGTTGATACAACCAAATCAAAATATAAAAAGGAATGATGAATATTGGCTCTATTGGTAAATATTACGAAGTTTGACTATATTATTAATAGAAAAATAAAGTCAACAATTGATCTTAGACATCATGTTGGCTTCACTGGTGAATATGGATCGTTAGATTCTAATATAAACTTTACTAATTTAAGATATTTATACTTACAAAATTTAAGTGCTAAAATACGCACCATTACATTCTAGTAATTTTTTTTATAAAAATATATTTAAATGGGTATATGGGTATACAGGGTATGGGTACATACATAACCATAACCTTACCTAGTAAGAAGCGGATACGTGGGTATAAGAGTAAGCGATTATGAGATATGGAGTGTAGATATGTCCAGACAGAACTTTCTCCCTGACGAAGTGGCAATCAACCTCAATATGTTTTGTTCTTTCATGAAAGGTGGGGTTGCTCACAATGAAAATGGAAGCCTTATTGTCGCAGAACATAGGAATGGGGCTAGAAGAGGTGATATCAAACTCATTCAAAAGACCACGGACCCACAAGAGCTCACATGCAGTATGAGCCATGGCTCTATATTCTGCCTCTGCACTAGATCAGGCAACAACTGTTTGCTTTTTGCTGCGCCATGTAACCAGATTTCCTCCCACAAAGGTGCAATATCCAGATGTAGATTTCCTGTCAGATCGATGTAGATTTCCTGTCAGATCGACTTCCTGCATAGTCAGAATCAGAGAATCCAGATAAATTGCAATGACCATGCTTTTTGTACAGAAGACCTTTCCCTGGAGAGCTTTTAAGATATCGTAAGATGTGACAAATAGCATCCTAGTGGCATTGCCGGGGTTTATCAAGATACCGGCTTTTAAATCCTACAGCAACAACCAATTCAGCTCTAGTAATAGTCAAATAGATAAGTTTGCCAACCAGTCTCCTGAACTGTTGATGATCAACATAAGGAGGAGAAGTATCATTATCCCAATCCATATTGGGATCCAGAGGAGTGTTGGCTGGCTTGCAACCCAACATGCCTGTCTCCTGTAAAAGGTCAAGAACATATTTCCTCTGTGACAGGCATAGTCCTGTAGAAGATCTAGCAACTTCAATGCCTAGAAAATATCGTAGTTTCCCTAGGTCTTTGGTGATGAAGTGTTGTGCTAAATACTTTTTCGTTGCCTGTATCCCTGCACTATCACTTACAGATAGGACAATATCATCAACATACACAATAAGGATGACCAGCCCTGCTGCAGTTTTACGAATAAATACAGAATGATCAGATTGTGAACGCCGAAAGCCAAAGGTAATTAAGATCTGACTGATCTTGTCAAACCATGCACGTGGGCTTTGTTTCAGACCATAGATTGCCTTTCTTAGTTTACAGATTTTAGAAGCAGACTCCCCCTGAGCAACAAATCCCGGAGGTTGTTCCATGTAAACCTCCTCCTGTAGATCTCCATATAGAAAAGCGTTTTTGACATCAAGTTGAAACAGAGGCCAATCTTTATTCACAGTAATAGATATCAGAATACGAACAGAATTTAAGCGTGCAACTAGAGAAAAAGTTTCAAAATAATCAACTCCATATGTTTGAGTATATCCTTTCGCAACCAATCGGGCTCAGGCGTTCAATGGTACCATCTGGTTGATATTTAATAGTAAAAATCCAGCGGCATCCAACAGTATGGCATGAAGAAGGACTATCAACCAGATCCCATGTCTGTTGATCACAAAGTGCATGCATTTCCTGCTCCATAGCATGTTTCCAGGCAGGACGACGAAGTGCCTCTTCGGCTGATTTAGGAATTGTCACAGCAGACAAAACAAAAGTGAAACAAGCAAAACTACCACAGAGATTGTCAGATGAACAAAAATTACTGATAGGATGCTGTGTACATGAGCGAACACCTTTCCTTAAACTTATAGGAAGATCCATGTCAGAAAATACCTCAGTGGATGGTGGATCAACCGCAAACGCATGATTTGGTTCGGCCGAGGCTTCATAACCATTGATGTTCTTTGACCGACGCCGATAGACTTGCAATGGGCGTTCTTGAGGCACATCAGGAGATGGTAATTCCTCAACAACCAATGGTAATGGTGTGGTAGCCATAATATCAGCCGACAATTTGTCACCATCAGTAGAATAGTAAGGCATATGCTCAAAAAAGGTCACATCCGCACTAACAAACCACTATTTTTTAACAGGATCAAAACAGCGGTAGCCTTTCTGAGTACGGGAATATCCCAAAAACACACATTTGACTGAGCGAGCATCAAGTTTGGTGAGGCCAGGACGAAGATGTTTTACAAAACAAGTACTCCCAAAAATGCGAGGAGACAGAGAAAATAAGGGTTTATCAAGAAACAAAATGGCGTACGGGACCTGATTTTTCAAAACAGAAGAAGGCATGCGATTGATAAGATAGCATGCCGTAGAGACAGCTTCAGGCCAGAAGTGATGGGGTACTTTGTAGTGTATGAGAAGGGTGCGAGCAACCTCAAGAAGGTGACAGTTTTTTCTTTGAGCGACGCCATTTTGTTGAGGGGTGTAAGGGCAAGTGGACTGATGTATGGTTCCTTGGGCAACACAAAAGGATGTAACATATTGTTGCATGAATTCCAGTGCATTATCAGTACAAAAAATTTTAATAGGTCGATTAAATTGAGTGTGAATTTCAACAAAGAAGGTGCGAATAGTATCTAACACAGTATCCCGACCTTTAAGCAAAACAACCATGTGGTGCGAGAATAATCATCAATAAAGGTCATAAAATATTTCACACCCGAGTGACTGGATCAGAGCACGGTCCCTAAATATCAGCATGAACCAGGTCAAAAATTTCTTTAGAAGCAATAACTTTCTTAGAAGGAAAAATAGACCGAGTTTGTTTGCCCAAAACACAAGTTTCACAAGAAAAATTATTCTCAGATAAAGTAGGAAATAAATGCTTTAATTTGGCAGCAGATGGATGGCCCAGGCGAAAGTGCCACTGTAGTCCCGTCACTGAAGTAGATAGCATAGCCGCAGTAGTAGGAGACCCATCCAGATAATACAGCCCATCTGTTCCTTCACGGCCCAAACCAATCCTCGTCTTCGTGCGGAAATCCTTCAAAATACAGCCAGAAGGATCAAATTTAATAGAGCACTTGAGTTGTTTAATCATCTTACTGACGGACAATAAATTAACAGGAAACTTTGGAATATATAAAATAGAATTCAAGTGCAATTTTGGTGAAAGCGGAACCGTGCCAGTGCCATGAACAACAGTTTTGGATCCATTTGCAACAGTAACAGATGATATAGGAGTAGTTTTATGGAGACTCGAAAAAAGATGAAGATCACCAGCCATATGAGTGGATGCACCTAAGTCAATGCACCACTGTTTGTTACCAGATGATGGAGAGGCAAGCATGGTAGAGGCTCCTGGTGTAGACGAGGATGGCATCTGTGCGAGACGTTCCTGGAACATCTTCTCGAACTCCAAACGTAACCAGTCTGTGTTAGTTGGAGCAGCAGGTGTGTCAGGGGTAGAGTCGGCAGCAGTTTCTGTAGCAGCCTGGTTAGCCCAAGCTAGCTTGCCGTGCTTAATCCAGCAGCGATCTTCAGTATGATTGTCCCGGCTACACCAGTTGCAGTAGCGAGGGCCGGGAGCAGTACTACGTCCAGGAGTAGATGTGCCTCGACCTCCTGAAGAAGGAGGGCGACCGCTACGGCCACGGCCGCGACCACGACCACTACCAGAATCAACAGAGCGAGCAATAAGCGCATGATGCTCAACAACAGGTGTAGGAGTCATGGATGGCAGGCGTTGGACACGTTTCAGAACATCTCGAAGGGTTGGCAGCGGGTCACTTGACAAGATCTGGTCAACCACTCCAGAAAAAGAGGCAGGAAGTGTAGCCAAAAATTGCACGAGTTGCAGTTCGTTGCGCTGCTTCTGAGCAATTTTGATGTCCGCCGTCAAAGGGTGGTAGAGTTCAAACTCATTCCATAGAGCCGAGCATTGATTGTAGAAGTCATCAATGGAAGTATCAGTAGAGAACTCCTTCGCCAGAGTTTTGAAAATTTCAAAGACACGCTTGGGATTCTCCTGATGAGAATGGACATGGGACAGTTGATCCCACATAGCCTTAGCATCATGAAGGCAGAGAAGAGATTGGCTGATGCGAGGCTCGATACTATTGAGGATCCAAGACATGACGCCGGAATCATCCTTGGACCATTGGGCATAGCTTTGTCTGGTTTTGTCATCCGAATCAGCAGTAGGAACAGCAGGAGGCTCTGCCGTAAGGTGGTGATACCGTCCTTGTGCTTTGACATATAGAACAAAGGACGCCGACCAGAGATGATAGTTGGAGCCGCCGTCGAGCTTCACCGTGGTGATACACATGGAGCGCGGAGGCTCAGGGAAGGCCATAGCAGAGGCAGGAGTTGGTGCAGTAGCAGAGTAGAGACCCACAAAGGGCAGATAGCAGTAGCAGGGATCTGACGCGTCAGATTAGAAAACCCGTATTGGGCAGAATATGCATAGAGAAACCTACGCCGTCATGAGGAAAACTCAACGTTCCTTCATGAGGCGCAGGCAGATAGAAGGGAGAGACGAAAGGACTCTCAACTTAGCCGGCCAGTGGATGTCCGATCGTAGATCCGAAGAGCACCCGGACGTAGATGGAGACGGGAGGTAAAAACCAGTGACAGCCAGCCGAAAGGAGTTGTTTATTCAGTGAGTAAAAACCAGGCGGGCAGGGGGGTGCTCACGTCATGGGTGGGTTGATGGGTGGGGAAAAGGAGAACCTGCTCTTGATACCATGTAGATAGTAAAGGAGTTGTTTATTCAGTGAGTAAAAAGGTTTACAGGGTAGTCTCTTATATAGCTACAGAGAGTTGAGACGCATATACAAGCGAGCAATATGGGACTAATACAATAAAGCAGTAGGAGGAAAAACACAACAGAATAAGTAAATAACACATTATTTATATAGTTATAAAAATGTATACCCATGATGGGTTTAGAGGGTATGGGTTTGAGGGTATGTGGATATACCCATGTCCATTTACAACCCTAGTAGATATATTGCCAGACAAGACAACCACTCTAACGAAATGGCAATCCACCTCAATATGTTTACTCCTCTCATGAAAGGTTGGATTGCTGGCAATGAATATAGCAATCTTATTGTCACAATACATAGGAATAAGATTTGGGTCAGAAATATCAAACTCTTTCAGAAGACCACAAACCCATAACAGTTCACAAGTAGTATGAGCCATAGCTCTATACTTAGCTTCAACACTAGAGCGAGCGACTACAGTTTGTTTCTTGCTGTGCCAGGTAACAAGATTACCTCCCACAAAGGTAAAATAACCAGAAGTAGATTTGCGGTCTATCTTGCTGCCTGCATAATCTGCATCAAAATACCCTGTGATTTTGTAATGCACATGATTTTTGTAGAATAAGCCTTTTCCTGGGGAATTTTTCAGATATTTCAAAATGTGACACCAAGATCCCAGTGGCACTGTCCGAGTTTATCCAGATATCTACTGACTAAGCCTACTGCAGAAGTTATATCAGCCCTTGCCACCGTCATAAATATAAATTTACCAACCAATTGGCGATATTGTTGGTTGTCAGGGTATGGAGGAAAAGTATCATCATCCCAGTTGGTATTAAGATCCAAGGGTGTAGTAGTGGGTTTTGCTCCAAGCATTCTAGTTATCGACAAAAGATCCAAAACATATTTCTTTTGAGATAAAGCATATTCCTGAGGAAGAGCGTGAGACTTCGATACCCATAAAATATTTTTTCCAAGATCTTTAGTGACAAAGTGTTTTTTCAGATACTCCTAGTAGCTTGAATGCCTGCTTGATCACTCCTAGATAAAATTATATCAACATAAACAATCAGAATTACAAGGCCAGATGAAGTTTTCTTAATGAACACTGAGTGATTAGAATGAGAGCGGCGGAAATTGAATTTCTGAAGAATATTACTCAGTTTGTCAAACCAGGCACGAGGACTCTGTTTTAGTCCATTGATTGCTTCACGTAACCTGCACACTTTGGAGCACTCCCCCTGAGCAAAAAATCCAGGTGGTTGCTCCATATATACGTCCTCATGCAGATCACCATTTATAAAGACATTTTTAACGTCTAATTGAAACAGAGGCCAATCACAATTTACAACCACAAATATAAGAACACGAAAAAAATTCAGACGTGCAACAAGCGAGAATCTCAAAATAATCTACTCCATACGTTTTTGTATAGCCTTTGGCAACAAATTGAGCTTTCGATCGTTCAATTGTGCCATCTGGTTGATACTTTACAGTAAAGATCCAACGACAACCGACATGCGAGCAATCAGCAGGGGCATCAACCAAGTCCCACGTATGTCGATTAGTAAGAGCATGCATTTCAGTCTCCATAGCCTAGCGCCATGTAGGATGCTGCAAACCTGAGCATCATTCTTAGGCATACAAATTGGTAAAATTCATGCCTAGGTTAGCAGTTGAACAAAAATTGCCAATAGGATGCTGAGTGCAAGACCTGATCCCTTTTCTTAGACTAATAGGAACATCTAAATCAGAAAATACCTGTGGTGGAGGTTGATCTGCCGATGAGGATTGAGGAATTGGTGATGGAGGGGCCATGGAGGGAGTCGTAGCTCTCGGTCGTCGTTGATACACTTTCAGAGGTGGGGATGGTGCAACATCCGGAGGAGGCAGGTCAGTGGCAACCCACACAGGGAGAGATGTATCAATCAACAGATCAGATGTCAGAGTAGTATGCATATGCTCAAAGAAGACCATATCAACACTAACAAACCATTTTTTTAGAGGGATCATAACACTTCTATCCTTTGTGAGACAAAGAGTAACCCAAGAAAACACATTTGGTAGACCGTGGGTCAAGCTTAGTCAAACCAGGACACATATTTTTGATAAAGCAAGTGCTTCCAAAAATTTGAGGAGGAACAGTAAAAAGTGAGACATCGGGGTATAGTATTTGATAAGGCACCTAATTGCCAAGGACAGAGGTGGGCATACGATAATCAGGTAACATGCAGTGGAGATAGCTTCAGACCAAAAGGTTTAGGGTACATTATAATGAAAAAGAAGGGTGTGGGCACCTTAATTTTGCCAAAATCGCCGGTTAACCATTTTTTAATTAATCGGCCGTTTTTTCCCGCTTTTTGCCCTTTTTCCGTTTTTTTCCCTTTTTTTCCGCTTTTTGGCCCTTTTTTGTCCTTTTTTTAAAATTTTGCTGTACACCTGTAACTTTATATAAACTATATGGTCCCAACTATCATTGACTATAATATATTAAACTTATATACATTAAATATCCTATGATAAGCCTAGTTCTAATATAGAATGCATACTTTGTATGCAAGTTATGATAATAGGGTACTGCTGTAAAGTGTAATTTATACAACTATTATGTAACACCAACACCAAGAACCCTATATGCCCCATCTTTCCCCATATTTCTCTAACACAAGCCCAAATCCCTGATTCGTCACCCAGGTCAGATGCACTTTCTCCCATTCCATGCTTCATCACCTAGTCCATGTACCTGAGTATTCACGTCGAGTCAGCATACCTAAAGCACTTCAGTCAAGATTGTCAGAACCGAACCGGTGAGGCCTCTGGTTCTCGGTTCACTGGTTCAACCAGTGGTATGACCGGTTCAACCGGTGACGTCAACATGACGTCACTAATAATTTAAAATATATAAATGACTTTGATACTCATGGAAAATATCCCTGCAAAAGTTATGAAATATGAATAATAGCACAACTGCTCATAATAACTTGATAAACAAACCAAATAACAAATATCATTCTATTCATGGACATACATATATCAACATTTATATAGTATTCAAGATTAATTAACAAAAACTAGAAGCAATAATACATTTATTTGCTAAGTGAGAGAACCGACCGGTTGGGCTATAACCGGACCGATTAGCCGATTCACCGGTTCACCGGTTTGATGCCGATCAAACTTCATTTCCGACTTTTCGAGGGGACCGAACCGGTAGAGTCACTGGTACCCGATTCAACCGGTTCGGTTCTGTTCTGATAACCATGACTTCAGGCTTTCTGACGACGACAACCTCATCAACTACAATCTCATGGCAAATATCAATGCCTGTAACTCAGACAGGCGACATCATGCCAACTACAAGGAGGCTCAAGCCGACCTTCTCTATGGTGGCGAGTTGATCACTAGCTAGAAGTGCATCCTGACAAACAAATATCAGGCGCCCAAGACCACAACCATGCCCCGCGTTGGCTTTGTTGGGGAGTCCATGATACTAAACCCTAATAGTGAGGTCTGGAAGGTCTTCCGAGAACTTGAAATTGGTCAGGGCGCGTCTGACGTGCAAATTACAATGAGGAGGCCAATGGACCATCTCTGTAGCTCAATGTATAAATTTTTTGCTGAACGACCTTCGCACTAAAGCCATGACTATAGAAGATTCTTTTCTCTATGGCTCAATGCATCCGCCTCTAATTCTGAAGATCATCAACAAGATGGATCAATAGCAAATTGACCATCTTCCATGGATCTGTCAATTGCCGATGAACGACGGTGCTTTGAATTCTAGGATTAGCTTCCACACAAGCATTGAAGGCTTTGTTCAGCCTATCCTTATCAGGAATTTAAGACATTCCATAGTTCCAACTTCCACTAAAGTACTATGGTAATAGTAAATCAACCCTCTTTGTCTCCTATCAGAATCAGACCAACCATCAAACATGAGAGTACAACCAAACGTTTTCCAATGTTTCTCATGCTCTCTCTCTAGTTTCTTTGTCTGTGCATATTGCCTCTCTAAGACGGGCAACTTGATTTAATGGTAAGAAAGGGGGATCAATCCTCTACCATACTGTCCCACTGCTTCTCATATGACTACATAAGAAGCACGATTAACATCATTAAAAGGTACACCTACTTTGTAGAACCAAGCAACTATGGTATCATGGGCCACCTGCAACGCCTCCTTTTTGTAGGCAGATTCAATCATCTTCTGTACTTTGCCACCTACTTTCCTTTAGGCTACAAAATCTGTGGGGTTAGGACACACAAAAGCATCAAGAGAACCCTTGACTTTGAAACCAAGGCTTGAAGTGCCAATGGGATTGGTAGGTGCATCAGTATTGTTAACAATGTTAGTAGTGGAAGCCGATGGATTAACATCATTACCGTTCAAGTTTAAAACATTGTCATTACAATTTGTATCAACTTTGCACTTCCTAGTACATTTTTTTTACTCCTTCAATTCAGTACAAACTGCTTGAGTAGTTCTGGAACATTTAATAATATCAGGAAAACTGCCAATAATGTGTGGATTGAATCTGTTGACCTCACCGTTGCTAACGTGCCCACAAAATCCACATTGTACCTTGTTCTTGTCAGTTGGATTAGGCCAAAATCCATATTTCTACCCGGGCTCTTTAGATTTTGTCTTTCATCATGCATTAAGTCGATGAAGCGTGGTAGAAACTCTCCAACATGTATTAGAAGATCAACATCTCCGTCCATCACAAAACTTTGACATCGGCAAAAATGTAGATGTGGATTGATGTACGTGGACATAAAACATGGAGAAGTAAGGATGCTTACTTTTAGAGAGGTGATAACAGAGGAAGTAGGAGGAAGGGGAGACTCCTTGAACGGTGGTGAGAGACAAAGGAAGGAGGTAGAGTTGTCGCCGACAGTTGGACTGGGAGCAATGACAGACGAACTCACGAAGCAAGGAATGCGCTGTGCGAGAATAGAAATCGGCGGGAGAGGGGCTCGGGAAGTTGGCTGGTCTCGGTTACATTGGGTTTAAGTAAAAAAAGAAGTAAATGGGCCACTGGTCCCAACATAAAAAAAGCGGACGCCCAACTGAGTTGCGGGTCGCCCAAGCAAGCCAGGCGACCGCCTAGCCGCCCGTTCGGTGCAGGTGGACGCCAAAATGTCTCTATTGCTTAGCGGATGATTGGATGACCCCCCTTAGGCGACCGGTCGACTAGGCGGCGCCCAAGTGGCTACCTCAACAACTATATATAATTAATCAGGGGGACTTCCTCTCCCTAACCCCTCATAAAACATGAGGAGTTTGGTAAAGTAAGTGCACAACCCATTGGTTTTGATGACAAACCATATCAACAAAAAATCCTAGTTTTATTCGTCCCCAGCTAGATCCAAACTTGGGAGTCCAGCATGTGGCCACAATATGATTACCAGTGAGCTACACCCTTGGGGGTACCATATCCATTCATATATGTATCAGAATTTTGGTAAGTTTTATTGTGACTTCCCTCACTAAGGAGGGTCAAGGATATATATATATATATATATGTATGTATTGGATGTATGGGCATAGGTAGTGGGCTATTAAAAAGTGTAGTTTAATCGGCCGCTTCATCGGCCAAGCGGCCACTTTGTGGACCGATTTGCAATATGCGGTGCAGTAGGGTGATCACATAGGTAAAAGCGAGAGTATGTGGCCATGTGGACAAAATACTCTAACAATGATTCAAACGCTAATATAGTGGTTACTACACATGAGACTCAAGAAGCTAACTTCGTCTAGATAAGTATGCAACTACTCATAGACGAGGTAGTTGGTTCTAGATGAAATACACACACATGTGTGTGTATATATATATATATATATATATATATATATACATACACACATGTGTGTGTACAGATACATTAAACTCAAGCAAGTAACAAGAGAGAAATTGAACATCGAAGATTATATAATGAAGAAAGTAAGTGGCTTCCAATAGCTGCTCACGACAACTCCATTCCTTTGATTAACTGTCGCAAACTCAAGCAAGTAACAAGAGAGAAATTGAACATCGAAGATTATAAAATGAAGAAAGTAAGTGGCTTCCAATAGCTGCTCAGGACAACTCCATTCCTTTGATTCACTGTCGCAACATACTTTGACTTTTTGAAAAGTCACATTTAAAATGCGTCTTTTTTCCTATACGTATGACACAGATAAATAACTCCCAATTCCCAAATGTTTCGTTTTATTCCCGTATTATTTCCGAGTTACTCACTTTTTTTCCGTTTTATATGTTCTTTTTTCGGTTATACTACTTAAGACTCTCAACTTAGTTTGAGTGTATATATGTGTGTGTTATCTGTAAATACATATATGTATATGCATTATGTAATAGATGCATATATGTGTATGCAATATATGTGTACATATATGTATGTATGTATGTATGTTTGTATGCAATATATGTAATATATCGTTTGATTTGTTCCCGATATATTCCAAGTTGTTGACCATATTCTTTTACCGTACGTTGACCCTTTTTACCGGAATTTCTGCCATAATTTCCGAATTCTGATTTAGCTCAACCAAACGTTTCCCGAATACCAAATTTGTGACTTCAACAACAATAAATCATTGCTCCTTTGGCCCCCAACAACAAATTTAAATCTTGATGAGAGTGTATGTGATATGACAAATGGAGGTGGAGTAGCTGTAGGACGTTAATCGTACAGCGAAATGGCGATGGAAATGGGTGCCACCCTCCTTGGTTACACTGATTGTTCCTATATGGGATGATCCCTTTACTATCTTATGAGCTATGGGAATCTCGTTCATAGCAAGGAGCTGACTTTGGATGTAAGAAATCCTTGTTCAAGGTCTCAACATGTGATAAAGCATTTGCTATAAAGACCATAATTGAATATATCTCTATCAGATCATTGTTGACTACTGCTCTGATACACGTAATGATTAGGATGAAAATCATGACTCCTTGATTGTATTCAAGTTAGCACACAATGTTGTGGCGAGGTCGCGGTGAACTAAGGCAATTTGTTGATCCTGATGGCTTAAAGGTTTCTTTGGAGGTGGGTCCTGTTTTGTATCTACAAACAAAACTAAAACTAAATAGAAATTATTTATGCAACTTAATAAGGATAATCAAAGGTTAAAAACCACCTTTTAACTAAAGTGAATATGTAGCAAATAATGGTATATCAATGACTTTAATAGTTAGATCCAAATATCTTATTAAACAAAGAAACATAAAAAAAAAATAGAACTTGGAATTAGTAAGAACAAGGAACCAAAATAGTTAATAGTGAGATGGAAATTCAACAACATAGTAAATAAAAAAGTAGCAAATAAAAGGACAAATTTAAGAATGAAGATTGAAAGATGTCACTTCAAAAATGATAATTAAATATTTGACTAATAAAATAATGATAATTAACTACAACTTTGTATTATAAAGTTTTGAAGAAAGTGTTCGTAATAATCTTTTAAGTAAAACAATCAATCATTAACATACGGCATTATCTTTTAGAATCGAGGCTTGTGAATCGACAAGCCTTAGAGCCTTAGTGCTTTGAGGCGAGCCATAGTCTTGGACACAGTTGCATAAGCCTTAAGAGCCTCAAGGAGGGTTTTATAAACCATGATTGTAGTTCACAATTGCTCGTAGGTGGGACCTCCTTACTCCATGGAGCAAGTCTATGCACGTCTATCCCAACCTATATGTCATCATCTACCACCACGTCGTAGAGCCCTTGACGACCCAAGTTGCACTTGTTGCAGCGGCCTATGGACGTAGACAATGTCCCTCCTCTGCAACCCAACTCGGTCATGGTTGAGGTAGAGCTTCTGCTCATCCGACCAAGACACCACCATGCACAATTGCTCCATATACTCCTACAACCGACGCTCCTTCACATCTAGCTCTCATCAATGAGTGATACGAGTGTCTCCTACATGCTGCCCAATAAGGTGGATCTTCCCTGCTCCATGTCTAGCCACTCAACGCCACCTCTGCATGAGGTTTTAAACCCGACTCGAAGGTTGACCAACAAAGCTCCTTGGTCACGGGTCTTTGGTTCAATCGTCGAGTTGGCCCGATGGACTCGGTAATGTAAGCATGACACTATATTTTTTTTGAAAACCCTGACTAAAAACTATGAAATCATGCTAACAGAGTCAGTAGAAACAAGGTTCATGATAGGCGAGGGTAAGGAAATCGCTCGGCCCTCAGCTAGCTACACCTCAGTCAATGCAATATTTGCTATGGTGTGGGCTACTTTATTACAAGATCTACTAGCATAAGAAAACGATATAAAATCAAAGAAACTAGAAAAGTGAATAATGTTTGAGAGTATCATACTCAAATAGTCTAGCCGCTGGTGTGTTGCCGTCAGGGCCGCCACGAGCACTTAGGAATCACTCTCGGCCTCTACTCTTCTCTAGCTAAGCTCCTTGATACGAGTAATGCAATGGAGAAGGGCAAAGGCCTCCCCCACGCCTGGAGCAACAGAAAGGTCCAATCCCTTTGCCATAACTGCTTGAACTCTCCCATGCAGGTCACACAAGACTCCCCTGATACCAATTTGCCCATGCTTGTCCATCGCCACATCCATGTTAAATTTCAAATTTACCGTTGCGGGAGGTGCCCAACTGTTTGTCGCCACCTGAGCTTCCCGACAAGTCTTCATCTCCTCCTTGGTTTCACCACCCGATAGTTAACCAAATAGATAGCGTGCCTCTGAACACAAGCCGCTAGATCCCGACTCCTGTCCTTGAAGACAATGCTATTTCTGTAAGTCCATGCCCCCCTAGAGACAAGCTAGTACTCGGTCCAGCTCTTCACCTTCAAATTTCTCTGATAGCAGTAAAAACGCTTCACCTGGTTTAAGACTCAAGGTATCGTACAACATGGGTCGCACCCTCGTATGAGTCCACATGTCGTATAGTTCAGGGCATCTGAATAACATGTGAGGGATGGTCTCCTTTTCCCTTTTACTTACTGGGCATATCTCGTCAACATCACAATGTCGATCATATAGTTTTCCCATCGTTGCCAGGCTACCTGTACAAACACGCCATAGAAAGTGAGCCAACCTAGGAGGCCAACCTGACCTCGAAACAAACATCCACACCTTATCATTTGTCGTGCTTTTGGTTTGCAATGAAGTTTGCTTTCCCCATGTGTCCCAACCAATATGCCGACCTCGTTGAGAAGTCGTTCCTATTATCGGGCCACCAGAAGGGAACATCCTCTGGTAATCTTAGGACTGAGAGGAATGCTTCGGATCACATTGCTGATATCTTCCGGGAACAATGCAACAACGATGTCTTTCTTCCATCGTCATGAGTCTTCGTGCATCAAGTCTTTAACAAGAACATATTCATCCGATTCCTCAGCCTGAAACTCCGCCAAATCTTTGTTCCTGCGTACACCCATTTGTCCTTCCAAATATTGATGTTATTGCCATTGCCTAGATGCCATTTCAGACCCTCCAAGACTACAGGTTTTGCTCCCCATAAACTCCTCAAGTTAAAACTGGGATTTCTTGACGCCTCGAGTATAGATGTTCTTGGATAATATCTTGCCTTGAGCACTTTATACACCAGTGACTCTTTCTTTGTAAGAAGTCCCCACACCTGTTTAGCCAACAACGCTTGGTTGAAAGCATGCATATCACGAAACCCCATGCCACCAACTTCCTTTGGTTTGCATAAATTTGCCCGACATTGCCAAGAAATTTTGCGTTCGGAGCCTTTGGCCCCCAATAGAATCTTGCTATACTACTTTGGATTTCATTTAGGATGGTTTCTAGTATCTGAAAAATACTCATAATATATGAAGGAATGGCCTGTGCTATGGCTTTAATTAGTACCTCTTTACCCGACTTAGAGAGGAGCTTTTCTTTCCAACCCTGTAATTTTGTCCACAGTCTTTCTTTCACGAAATTGAACACCTGTCTTTTGGATCTCCCAATAGCCGTTGGAAGACTGAGATGCTTAGCGTGACGATCGACTTCCCTCACCTTGAGAAGATTCTTCAGCTCTAACTTTGTTGTGTGCGTCACACCTTTGCTAAAGGCAACTTCCATCTTCTGGAAATTTATCTTTTGTCCCGATGCCTGTTCATACTGTCTAATGATATTAGCTACAACCAGACATTCTTGACGAGTTGCTCTAGCTTATAAGAGACTATCATCTGTGAAGAAAAGGTGAGTAATGCATGGTGCAGATCTGCTGGCTTTTATCCCATGCAAAAGATTTCTCAGAGGCATTTATGATAGAGGTAGAAAAGGCATTAACACATAAAATAAGAAGGTATGGGGAGAGGGGATCACCTTGTCGCAGGCCGCAGGTGGCTTGGTCCTCATGGTGCGGTCACCATTGATAGCAAAAGAATGACTGACCGTAGAGATACACTCTAAAATCATCTTCCTCCATTTTTCTCCAAACCCCATCTTCCTCTGGACGTGGTCCAAGAACTCCCATTCAACACGATCTAGGCCTTCGACATATCCAACTTGAGGGCCATACTCCCCTTCTTGTTTTTTGCACCCCTTTCATTTTATGGAAGAGCTCATAGGAAATAAGAGTGTTGTCTTTGATCATTCTGCCCGGGATGAAGGCGCTTTGATTTTTTGAGATAATATGGTCCATCATATGTTTCAGGCAATTTGCTAGAACTTTAGAGACAATTTTGTAGAGAACATTACACATGCTTATAAGTCGATGTTCAAATAACTCTTTTGGCTTCTCTACCTTCGTTGAATAAGAACAATGAACGTCGAATTTGTCTCCTCTAAACTCCTATACTTTTTCCCACCACCCTTTTAATATTGTTGGAGACTCTTTTCCTACCACATGCCATTACTTTTGGAAGAAAACTGCCTTCATACCATCCAGGCCAACCACTTTGTTTGGATGCATATGCTTCAGAGCTATTACTATCTCCTCATCTGTGATATCTGACTCCAGGGAATTATTCATATTTTCATCAACTCTGCTTTTCAAACCCTTCGTGTCCTCTTCAAACCCCAATGGACTTCTCGATTTGAAGAGAGACTGAAAAAACTCAAGAACTGTAGCCTCAATATCCTTGTCCTCGTTCATCCACACACCATGTTTGTCTATTAAACCCTCTATGAAGTTCCTTTTTCTTTTGTGAGAAGCTTTATGGTGAAAGTAAGCCGTGTTCTTATCTCCTGTCTTCATCTCATTGACTCTAGACCTGGTACACCAATAAGAGTCCTCCATTCTATGCCAATACTCCAATTTTTCAGCGAGTTCCGGACACCTGCAAAGAACCGCATTGTCGGGTGGTTTTTTCAGCTCATCTTCGAGGAGTTGTTCCACCTCCTTGATCTTTCTCTTAATGTTGCCGAACTTCAAGTCTGCCCAAGCTTCAAGTTTCTCCCCGCATCCCAGAATCTTCACTGGCAGACTAGCAAAACCCGGTCTATCCCAAAATGGTCTCAGAGCACTCCTCAGATAACCATTAAGGTTCAAACTGGAAGAATTTTTTCCTCTTTTTTTTTTTAATCTCTCATGTCTGCCGAGATAACTAAGGGGGTATGATCTGATTTATACATATATAGATAGAAGACCTTGCAGTATGTAAACATTTGTCTCCACTCAAAAGTAACTAGAGCTCTATCCATCCTTTCCCTAACCACAATGTCCACAGTAAGACCCTTTTGCCAAGTGAACAAACTGCCTTCATATCCCAGGTCTAAAAGAGCACAATCATCAATAGCATGACACCATATATTTAATATAACTATATATGAACATATGTATTTGTATATATGTGTCTTTGAAGACATATATGTGCGTATATATAATTATATATGTGTCTATATACATATTTGTACGTAGTCCACTGTGTGAAATCATGAGAAGAATTATGAAACATCAAACATAAAACATCAACTATCCATTAGTTAAAAAAAGCAGGCCAATGGTGTTGTAATGTCCAAAACAAGTTATGAACGGCTTAATTAACAAATATGTCAATGTATGGAGTGTTGGGTTGAACAAAAGGGGATGCACAATAGTGACATGACCATTCAGGTAGGAAAAATGAAATTAGCAAAACTTGTCCGTGTCTTTTACATGAGGGTCGGGTCACTAGGTTGCCGGTTGAACCATCCGTGTCATTGGGTCACAACTGTGTCGTGGCCAAAAACGAGTTTCAACCCCTCATGACCTGGTAAACCTATCGGGTGGCGGGTCAACCGGTTCAACCAACCGGGTCGGGTTGGATTTCAAAACCCTACCTCTGCCTACTCCACTAACTTCGATTGGTCCATTGGTAATTCTTGGATGTTATATGCCACATGCTTTCTCCTCAACTCATTTCGCTGTTGCACCCCAAGGTGATATTAGGTCATCCATACTGGCTTCCCACTCCAATTGGTTTTTGGACTCCGATGCCACTCAACACATGACTGGTATGCAACACCTTCACGCCACCTCTGATTGCCACATTCCCCACGCCTTTATCACATTGGAAGATGGCTCAGTTGAAATTGTGATATAGACTGGCTCTATTCTGTTGACATCCAACATCATAATCTTTTTATTCATGATGTCCTTAATTTTCCCCATAAATACTATCTATAGCAAAGCTTGCTAATTCCCTCAAAAGCTATCTCACTTTTGGTCCTTCTAGCTTTGTCATGCAAGATCTGAGGAGTTGAGGATGATAAGAAAAGGCCATGCTCTAGTGAACTTTACTACCTCTTCACACTTGAACTCTACTACCTCTTCACACTTCTATTGTCACAATTTACGACCATCCTTCTTTAGATAAACTTAAAGTTTCAGATTCTTATGTGTTTTCTTTCTCCTCACTTCTTTGTGAGGCATGTCAGTTAGAATAACACCTTGCAGTTCTTTTCCAGCGTGAATTCATAAACAATCTATAACGGTCTTTGATGTAATACATAGTGATGTTTGTGGCCCATTTTGCATTACGTACATGGTTACATAATTTTTTTCAGCTTTGTTGATGATTTTGCTGTCATGATTTGGTTGTATTTACTTAAATCTCGAGACATTTTTTCCTCTACCAAAGACTTCCATACAATGATCTTTGTCCAATATGACTCGTATTAAAACTCTTCATACCGACAATGTCCTTAAATTTACTCAAGGCTCCGTCTTATCTTGTCGTTGCAAATGATCTATTAGCGGTCCAGTGCTCACACTTTACAACAAAATGACATTGCCGAACCTAAAAATCAGACATTTTTTCAACGTCACTTGGTCTTCGGCCATTCAGGCTCACATAACACCAAGGTATCAGAAAGCGGGAAGCGGGAGGCGTGCGGATAGCACCCTGTAACCGATTAAGCGGTAGGCGGGCGATTAAGCGGGCGATTTTTGAAAAAGCAGGAGTCTAAATTTTATATATTTTTATACAAAATTACATGCATGTGTATATAAAAAATATATTTATACGGAACTTCTATACATATCTAATCAGCAAATCAGTAATTAACTAAGTATTCATCAATACTTCACTATTAATCAGTATCTCTAATCACCAAAATCAGCAAGCAGATCAGTAATTGTAAATAACAAACTATGAAGTATTGAATTAAAGTAATCACTAAAGTAATACTAACCAGTAGTACCAATCATTAATCACTGAAAGCAGCATGGAAATCAGTAAAACTAATCATGCATTAGAAGTATAATAGAGCAATATGATATTTACTTAGATGCATTACAGCAGTACCCAATTATTACAGCTTACACACAAAGTATGCATTCTAAATTAGGACTAGCTATATCATAGAACATTTAATGTATACAAGTTTCATATATTATAGTCAACACTACTTGGACTATGTAATTAATTAATGTTAGATGCTTATATTAGGATTTTTAAATAAAAGCGGGAAAAAAGCGGGTGAGGCGGGCAAAAAGCGGGCGATTATGTTCCAAACAATTAAGCGGGCGCTTAGGGGCTAAAAATTAGGCGGATGAGGGTCATGGCCGATTAAGCGGCCGCCTGGGCCGTTTTTTAATTCACTGCTTAACACAAATGCTTTTGGTCTAAAGCTTGACTGCCTGCATGGATTACATGACAGCGTACTCTCCAGCTTGAGGGGGAGTGTTGACATTATCTGTTGGGCTTAGGCCTGCATACACTTTCCTTGCTTATTCTAAATAAACTTAAGTGGATCCATGTACCTGTTTAGTATCCGTTTTGGCAATCTTCTCTCTAATCCTTCTATATAGTAGCCTCCCTCCCACATATTTTGGTCATTGCGAAATCTCTCTCAACCTATTCATATATGTTATGGGAAACTGGCATACATGTGCTGAATTATTGGCTGTTCTTGAAGCTATTCCCTTTGTTTGGAACAACAACGATGAAAAAGTAATCCTAGAATCAAACTCTTTAGCAATTAGCAGCTATAGAGTCCTAAAACCTGAGGAACTTAAAACTACCAGCATCCTACACAGGGTAGGCCTGGTTTGGCGTTGGTATTTGGTATAGGCCCAGTTATACATTGACAAGACAAATAAGAATGAGGAAATCTAATTGGGAATGAAGAGAAAATTTATTATCATGTACAAAGTCACACCAAGTGTTACAAGTTTAAATCTGGTCGAATTTGTACTAACTTATTCCATTTTTTTTCACTCTAATTCCTTTTTGAACTTTATAATTTATACCATTGATGTGATATAAAGTGACTTATACCAACCTTTTGCTATCTCACCTGCAAATGTGTCCCTAAAGTACTCATACAACACCAGCGGAACAGTCTATTTCCCTTTTTTTGTTTGTCAAGACTTGGATTGGTTTTGATCTTGTAATAATATTAGTCGATGCTTTGGCTCTTACCATAATTGCTCACGTGGAAATGGGAGACAAATAAGATTATCATCCTTTCAAAAAAACTAAAGAAAGATGTGTGACTGATCTCCATCAGCAAAATAAATTGGTCGCAAGAAGAGACTGATTACATTGTATCTTATAAAACTTACAACTTTCTAGATCCCTTCTCTATTACTCTTTTTCATCTAAGACAGTTTGTGCTTTGGGTTTAATATGACAGTACTCCACAGGTTTTGTGCTGAGGCTAGATCACTTAAATCTGGCATTTAGAATTATATATAGATCTTTTTCGTCATTTTAAACTACACATCAGCCCCTACCTATACTAAATGACCGTCAACTCCTGGGCTATTACTAGGCCCCTGTGAACCTCGCCAAAATACTTCATCTCCTTTCCTTCACTCCTTGTGGCCTGCTTCTGCCAAGGTTGACAGTGTCCTTCCTGTACTTTTTTGACCTCTTCCCTGTCCCACATTCGCGGGTAGCAGTGACTCTGAAGGGATGGGATGTGCCAGGATGCTGGTGGCTTTACTGGCAGCCACTTGCAAATGTCAGCAAACATGAATGGCAGATGCCATAGTAGAGGAAGCGGGGCACCGGAATGGCTCAAGAGGGGAAAACAGAAGAGGCAATTGGGGTTTGTACAGCCCATAGATAATACTGAGATAATCTTCACTTAGGGCTTTTCAGATCGAGTGGTTTGAAATCCCGTAGGTTCATAAAATTACATGCCTGTGTTTGTCTGATGAATGCAGCAACTGGGGTGCGGTGTCTATAATTTAGTAGCGACGAAGGTGCCTTGATCTGCACCATGGTTTTAGAAATCCCACCTTGAGGCTCTCAAGCTTACGTCTCTGAGATTATCCTATGTGTGCCTTGAATCTTATGCCTCTATGTCCTACACTGAGTCTTAGACTTATGCCTCAAAGCATTGCAGATGAGGCTTAGCTGAGGCACACAAATCTGTTCTAGAATAATGTAATATGTGAATGACAAAAGTATTCTACTTATAAAATAATTACAAACACTTTCTTCAAAACTTTTACAATGCAGAGTTGTAGTTCACTACCATTATTAACGAATTTTTTAATTATAATTTTCTGAGTGAGATCTTTCAGTCTCCATTGTTAAATCTGACTTTTAATTTGCTACCTTTTTATTTACTACTGTCTTCATTTCATTATTAACTAATTCTGATTACTTGTTTCTACTAATCTCAAGTTCTATGTCGCTTAATTTTTCTGTCCAGTTACATATATGGACTTAACAGTAAAGTCATTGATACATCATTATTTGCTACATATATATTTTAGTAATGCCATGGTTATTAATATCTATTTATCCTTATTAAGTTACATAAACACTTTTCATTTAGTTTTAGTTTTGTTTATATATACATATTTAAGTTATACACATATATAATATATATACACATATAAACATGTATATAAATATGTATATACATGTATAAATTTACTTAATTATGAACGCCTCATACGTATTTGAGATTTAAGCCTTGCCAAAAACACCTTGTCTACACATCTTAAAACCTTGGTCTACACTTGAGTTCCCGAACACTCAAGTAGCACGAGCTTTTGAATTCCGCCAAAACATGCGAGATTCAAACTATTACGTGAACTTTAAATCCAAAAAGCAACTTCTATAAGTCAATCTAGATAATAAATTACCTATCAGCTACAAGGATTCTTAGGGATGTATTCCAAAAGACATATGAGTCCAAGTGGGATTCAAATGCAACACTTTCAAAATGATAGAATAGAGCGAGGAATTACGTAAGAATTGGACTGTCTAGATATTTTGCCTTTATTCAGTATTGAACTATTGATCTGAATGGCCATTTTTTTATAGTTTTGTTTTATAACTCTTCATATCATTCTCCATGATATTTTGATTTTCATTATGGACTAAACTTTGCAATTGTTTCTTCACTTCCAATCGACAAGTATATTCACATGTTATGTATTTTATGCCATGTAGACCAATGCTTTCAAAACTGAACTAATGGTGAGACCGATTAGACTAAACTGTTTTCGCTCTGGGTTGGCCAAGGGTCGTGTAGAAGGTAAATGATGTTAGGATGAGATCATTAAATTTGTTGAAAGCAGCCGCCTTTCTATATCTTTCAAAGAGTGCAGCCCCCTCGTGTAAATAGGAGGTGACACAAGAAGGAAGCAAACAACAAACCCTAATGAGTCTATTATGCTTCGGCCCATATTACATAAGACTTAAGTAATAGGAAAACATAAATAAAAATGATACAATCAGCTGAAGATAGATATATATCTCAATACTCACCCTCCAGTTGGAGCATAGATATTAATCATGCCCAACTTGCAACACAACTCTTCAATTCTCTTTCCAGAGAGATGCTTAATAAAAATATCTGTAGTTTGCTCAGTGTAGGTAGAAAAGGGGTAGTGATCTTCTTAGTCAGCACAACATCTTTAAGAAAATGGCAATCCACCTCAATGTGCTTGGTCCTTTCATGAAAGACATGATTACTAGCAATGAAAGTAGCAACACGGTTTTCACAATACATCGGAATAACATAAGTGGTACGGAACCCAAAGTCAGAAAGAATAGATTTGATCCATGATAGCTCACAAGTAGTATGTGCCATTGCACGATATTCAGATTTTGCACTGGATATGGCAACAACGTTTTGTTTCTTACTTCTCCATGTAACCAAGTTACCCTTATAAATGTATAATAGCCAGTGGTAGATATCATGTCAGATTTACACCCTGCATAATCAACATCAGAATATCCAATCACATTTAGATGTCCATTTCTTTTATAAAACAGTCCCTACCAGGTGCGTTCTTCAAATATCTCAATACTCGACATGCATCTTTCCAGTGACACTGTGTGGGACAATCCATAAATCGGCTAAGAACACCAACAAGAAAGCATATATCAAGCCTAGTAACAATAAGATATACAAGTTTACCAACCAGACATTCATAGCTAAATTTATCTTCTAAGGGCTGAGTAGATTCTGCTCATAGATCATGTGCTTGATCCATAGGGGAGACTGCAGTTTTGCAACCAAACATTCCAGTTTCTGTAGATAAGTATAGAGTATACTTTCTGTGAGATAAGATACTCCATCCTTGTTATGTGCTACCTCAGTGTCAAGAAAGTACCACAGACGTCCAAGGTCTTTGGTTACAAAATGTTTCATAAGATACTTCTTTGTATCAACAATTTCTGCATCATCACTGCCAAATAGGATGATGCCATCTACGTAAACAATAAGAACAATTATGCCAGAAGTAGTGATTTTGATAAACACAGAATGGTCACATTGAGACCGTGTGAAGTCAAATTTGTGCAGTACAAGGGATAACTTACAAACCATGCCCGGGGACTCTATTTCAGGCCCTAAATGGCTTTTTTCAGAAGACATACTTTCTCAGAGTACTCCCCTAGAGAAATATGTCCCGGAGGTTGTAAAATATAGACAATCTCCTGTAAATCTCTATATAGAAAGACATTCTTAACATCCAGTTGATGTAAGTGCCACGCTTTATTATAGCAACATAGATCAAATTGTAAACAAAATTAAGACGAGCAACATGAGAGAATGTTTTGAAGCAATCAATCTCAACTTCTTGTATGCATCCTTTAGCAACAAGTCTGGCCTTTAGACGTTCAACTATCCCACAATAAAAACCCATCGACATCCAACATGTTTACTACTTGTTGGGAGATCAACAAGGTCTCATGTCCCACGGAATGAAGTGCATCCATCTCCTCATCCATGACTCATTTCCACCCAAAGTTTAGAAGTGCCCCCCCTGAACGCTCTTTGAGATATAAATTGCAGATAAAGCGGCAGTAAACTGAACCATGTAAGCATTCAAATGAGTTGTAGAAACATGCTGAGCGATACAATATATGGTACCAGATCGACGCCTCTTTTGTAATGCAATGCGAATATCAGAATCAGAAGTTGTAATAGAATCAGTAATACTGCCATTGTCTTGAGGTGGATCATCAGTTTTAGAAGATGCCAAAATAGGGGATACTTCTGGTAGAGATGCAAACACATTGGGGTCAGGAATGGGCACAGTTGGGACTAGGTTTAGAAAAGAAAGATGTCTTCAAAAAAGGTGCAGTCTGCACTGACATACAAATGATGTGCAATAGGATCAAAACATTTATACCCCTTTTGTGTATGAGAGTATCCAAGAAAATAACAGTAAAAAGCATGAGACGATACTTTATCACTCCCAAGTTGGGGCAACCAAAAATTTTTGATGGTAAAACAAAGGTTAGTTCATGGGGATAAAGAAGGTTGTAAGGAATCTTATTATGGAGAACAAATTAGGGCATTTGATTGATGAGATAATTGACTAAAAGGATGGCATCCGCCCAATAAAATTTAGGGACTTTCATTTCAATTAGAAGAGTGCGAGCTACATCAAGGAGATGCTTGTTCTTCCTTTCAGCAACTTCATTTCGTGGGCTATAGGGACAAGAAGTTTGGTGAATAATCCCCTTGGTGACACAAATCTTTTGAAAACCATGTTGCACATATTTAGAAGTATTATAAGTGCAAATAAATTTAGGGGTAGCAGAAAATTGAGTCTTTATTTCACCAAAAAATTTGAAGAAAATATCTAAAACTTCGGAACGATCTTTTCACAAATAGATCCAAGTTGCACGAGATATTGCAAATAATGTTAGAGACTCGTGTGACATGAATACAAGAAATATCATTTACACGACGAGTTTTGCCATTTGAGGTTAAGAATGTATTAAAGAAGATGAAAATGAGAAAGGCATGCGGACCAGACGGTATTCCCATTGATGTGTGGAAGAGTATGGGGGATGAAGGAGTTATGTGGTTAACAAAGCTCTTTAACAAGATCATGAAGACTAAGAAGATGCCGGACGAGTGGATAAATAATACTATAATCTCCATCTACAAGAACAAAGGTGATATTCAGAGCTGCACAAACTACAGAGGTATCATGTTGATGAGTCACACAATGAAGCTTTGGGAGAGGATTATTGAGCAGAGGCTAAGATCTATAACGGAGATATCAGACAACCAATTTGGTTTCATGCCTGGAAGATCAACAACATATGCTATTTTTCTGATAAGGAGGCTTATGGAGAAGTATAGAGAAAGCAAAAGAGATCTTCATATGGTGTTTATTGATTTGGAAAAGGCTTATGATCGAGTACCCAGAGAAGTGTTGTCGATTGTTTTGATGAAAAAGGGTGTGCCAATCCAATACATTGACTTGATCAAAGACATGTATGATAGCTCTACTGCAAGTGTGAAGACTCCTGGAGGAGAGATACTAACTTTTTCTATCACAGTTGGGGTACATCAAGGATCCGCACTCAGCCCATATTTGTTCGTTCTTATTATGGATGAGCTGACAAAGAATGTTCAAGATGATATTCCTTGGTGTATGTTATTTGCTGATGATATTGTTTTGATTGGCGAAACTAAAGATGATTAAATGATAAAGTTGAACGGTGAAGAAAGGCATTGGAATCAAATGGATTGATGATTAATAGGAGCAAAACTAAGTACATGCATTGCAATTTCAACCAATCCCGCAGTGTGAATGATGGAGCCAAGTTGGACGGAGTGGATATACCAAAATGTGATAAATTTCGTTACTCATTATCACTGCAAATGGTTTAAATGGAGAAGTGCAACATGAGTATTATGTGTTTGGAAGATCCCTCTTAGGTTAAAGAATAAGTTTTATAGAACAGCTATACGGTCAACCATGCTCTACGGGAGTGAATGTTGGACGGTAATCAACTGACATACTCCTATCATTGGAAGAAACTCCATACTGGAAATCTTACCAATAGAAGATGTATTCATCAAAATCTAGTGTCATAATACGAGTTGGTGAATGGTGTTCTTACAATGAAGCTTCCCAACATCTTCAAAATTTAACTCATATAACCGACATGCCTATACACACCTGAACCCTTAAACATTGAAGTGGTCGACCCTTTATGTGACTTTTGTTGGGGTAAAAAGGATAAAGTAACAAAGCACTTAGGTCCCAACTTCTACCACCTTCTTTTATAAGAAGACCCCAAGACCTAAGAAGATTCCATGAAATCTATAGATGCTACTGTCAAGAAGAAATATATTGATGATGAAATACAATCCACAGTAATAAAGCATACAAGGACCCTAAAAATAATCCTTCAAGTTGAAAAATCATTGGTTGTAAATGGGTGTTTAGAAAGACATTACAGGAATATGGTAGCATTGATAGGTTTAAGGCCAAACTGATATCCAAAGGTTACACACAATTATAAGGAGTTGATTCATTTGACATCTATCATTATACAAGAAATATCACCCTTACATTTCCTTGTTTCCTTGGCTACAAACCATAATCTTAAAATCAATTTCATAGATGTAAAGATTGATTTTTCAATAGTGACCTTGAGGAAGTGATCCATATGGATCAACATAAGGTTTTTGTGATACAAGGACAAGAACACATAGATTTTCAACTTGTCAAATCTTGGCATGGTATATAACTAGCACCTAAGTAGTGGTTTGACATGTTTAATAATAATACATTTGTCTTATGGTGTAACTTTGAATGAATCTAATATATGAATGTATTCTTATTCGGTTAATAATGTAACTTTAATTATGTGCATGCATGGTGATGATAATTAAATCATTGGATCTGATGTTGCAATAATCGATCATACTAAGTATTTTACCTACAAGAATGCATGTATTTTAATGATATATTAATGTTTCGATCCAAAGCTACAATATTTTATAATACTAAATTTTGGATCCAAAGCTGAAATATATCTAATACGAAATCTTTTCTTTGCATAATTTTGATATAAAAGATTTATGAATTGCATATTTATTATTGTTATGAAATTTAGTATATGTACTTGTGGTTATTCTTTAATTTACTCCAACTTTGTAGAAAAGTTTTTATTTATTATACATATGATTATGTGCTTTTTATTACCACTTAGGATCTCTCCCTACACATTAAGTCACATCATCGTACTCCTAATGATCAAACTTTAGTTACCCATGACAAGAATATTAATTATTCTTTTTATAATCTCAATTAAAATAGGGGAACGATCCACATTATTCCTTTCATACTTGCAGTCACTCAATTTCCTCCTTGAGACGTGATACTTGATCAATTGGTATCCGTTTGACATACCCCATTGTTAGATCATGTCCATATTGTTGGATGAAAGAGCTCTAAAGGGGGGATGAATAGAGAAAAAATCACTTAAACAAAACCAATTTGACCTTCAAGATATTTACCAAAAAGGTATTGCAATATTGAAAAACAAGGGGGAGAGAGTTTGATAAAACATCAAAAAAGGCTAAGATGTATAAAGCTTCCAACCTCCAAACTAGGAGATGTACATCCACTACCTAGAGGGATAAATATCTAGGATTTTTAACCTTGTCCCACTCTATATATTCTACTCTAATATTTACAATAATATGACCACTCTTTTTAAGAACAAGGGCTAAACTAGTATTCCTTTTAGGATCAAGGAGCCAATAAGCATTACAATGTCTTATCTATCTACCTACCAAGCATCTTTAGCCTTCACCAAGGTCTTACCCATTCTTATAGAAGATCTTCAACCTTGATTTCACCACTTCCTTCTTCAAGGAAGATACCTTGAAACCACCACTTTATTAGAGAAATATTGGGAACCAGAGTAGAGAGCTTTGACAAGAGTACAATGAGGAAGCCTTGTTACCAAAATTCTAACTCATTTGGAAATAGAGATGTTAACAAGCTTGATAAAGATTATTGATCTGAATGCATTAATCACTCAACTATAGCAGGGGGCATAGAAGGAAAACTTGGAATTAAGTCCAAGGGTCTCTTTTTGTAGTTAAACTTACCTACTAGCTAGTAGAGATATTTGAATTGAATCCATATTTGTGGGAAGTTTGCAAAACTCAAAACACTAGAAACACTTTTTAGCACTTTCCAGCACAATGTTTTTGATCGAGTTACCTTTTATGTAACTCTGCCGATAGTTCTCATTGTCTTACTTTTTGCAATTATTGAAAAAGTTTTTGATTGAGAGAAACCTCATCCTATGGCTTGAAAAATCTTGGCTAGTGCTATCTTTCGGTCGAGTTACCTCATGTGAAACTCGGTGGATAGTTAATTCTATCAAAAGCCTTAAAATGGTTGTCCGTCAAGTTACCTTAGGGAAACTTGGCCGACTGGCCTTCATGTGAAGGTTTATGAGAAATACTCAAAAAGCGTTGAATAAGGTAATTTAAGTTATGTAATTTCCATTAAGCTCGATTACATGCCATACATTTAATATAAATGATTTATGATGAGATTCTAGTGGAGATATTATCCATTCTTCGAATCTTGCATTTGTGTTGGACTTGATTTTTTTGCAAACTATGTTTTCTAATTTCATCCTCTTCGTGTACCCAATATCTAAAATTGATCTCAAATAGACATGTTAAATACAGATGAATGGAAGGATTAAATCATCATCAAAATATGGACTATGTATAATGGTTAATGCAACATTCTCCACCCTTTTGAAGATGAAAACCCATTCTAAACCTATCAAAAAAGATTGAAATTATAAATATTTTACTTTGAAATTTAGGGGAATTCATGAAAACATGATTAAAATTTGTACCCGCCAATCAATGCTTACATTTATCTATTTGGTCAATTCCTCGAGTAAACTGCCAAGACATATATATGCTATTCCAACAAATATTCCATAGCAAAAAAATGCAATTATAGATCAATTTCAATAGGTAGCCATGCTATATTTCTCCCCCTTTGTCATTACAAAAAAGGGGTGTAGAAGAGCCATGTTAGGTCTTATCCTACCATAAGCATCACTCATAAGCGCCAAAAACCAGACACCATAGAGAGAGAACCAATAAATTAAATCATAATCAAAATATCATAGTACATACCAAAAACTCACAAAAAGCATTAGCAATAGAGTTCAAGGATACATGAAAAGATAATGATAATGAAAGGAAATCAATCCATGATGAAAAAGTAAAATAGTTAAGAACGACTAAAATATGTATATAATAGCCTGAGATACAAGTGACCTATCTAATACATGCTAAGAAAAATACACATGTTCTCTAAAACCTAAGTACTAGTCATCTTGAGCCTGGTCATCCTGAGCTGGGTCATTGTCCTCATCACTAACTGTCTATAGTCTCTGATAAGCAACATGTGAAACATCAACCTCATATTCCCCATCTTCACCCTCTTCATGATCACCTTCATTATCCTCATCATCATCAACATCCTCTTGCTCCTCCAAACAAAATTCTCAAAAGGAGGAATAGAATGAGTGGCTGGCCATCTAGCATTGAGGTCATGCCAGTCCATATGTTCAGTGGAAAGCAACACATTGCTTGTGCAAAGGTAGGAATAGAAACCTCATGAAAGTCAGTAAGAGAAAAAGTGAGTGGACTAGTAGGAACATCTAGTATCCGAGTCAGGCTCAGATGTGGGTGAGAGGATAAAGGAGGACCAACAACAAGTGTAGAGTAGGTACTAGAAGGATCATACTCATGTGATGGGTAGAACTAATGATATGCATAAGCAACATAGTCAGTGGTAGAGATGAATGGTTGATAAAATGGATAAGGTGAAGGGCATGATAGGTTCATGTTGGTCATGATGTGAATAAGGTCCAGGTGAATATTTTCTTGAACCTACGTATGATAGGCATTGTGACAAAGTAAATTTTAGCGTAAGTATGATTTAATTACAATTTTACCCTCATTATGTTCACTCTGTACCCCAATATATTTTTCTTGGCCTCTAAATCAATATTGATACTCAAATTCGAAATATGGTGATCAACGTAGTTTTATAAACATTATAACACCATAAATTGGATTCTTTCATCACTTTGTCCAAAGAAGGAAATTGGTCAATCAAATTTCATCTTTTGGTTTCAAACTTTTTATAAGTATTCTCCACATATTTGTACAACTATGCTCCAAATTTCATGTCATTTGGATATTACTACGATTTTCTATAAATTATTGAAGTTTATGTATAGAAAACCCCTTTATTTCCCTTTTATTTGCTCTTTTTCTTGGCTTTGCCATGTCAGCGATCCATACAAGGGATCCTGGGTGATTTTTGGCCCTTAGATCTGCCTCTTGTGGATCCATGCCTGATCCAGCAGCCGCAAGGTCATCGTCAACCTCCCGCAATCAGTGGGGAGGTGTCTTTATGGCCGAAACTTGCAATCTCGCTCTCTTGACTTCATGTTGAAATTCTAATCGAGAGGAAATGATCCCCTCATAAAGTCAAACTAAAAGAACCCTACTTTTACTGGGTTTCTTGCCTTGTTGCTCCACCAAAATGACTCCCTTGCTCTCCCCTCTCACTCTGGTGAGCATGGCCACCACCCCAAACACCTTAGCCCTAAACCTAGTCCTAATGCTATAAAAACCCTTGAAATGGAACCCCTCCATCATTCCGCAGGAGAAGCCCACCTTTCCATGCTCGCACATAGTCTCGACCACCCCCGATTTCACCTCATCTCCTCCTGCAGTGTTGCGGTGCTGTCACCTTGGTCACTTCGGGCATCTTTGCTCCTCGCCTCCTCTCCACTTTCTTTTGCCCCCATCAAGTTTGTAAGGTTGAGGAAAGCTCAGTCGGCCTGCTCGCGCTCTCTCTTGCCCCCTCCTACTCCTAGAGCTCCTCCACTCTGGTAAGCCCCACCACCCTATTCTTGGGCTCGTGCGGAGTAGCTGCATGAGGGCAAGAGACCGTGAACTACCGGTCAAAGAAGCTGTGACCTGATCTAATACAATCACAATCAGACCGCTATTGAACCAGATTGAACCAACTAATTTTAGCCTCTGAACTGGACCACCAAGAAAGTGAGACACCTCGCCATGTGAAAAAATCTATGACCTCCATTGTACATCCAACGTTTGGGGGTTTTCTGATTTAGGGTATTTTTACCTCCTCTCTGCTCAGAAATCAATAAAATGCCCAGATCTTGTTTTAATCGTAGAAAATACATCCTAGATCCAAAAATTATGAACAAGTCCATTTTGATCAGAAAAACCCAATGAATCATTTAAAAATAATTTTGAAGCCTAGTTCTTGATATATTTCACAGATATGCCGATATATTGATCCTTTTCTTATACATTGGTCTAAATAACTCTATTTTGTGGTAAATCTTAACTAAACATTGAAAACCCTATCTTTTGACTCTAATGTTCATATTGAGGCTCTAAAAGATACTTGACCCATTAGTGATCTAGATCCATATTTGTTAACTTGATTCAACCTTGAATATGATGACGACATCTTAATATTATAATTGACCTAAGCCTTATGAAATATCTTGATCCATTGACCTAATACTTGATCTCTTATTTTATTCAATCAAAACTGATCTAGTATTCAATTCCAATGATGCTAATTATCATGATAATGATCTAGAAATTTGATATGATGTAGACAATGATAAAAAATTAGGTTTAGCATATGTACCTAAAATACCTAGGCAGGTCACTCCCACTTGAGATATTCTTAACACTTGAAATAATGTTGGACATGCTGAAATATTATGGATTATAACTGGATGACCTAACCCTAAGGTTGACATAGGAAAAGTGTAACCCTAATCTTGAATATTATATCTTAACCCTTGATCCAAATATTGTTGATTTAGGATCTAACTCGAAGGGTTGACCTACTACTTGTTGAGATCTATACTCAAAATCCTCAATGAGAGGTACGCTATTGTGTCTCCTCCTTGGTTGTATTGAAAATTCTTTTTATGTATCTCTTGATTGTATACTTGGCTATATACTTGATTGAGCTACTGTTCCCTGTGATTAGTCTTTCATTTTTCTCTATATTATATTTTGAGGAAAATGTGAGAACATAAATGATATTGCCCATTATGACTGCCTGTATATTACTGATGATGATGTTGATAATGTTGATATTGTTGATACTGAGTGCAAGAGAACTCCTCATTTGGAGGTGGGACTTGTACATTGGCCTCATATCTCATAAGGAGAGAAGGAGCCTGGTGAACTCCCCCTTTGCGTTGGGGTGACGAAGTCACACAAAATATATAAGCATGCTTCTCGATTACAACATAACGAGAACTCGTAATAAAAATTGCATTTCTTGAAATAAACTTGTTGTCAAATAAATATTGGATTTTGGAAACTCGCTTGTTATGCTTTTTGAATATAAGTCTTTCCAAGTATACTCTTTTCCTACAAACCATTTCATTTGTTTTTATACGGAGTATCGTGCAATTGCATTGACTTTGTGCCTTGATTTTCTTGATTTTATGCAAAACATTGGAACCTTGACTAGATCAATTCTGCACTCTATATACTCTGATGACAAGGATATATTGGAAAAATCTCAATTTTGGGTTAGTTTTTTTTGATCTCTTATTTTTGAGTTATTATTTCTTATTGTATATGCCAGTGTGTGAGATCCTAGCGGGACACTCAGGAACGGGCGCTTCAATCCTTTTACCACTATCTAGGCAGTTGGATTGAGATTGGGATAAGAACGGTTCCCTGATAGTTGGTATCAGAGCATACACACTCTCATATACTTTAAGTAAATAATTTCTCGAGTCTCTTGAACCCTGTAAACCCTAAAATCCACAATGGTGAAAATTGGGGTGTCTAGGCTCAGGGTTCTGGCATAATTTCTCCAATCCATCTTCACAGTGTCTGAGATTCCCTACCCTAATTAGCCTTAATTGATCCAAAACTGGATCTAAAGGTTCTCCATTGAAACCCTAGAGAGTCTTCTAACATCTCATCTCTTCATTAAGGACTACCTTAAGCCACCCATATAGATGAAGATTAGGTAGTCTTCTCATCTCCTCATGTGGTCCTTCTCTTGTGACCATTTACCACATGATGCTTCGATTTTGGGTAGCATATGCATGAGAAAAATGAATGTCACTAGAAATTTTGAAAAAGAAAATGATACCATGATCTGACCTTAATTTGAAAACTTGATTTTGATCAATGAATATTGAATACTCATGTATGGCCCCTCATATCATGCAAACTCAATTTAGCCAAAACTTGACTACATGCTTCCTATGTTTGAGGTAAGTGATAATAATCTTGTTTTTGTGGAAAATAAGAAGGATTTATACCTTATTTGTAACATCCTAGGATTTGAGGCCTCGGATAACATGATCTTATAAGGAATGATTGGACTACCCATATCACCAAGGTGCACCTCCTTTTTCGGGAGCCCATCACTAAAGAATTCCATAGTTAAGCTTGCTCAACTTGGAGTAGTATTAGGATGGGTGACCAGTCGAGAAGTTTATCTTAGCTTGCGCGTGAGTGAGGAAAAAGTGCGTAGTTAAGGCTAGTGGTGGTCTGTGGGGCCAGTCGTCATTCCTGAAACTCTACTAGAGCCTTGGGCAATGGGCCTAGACATTACAAATGGTATCAAAGCCATAACCCCTCCAGTAGGTGGGGCCCACATGGGCATGTGGCATGTCAGTCTTGAGCCGTGCGGTCCAGGCATGTAGGAAAGGGCTATCCATGGTGACATAGCCACCCTTGCGCTGCTATTTCGTGATCGGGAGCTGGGTATCCATGGGCCATTCTGGGTCTGCATTGAAATGGGGAAATATTATGAGGCCATATAGTTGAGCCTTGACGAGGACGTCAAGAGTCCAAGTGGGGGAGATTGTAACGTCCTAGGATTTGAGGCCTCGGATAACATGATCTTATAAGGAATGATTGGACTACCCATATCACCAAGGTGCACCTCCTTTTTCGGGAGCCCATCACTATAGAACTCCATAGTTAAGCGTGCTCAGCTTGAGTAGTACTAGGATGGGTGACCGATCAGGAAGTTTATCTTGGCTTGCGTGTGAGTGAGGAGAAAGTACGTAGTTAAGGCTAGTGGTGGTCTGTGGGGCCAGTCATCATTCTTGAAACTCTATTAGAGCCTTGGGCAGTGGGCCCAGACGTTACATTATTGTTGATGAGGTCACCATTTGATTAATTCATGTTGCCCTATTGTTAAATAAACCTCAAACATAGTTAAGCAAACTCATACCCTATTATATAATACGCAACATGATTATGCCATCAAATTATTAACCATTATGACTCACAAAATCATGATGTAAGACTATTATGCAAAATAGTTTCTGTAAAGACGGTCTCTACTAAAAACTCATGGCAACCAAAAACACCAATGTGTAGCAGCAAAATTTTAAACTTTAACTATATTCAAAATGTATAAAGTGTACAATACAAATTTCCCCAATGAGGATGTACAACTTTATACAAACAACATGATCTAGGTAGAGGAAGACTAGAACCAAATCAACTTGTCTCCAAACAAAACCACATATTGTATAGACATAGCTAAGTCCAAGCTAGATGGTTGAACTCCATATCCCTAGCCTTAGGTTGGTTCACCATGCTTCAACTGCGCACTTTGATCCTATACCTGGGTTGTTGGGATCACCCAGCAAGAGAGAGATAAAAGTATGTGTTAACCAAAAGGAATAAGGACAAATAATAAACTACAACATTGCATAATAAAATGATTCACTACACTTAATAGATCTCAAGAGTATGAGGCAATAACTCAAATAAGAAAAAGAGTAATCTGCCAATATCAATCAACAACAATAATAACATAGCATGAGTGATATTATGACACAAAATCATACCAATGAAGGGTGAGGCACCTACCGGACCTACACCAAGAGGAGAGGGGAACATACACATCCCAAACCTCAAATATATAATGTGGCAGGGGGACTAAAACTCCAGTGCCTGGAAGGAGGACTAAAACCTCAGTGCCCTATGGGTGGTTTGTACTCATGTACACTACATTGTCATTTGGCCAATAAATACATCATGCTTAATAATTCACTTGGCAGTAGTGAAATTATAAATAACATTGCATCATAGCAAATGGGAATAAAACCCATGAAATAAATCACATAAAGAGCCAACATAGGCAATAGAAGATCCAAATAAATAAAGAGCCAAATAAAGGCTATAGAGAGAGACTCCAAGGCTAGCAATTGCCTCATTAAGAAAATTAGGGTTTGGGTAAAAGCCCAACTGAAGGAATAGGGTACACATTACACATTCATTCATTCATAATAGAATAGGGATCACATACCTTATTGAAGATTCATGAACATCCATTTCACCAATTATATGTATTCCATGATCACATTATCCTAGTTACAAATATTCACATGCATTAGTATGTATTAAAGCATAAGGTGTATAAAAGATACTCATTTTAGACCCTTTTTCGGAAACCTTCGATTTAGGACATAAAACTAGGACCAAAAGCTCACTTAGGTTTCACTGATTAGAAAAACATATCTTATTTTACAAATTGAAGTTAAAATGGCTTAATTATCATTTTTAGAACATTTAATATGAATAAGATGGCATCCAAAGTAAACTTCAATGAAGGAATCAAAATCATGACTCAAAACTCACAAAATCGGATTCCGCATGAACAATCCTTTCCAACGACTATTTATTTGCATTTTTCTGACCATGGACCAATTTACTACGAATTAAATAAAATGGACCAATCAGGATGCAAGAAAATGCTACATAGGCAGAAGAAATGCGCAAAGGCCTTGCCACAATGGCCATACCCATGTTGACATGGGCCAATCAGCTTTGGCCCAGTCAGCCGGTCCACGTCCACTTAGACTTGGTCAAGAGCGACAGGGTTAGGGGCGAATTTACCTTATTGCCCATGCTCAGGAAATCAAAACAAATAAAATTGCAAGGGCACTAATGTCAAATAGATATCATCAATTAAATCGTAACGAGAATCAATCGGAAGGGTGACTGGACTATAATGCCCATGGAGACTTAATCGTCCCAATTTGCAGTGCATGGCCATTGCAGTCATTTCATGACCTAGCATCTTGCAGCCAGGCCATGGCGGCCGAGCAGTTACTGGAGCTCGAGCTCCAAACTCATCTCACATCACCAGGCCACCAACCTACTGCGTAGCGATGCTACTGAGGCATCTGAGGTCCAGAAAATTCGAGGGTGCCATCAACACAGGGCGTCGACCACCCCGTCAGTCCGACTCACTGGAGAAAGCCCGGAAACAGGTCGAGACGACGTCGAGGGAATTTCCACAAAAAAACTCAATGTTAGCAAAAACTGGAGTCTGGCTCACCTTCGCAGGGTCAGGGCGAGCCGAACGAGCGCCTTGTCGCGAGCGGAGGAGCACTGGGGTGAAGGGTCGTGCGGCACCGACACTGCTTCCGTTGGGCTTCTAGGACCCAGCGGTTGGGGCAGACCAGGGACGACTGGTTGATGCCGAGGCAAAGATGGGAGGGTCTAGGTGCCTGTTGATCCCTCAATTGGGCCGAAGGCGAAGGGGAGGCTAGCGATGACCATGGAGTTAGCCGGAGTGGAAAGTGAGGTGGTCGTGGACATTGACGGTGCTGGGGACCCAATTGGAGGAGGAGAACTGAGCGAGGACCGGGGGTGCTAACTCTGCCATAAAATAGGTACAAGGAGAGCTAAAGCTTCCTCTGTGAAATGCGTTGGAGAAGAACGGAGAGCCCTAGTTGGGCGATTTGCGCACACGGCGAATGAGGAGACAAACTAGGGCTCAAACAAAGCGTAGCGATGAGCCAAATCCAACGCAAGAGAAATCGTGCGAAACAGTGAAGGAGGGAGAGAGAACGGGGTCGGAGATCCAAGGAGTCGGGGTTGGCCCGACGACTGGAGGCTGATGAAAACGTAGCAGTTGTTGGATCAAAAGACATCAAAGCGGGGCCGTCCGATAGCTGGTCCACTGTGGGCCAAGAGCGCGCGACAGAGAAATCAAGGGAACTATAGCATGACGCATTAAATGAATAAAATCGATTCATCTGCACTATATTAAAACTTGTAAAATCAATTTGGGGGGTCAATTAAAGTCCAAAAGCCACCATAATTTAACCATAGGTTAATTATGACTCCTAGATCAATGGTATGCATTTTGTTTCTCGTTTTACACATTTTAACCCTTAAATGCTATATTGAATATTAATGCATCTATTAATGCATAAAATGAATGATTAATGTGAAAAGAATCTTTTAATGACATGAGTGAGTGAAATTTGAGATATTAGAAAGATAAATATTGAGAGTCATATATCACCATATTATCCTCTTACTAATGCATTATTGCCCTTTTTGGAGGAGAGAGAAAGTAAAAGATTAATTACTCTTATACATTAACTCAAATGCACATTATTGCTCATATCTTATCCAAAAGGATATATAAAGCTCCAAATTACATTATTCACTAATTATGTCCCATTAATGGCCATATAACATAATCAGTCCTCAATTATCACATTAATTGGAACAATTGTGCAAAAACCCATTCTTGAAAAGAATGCGGGTAAATATAGATTTCACCCTCAAGAAGAACTCAAATTCAACATTGAGGCCAATGAAGGCTCATAAGGATGGGAAATTTATGAAAAAGGTCCAAAAGGACTAGAAAGCAAATAAAAGCTCAAAAGTGGGTAAATTGCAAGGAAGACCCTAGAATTCAGTCTGTTACAGTTTCCCTAATGATTATTGAAGCCTTTTGCAATCTCAATTTTGATATGATGAAAATGGACCTAGATCTTGCACTATTGAGATCTGATTCTTCGAATGCCCAATTTAAATCCTCTATTTCCAAATATGATGATAACGATTGATTGCCTATATAAACCTAGGACTAGATCATTCATCAACCTTGGATGCAATGATAATCAAATCTTGATATAATGATCGAATATTGCACGAATATTGTTGCTCGAAATTGAATACAGATGAGTGATCTCCCCTAAGGTCTAAATAGGAATCTAAACCCTAGATTTGGAATATTTATACATATGATCTTGATGTCTAAATTTCATCTCTCGATATGGATGTACAAAATCTTGAATCACGATTATGATCAACAATTTGGATCTTGAGATCACCCTCAATATATAAATAGTGACTTTCATAATCCCAAAATTTTGAAATTTTTGAAATGATGACTATTTTGACTCTCGATTAATGGCTTAGGGTTTAGCTCTCATTAGGACTCGGGTGGGACCGCTCTTTGATATTGATCTTGAAAATCATGATATGTAAAGTATGATGTTGTCTCAAAATGTTGAAATATGAAATCTCAAATCATGGATATATAACCCCACCTATGTCATTGTAGAAGCTAGGACCTTGAGATATTGAGATTAAAAGTCACCTTGTACAATTGATTTAAAAACTCTATATGATCTCTCCAAATTTGTGATCAATAGGATATTTGATCAGAATATGACAGTGAGAAGTGGGATGAATTTCATGAGTTAGAAGATGGAACAATTTGTTACCATGGTAGAATTGTGGTACGTCATGTTAATGACCTAAGGAAGAAAGTTGTGGAAGAAGCTCATTCAGCTATGTATGCTATGCATACCGAAAGTACCAAGATGTATCACAATCTAAAAGATATGTATTGGTGGCCTGGTTTGAAGAAGCATGTAGCTGAATTTGTTATGCGATGTCCGGTATGTCAGCAAGTTAAGGCTGACCACCAGAAGCCTGCAGGAACACTACAACCATTACCTATACCACAGTGGAAGTGGGATCATGTGACAATGGATTTTGTAGTTGGTTTGCCTAGAACAATCAAAGGTCACGATTCCATTTGGGTGATTGTTAATAGGTTGATAAAGTCGGCACATTTTCTTCCTGTTAAGACAACTTACACTGCTAAGAAACTTGCACAGGTTTATGTAGATGAGATAGTGTGGTTGCACAGAGTCCCAGCAACAGTTGTGTCTGACAGAGGTCCCCAATTTACAAGCTGCTTTTGGGAGCGATTACACATCTTTGGGTTCGCAGTATAACTTTAGTACTGCTTTCCACCCTGAGACAGATGGACATTCCGAAAGGACTATACAGACCTTGGAAGACTTAATCTAGTCATCTTTTGATGAAGGTGAAGAGGCTTAAAGACATGAGGAGTCACCTGAATGTCAGGCAATGTTTGCTTGAGGTGTATGTAGCAACATACCGGCCTTGATCAGTTTGTCAAGGTAAGAAAAACTCAGTGTTACAATCTGAGGATTAGTACCACGAGGAACAAAAGTAGACTCTCCATCAACATCGATAATTGGCACTTTATTGGCCCGTTCCGGTTTCCCATGTTGTACCTAATGTTTGTCTTCATTGTAATTAGTAAGTTTGCAGAAATTGCAAAATGTGGATTGAGACAAGGATGATTGGGACGAGAATGAAGAGAATCCTTTCCCACTATTGTTGAGATTCTTTCCCCGACCACGACCAGGGTTACCACGCCTTCGTCCGGCAACAAGAGCAATAGGCTCCTCGGTTGCAGTAATAGAAGGCACAAAACGAGATAGTCGAAGATGGACATCATATAACGTTGGCAAGGGTTCAGATGCAAGAACTTCTTGGCGGACAACTTTATAACTAGAAGGTAGCGATGTCAAAAATTGGCATAGTTGTATTTCCTCTTGCTGCTTCTAGGAAGATATATAGGATGATGAAGCTTGAGCTCATCCCAAATCCCTTTAAAAGTGTCGAAATGTGAAGCTTGAGCTCGTCCCAACTTTAAGGGAATGCAAACATTTGTATCGATCAAATACTCGGGATGTATATCCTTTGCTCGAGTACACCTGGGCTTCCCATGCCTCCTTGGCTGTGTCGGTGAAGAGTAGATTAGTAGAGATATGTGATTCACAACTATTCAGAATACATGAGAGAACTAGAGTCATGTTTCAACCTACTTTTTAAAGTCCACTTTTCTTTTATCAAATGCTTCTTCGGTATATTTCTTTTTATTAGATGTGTCTTCTTGTGGTATAGGTAGATCTATGAGATGTTCCAATTTTCCCAAGGAGTGCGCATAAACCTAAAAGAAGCGTGCCCATAGGACATAGTTGGAGCCATTAAACTTCACAGAAGTTACACACTTAGGGTGTGTCTCGGGAATCCCGACCAAAGAAGAAGATGAACCCATAATATACCAACACAAGGTACAACAGGACAATAGATTTAGAAAAGAAAATGTGTTAGAAAGTCATTGACACGCTGTGTCTAGTGCAGTAGAAGCACAACAACAGATTCACGACGACAACAAACCATGTTGGTCCACAGACACGCCGTGTAGGCGGCGAAACAACAGATCTAAGTCCAGAAAAGATCTAGAATAGATAGTGAACCTTGTGGATCACCAAGAGAAATAGACATATGTTGGGAAGATCCAATCATAACAAATAATATGTGGACAAAGCCCTATAGAAGATAACCATGAAAATGATGGCTTCCTGAACAACTAGTCTTCAGTGCATAAGACCGATGGAAAGTCTGTAGGTAGTTCTCTTAGGCCGTGTTTGGGAATGGACTGAGATTATTGAGATTATGAAATCCGGACTGGGATTAGTCCAGTCATCATCCGGATTGGGATTGGGGTTCCCCACTTGGCCCTGTTTGGCAAACCAATCCGGCTGGCCTCGTAACTTGTGTTTTTCAGTCTGCTATATAAAACAAAATACACAAAAGACAGAGCCTAATCCGGACTGAGATTCCTAATCTTGCTGCTGGCAGGACTGAGATAGTCCAGCTTTTGGGATTACGGAATCTCGAAACGGGGATTCTAACCAAACACACAAGTGCAAAACCAGACTGGATCGGTACTGAATTTGCTGATGTGACGCAGACGTGGCCTAATAAGACAAGCCCCGATCTCATCCCAGTCCGTTTCCAAACAGGCCCTTAGATCCTCTTGTTGGGAAGAAGATTGAATTAGAAAGAAGACTAGATCTTTCTTGGTGTGATCAACAACAATGGAGAATAGAGAAGATGATGCGTGAAGATGAGAGGGAACATGGCGGCATTGTCGAATTGAAAAGGAGGGGTTTTGAGGTGGATATCTGTCATGTTCTGATACCATGTTGAAAATAGCCGTCTTTCTATATCTTTCAAAGAGTATAACCCTCCTCCTATAAATAGGAGTGGACATAACATGAAAGCAAACAAATGAACCTCTCATACTTAGACCCATATTACATAAGACTTAAGTAAAAGAAAAACATAAATAAAGATAGTACAATCAACTGAAGATAGATATATATCTCAATAAAATTGAGAACTAGAAAAAATTGAATTGGTCTTTTGATGAGGATGCAATATGGCTTGGACCTATTCACTCTGTACATGCATGATATGTTTGTCGATGTATGTAGACATATGTTCATATGTATGTATAGTCTACTAAAGAAATCCAACCATATGGATTGGATAAGTATAGTATAATTTGTATGCCCTTCAAAAGTTAAAATTGCGATCACATCTCATTTATATTATGACATATGACCAATGATTTATAAGCGTCATATGTTTTTAAATGTTTGGTTATATCTCATGATATGAATGAAATATGTTTGCAATTTTTAAAGTCATTGTTCGCTTAAGCAGTCTAGTACATGTACATGGGGAATCTTGGCTGTAGCAACCTGCAAAGCATTTTGTTGCTAACATGGCTTTATCAGCTTCATCCCGCTTCATGTGCCCACTTAGTCGATCACTTAGAAATGCTTAATTGAACAAGGTCTAGATTGGTGGAATAACATTACATAAAGAAAATTGATTGTTTGATTTCCGGTACATATTGCAAATTGTAAATGTACAACACAATTTGGTGTTCTTTTCGCACCTACACTATACTAGTGTTATCATATTATGGTTAATTACCACCTTTTATAAGTGTATTACCTAATTGTTACCTAATTTAAATCCTATAGGACCTATTCTAGAGTATGATGCTAGTCTTTGGAAACTCATATCTATAAGTATCGTCGAAGTGGTATAAAAGTACTGCAAATATGTAAAGAGTACTATGTGAATCATTTATACTATATTATCTAATATATATTGTATTTGACTATGTTATACAGGTCAAACAATTGTATACATATTTTATCCATTGATTGCTATAGGATAAATTACTTAATTATTATTTAAATATTGTAGTTTAATAATTTAAGGTGAAGTTAGCAACACAATTGATTTTAAATTATAAGTCCATGAAACTATAATAAGTACAATAGTTATACATTTACCTTTACCTCCTCCATTTAATAAATATCTTTCTTATTGTTTGATTTTGATGGTTATTCAATAAATTAGTAATGCAGAGTTACTAAAATGCAAATCTACATTGCCTTGATTCATTAGCCGCCTTTAATAAAAACACCTCAGGCTTAAGTGCCCTGGATGGTTGTTCGCACATTTCCTGCTTAGTGCTTTTCAAAGCTTAGGAAATAACTAAAGCTTTTAAATGAATTTTGTTAATTATGGAACTTGTTGGTGATTAGAAACTGTACGGATGATAAAAAACTCTTGGATGCTATAATTTTTGTAACACATGTAAATTAAGGAATATACATAAAATCTATATGCTTAGCTTATGTTATATTGTATATCAAGTGTGTTGAATATAAAAAAGGAGACATATGTTAAATGTACTAGGGTATCCAATTCTTCCGGGCTTATAATAAAAGAGATGTTTACGTTCTTATACGTGAATAACTAACTAAAGGTGCGTTTAAGTTTGTGTGCTCACACACTATCATCGAGAATAAATATCTTAATATTCATTTTTAAGGCAGGCTGGCTAGAAAATCAAACCAGACCACAGAACTCAACCAAACTGAACATAACCATCCAGTTTGATTTGGTTTAATAAAATTTTAGTCCATTAAATTACATGTTGTTTCTGTTTGAGGGTGCAGTTCAACCACATTAAACCGAATTGATGCATGTGTTTACATATTTATTATATACATGTACGTGTATGTGTATGTGTATTATGTAAAAATACCTTCCTAGGAGGGGTTCCCCCATAAATAAAAGTGCTAAACAGATGAAAATTTCAGTATTCAATTAAAATTAAACTGTGTTATGTTGCATACTTATATGAAGTTAGTTGGACTATGTTAATACAAAATTATATATATACTCTTATGGATACCTATTTCTAGATAATGTCTATTTGATATTAGTTTGTCGTGCTTTGCATGAACTAATAAAGTTGATTACAAATGTTTGAATTGTCCATCAAAATATCATAAACAACTTGATAATTTCTCATACACCAGTTTAAAACCAAACTAAACCATATCAAACTCCAAATTAATAGTTTGGTTGGGCTAAGTTAAAGGTGCGGTTCAGTTTGAGAATTTTATATACCAGTATGTATCGGTTTGATTTGCAATTTTAGTGGTAAACAGAACCAAACAAACTATGCCCACCTTAATTAAAACCACAATAATAACGCAAAGTTACTAAAATGGATAGAACGTAGAATTGCAAATATTATAAATTAAATGATGTATATGACAAGTCACTGATATAGTGTCTTAGGTAATACGTGTTCGTACATTGGCAAGGTGCCCACAGTAGATTGTTAAAACCCAGGTTCAAGTTCTACTTGACAGCTTTATGTGTATTTTTGAGAGATGTTAAAACCCGTTTGTTCGGTCTGGTTTGACTGATTCAACACATGAAAAAGCTACCGATCGGATATGGAACTTCTGAACTAATCAGGTAACAAGTTACTAGTTTTAAAATTTGGCCTGGTTATGAAATAACTGGTTTAGACATGATGCCCACTGAAAAAACATGTTACGTGTCTGGTATTTTATACTAACTTTCTAAATGATATTTGACCTTATTTTGATAACAAACCTATCTCAAGGATCATTTTGGGTAGAATGGCGTTTTCTAATTCTGTAGCTGCTTTCGCGGATCTGTAACTGAAGGTGTGGTCCTGATAATTGTCTTGAACATCCAAAACTAGGCTAGAAAGAGTTTCATTGCAGCCAAATAGTAGAAGTATATCGCTAGAAACGTTTAGTAATTTATGTCTCGGGATAGAGATACATGTCATAATGTTAAATTTCTGCTTTACTGTATGCTTTTATTTGTCGTTCTTGGCTCTCAAAGATATCACGTCGCTTCTTAGTATTTATGTTAATTTTAACTTGTGCAGTTTGAACAGCAAGTGAGAATGATCGTAGCTAATTGGCAGGGCCAAAGATTAATTACGGTCCATACTCCATACACGATGAGTAGGAAATTTCTGATCCATTTAGCGATGCCCTTGTGCATTTTGGTAGCAGTGACAACTTGTCACGGGCGGGGACTGATCCGATCTCAGCGTTCTGTATATTCAATGAGATATACGTTGTCTAGATTTATAGTTCTGATGCTGTCAATATATTTTGCTGATCATTTCTTCCCTTTTTTTATATTATTTTGTAGTGATATGAACTGTCATTGTATTTGACGGAATTGGTATGATATAATTGTATTATATAATCTGCTAATTTTAACTGTTTGAGACATACATCGATCTGTTTGGTGTTTTTCTTGGAGGAAATACTTCATTTTGCAAGTTAACTGTTTTCTTAAACGGGACATGTCAGATACCAAATAGCTATGTCCATAGGCGATTAATCAATGCATGTTTTCGGACTGTCCTTTTATTAGCTTCATGTTATCTTAGACCAACTCAAATCTTCTCCTTGATTAAATAGTGTAAAAACGCTTTTTCCTTTATTCCATGCGGCAGCAAAACATGTTTCTTTGTTTAAAGTCCTTTGTGCTTTTGGATTTAGCTAAGTGGCCATTACAACATGGAAGTCTCGAGGGGGATCTCCCACTAGGATCCCAGCAAAACGCTGAGGCTTGAAGCGAAACATAAATGAAAGACAATGCTTCATAGTGCAAACTACAACACTGAGGGCCTGTTTGGTATGAGGTAGTACCATCTCTTAACATTGTTTTGTCACGAATGTCTTAAAACAAATTGCTGGGTAGGGCGTAATCATGCAGTTTGTTGAATTGTAATTTATACTTGTATCTCTAACAGGTCGCAGCCTGTTGTAGCGGTTGGGTGGAGTTGCTGCGAAAGTAGCTGGCTACAGCTCAAGGCAGCTTTTGTTCGCTCCCTCTCCCCCCTTTCTCTCATCCCCTCTCCCTCGTTCCCACTCTCTCTCTCCTTCCCACTCTCTCTCTCTCTCTCACACACACACACACTCAAAATTATCTATTAATGATACCACTAATGCATCATATGTGTTACAGGGTATGTATAGATTAAGACATGTTACTTTCTCTCCTTGGATTTATAACAAGCATAAACACAATTGGGTCAAAATCGGCTTTATTACCCTTATTATAGTGAAAATTTCTCCAAAATTCTCACAAAGTTATGCATAGGTGCAAGGAAAAAAAGGAATTGTTTTAAAAAAAGACAAAAGCAAAGTAAACTTAGAAATATGACTTAAATATTAGATCCATCAAAAAGAGAATTTCTTTACATGATATAGGAGAGAAAACATAAAGATTGAAGGGGAAGAGAATACATTTACCGCCCCCACATTCCCCCGAACAATATAGGCTCCGTTCGGCAACACGATAGACTAAATCGTGGTTTGCCAGCAGCAGGTTGGCTCACCGCAAAGATTTGATGCGGTGGTACAGCTGGAATGGACGATCGCAAGTGGTGGATTACAAGAACAAAATTAAGTATTAAAGTAAGCGTTTACACGACTGGAGTTTGGGAAAGCGATCCATGTGATTGTTGGGCTGCCCGCGAATGTAGATCGCTGCCCGATCATACACAAACGCGTTACCGAACGCACACATAGCATTATCTCTCGAGAGTGAAGCATATGTATAGGTAAGGAATTGCACAAGAGGGTGAAGTTGGATTGATGTCGATGATCTTGAAACCACTTAAAGTGTGATAACGAGATTAGGTTGTTCCTCTTAGTGAACAAAGACTTTTGTTGTTGATGCCCTCCATATTTTTTTTCCTGTAATGATTTGCATTCATTATAATATGTGGAGTTGACAAGTTCTAATCTTTTTACATATAGGAGAGTCCTTCAGACTGGGGTGATTCCAAATTGTTCCCACTTGATGATTCCTTTTACATGCTTCTCAGACTTGCATCTTCATGCACATACTAAAGCACTTGCATCACATAATCTCACTTGTGAGTACTCCACTTAAGGGTGAATTTAGGCGAGTCAGTACTATTTTAGTTTTTATATTGTAAACTATGTGAGTCTACCACTAATGATGTATAATTATTCCCTAGAATAATATGTAATGAAGAAAATCTAGGTTCTATCTTTTCCAGCCTTCTATTCATTATTATTATCATGACGATGTCTTTCTTTAAGGCATGTCGTCTTTGATGAGAGGGTTTCTCATGTGCACTGCATCTTTAGGTGGGACTCCCTTCAAAGTCATTCTTTAGGTATATCTGGATAGGGTGCATAAAGTTTGGTTAAAAATATGCTCTTATCTTGAAATAGATAGGATTTCTTCCTCAAAACCATTATGTAACCTTGGTTGAATATCCACATAAAATTCAAGTTTTCCTTTGTTGTTGTCACTCAAGAATCATTTAAGGTCCTCCTTACTCAATGTGGAAAAGAAGGCAAAATAGATAAAGTTCATCATGTATGTAGTACTAGACTTAGACAATTCTTGTTACAGGCTTTTCTCTATTTCATTAGTTAAGGAAGGGCCCCGAAGAGTGTTAATTGTAGTTTCTACTATATTCTTATGTTAGGTCTTAAGAGGTGATGCATAAGCTTCAAGAGGGTAGAGGTCGATGTCTCTACAAGTTTATATGGGTACTTAGATTTTTGGGGATATCTCCTATGATTGGTTTCATCCCTAGAGTGAGGAGTCAATAAGTCTATCTAGTATATCCTCTCATAGGAGAGTATGATGATGTAGACTGCTTAAATGATTTGGGGATTGAGCTCATATGGTAGTGTGATAGCTTCTTATGGTGTTTAATTTCCTGGATCTCCATATCCTTATTGAATCTTTACATCTTGATCAAACTATGACCCATAACAAAGCTTATTGGAAACGAAGGATCCATGTAGCCAACCTCAACTTGTTTGGGATTGAGGCTTAGATGATACTGTTGTTGCTGCTGCTGATGAAGTCCCATGCTGTATATGTCACTTTGTTTCAATATGGGATAGCCTCCATCCAATAACACATGTAATCAATACTACCCAAAATTTGTAAGTTACAATAGTTAGTTTTCAAATTTTATGAATGTGATCCATGTTATCAACGACCAAGTAATATAATTGTTGAAGGGATCCTTAGTTTGATGGAAACCTAGTTGAAGACAATGTCATTACACTTGATGAGTTCTTATTTTTTCCTTCCATTCTCGTAGGCAACATCAAAATCTATCACCATGAATGCATTTTCTTTCATCATGTATCACATGTTTTCTAATTTTAATGATTCAACTTTAACACCGAGATGAGGATGAAGTTGTGTATCTGGAAATTGATGTATTCAATTAGATTTCCCAGGGATGATGAGACATCCTTTTAATTTTCCAAATGTCTGGACAAGATTTGGGTTCCAACATAAAACTTCTTCTACCTTATAGTTTCTCTAAACAGTCTTTATACTGATATCATCAATGCATAGAACAACAAGAGTGATTGAGACATCACTTGTTTGAATAAGGTCTTTCTATCTTCTCTTTATAGGCATTTGGTTCCAATATGATAGACCAATTCACTATATATTTTGCAATTTATACTATGTTATACATGAATTAGACATTTATTGGGTGAAGTTTTGATAAGTAAGCGTTGTCCATCCCATTAATGGGGCAGTAGATCTATGTTGGCTCAAGAGGTGGGAGAGAACTCTGGGTAGAAACATTAGGAATTGCTTTGGTGGTTAGAGAAGATGGTTCAACAATTGAAGGAGGATTAATGTAGGATTGCATATAATAGACTCCAAGGTGAAGACCTAATAAATCATACGAACATGGGGATTGATAGTAAGCTATCTTCAACTAGATCTTTCCTTAACTAGAGGATTTTTAGTGATGTAGGCCAAAAACAACAATGGTGACTGTGAAAAGGAAGAAAGTCACTTTCACGTATATGCAATATCTTTATTAAGCACTAACATTAACACCTTGGTTAATACTTGCCATTAATATGATCTCATTTAACTTGTCTACTAGGATGCAACCTTTATTAGTGATTTCAGCACATGATTAACCAACTATGTTATAACATGATTATTCGTTTGTATGGTTAATTATCTATGCATATAGAGATATCAAACCATACTAGGCTTCCATCATGCCATATATACATATCATAGCTCAAACTCAAATCACAAACATAAAGATATGGCATCAGGGTTGTGCTAAACAAACTTATACAAGTGTGTCAAACATATATCAAAACTTTATTTAGTCCAATTCAGGTTCTTTTGACCCTTACACTGAGGGCAGCGCCATGCGCAGTCGCTCCAACCTTACTCAACTCTATGAGTATTATATGCATTAGCTTTGTATTCCCTATTTGGTCTAATGTTCTTAGGTCTACCTTATTAGAACTATTCAACTTCACAAGCTTTATCCATTCAAGCACAAACCAAAATAAACATTATATGACATCCTCTTTGCTGCGCATGAAATATTTTACGGAACTCTCTCTTTCTCATAAACAATAACTAGATTCCTAGAGGGAGCCATCAACCCAAGCATGATTCTTTACATAAACTAACATATTTACCTCCTCCAGGGTCTTGGGACACTCTCACTCATCTAGATGGTAAGTACACATATTCAATATCATGGATATACATGTAGCCTCTCCATGAATACGGGGTTGGGTCTTCCCAAGGACATCTAGGGTTCAACGTGACTATATGAATGATGCATATATAGACTCATCTCATCCACTCAGGAATAGTTTAGTTTAAGACATATAATAACACATCTTTCTTATAATTCTCATATCTTGGAGTTTAGGTTCTATGACCTTCTCCATGTGGGTATCACTCTCTCTAGAGTTGACCCTTAAATTGGTCCTAACATTGGAGCTCCTCCTTCATAAAAGAGCTTGGGGCTCTTGCTGATTCATATCTTGTCTTAGCTTGCCTTATCTTAGAACAACCTACATACTTACATCACCAAGACTTATCTCAGATCTTCTAATTTGAACTTAGGTTCTCAAAGACAAACTTGATCATCTTACATCATCTATATAAGACTTAGATCATCATCTAATCTTATTTTTTTCTGTTCCATTAATTATATATTCTAACATGATTCTAGACATGTAATCTAAAACTATTCTCTCTTCTAGAACAGTGTCACTCACTTTCACCTAGGTTGCATGATCATCACCTACTCGTACATGTGTGGGGACACATTTTTATGTTTACTTTCATATATAATAAAACATCATACAGTTTTTCTCTAATAAGCACGGGAGAAAACTGTCTAGACATAAGTCATTTGGAAAGGAAACTAGATCACCAAATTGAGTGTCTTACAGATAGTAGAGATTCTAGTGTCATGTCACTTAATGAAAAGGGTAAGAACATGGTGTAGACTGGTGTAGCTACCCAAACATAGATGCATCATATGCCAAGGGTTTCTCTTCCAATGATGTACATCATTTTTAAATAATCCAACGTTTGATACCATCACATTATAAGTAAAGAATGACACCTCAGGACCTACTATACAACAAGCACTAGTCTTGGCCTAAATTTCACATATAACTAAGTTCTAACCTAGAGGTTAGTCCAAATCTAGTCTCTAAAAACTACTAATCTAACCCTAAATGTTTTCCAGTTCAAGGTTTGAATCAATTTTAGTTGCATAATGAGCAAATGCCATGCTTTGCTATTGTTCATGATCTGATACCACCTATGGCATCTCCTTATTTTCACCGCCTTGACCACATTGTGTGACGTCAAAATTGAAACCCTCCCCTCAATGAGAATCCCAATTCAAGCTCACACACTAGTCCAAGAAGAAAAAAATTAGAGGAAGTCAGAAGGAGACACCAATAACACATGTACATGAACAATAAACAAACCACAATAACACAAACTAACTATTCAACATATAGTTATAAATTGAATTGTTACAATATTTTATATTACACATTGAACAATAAACTTTTACATATGCATGTACTGCATCTATGACATGATCCTTAGACAGTAGGTCTACCTGTACATCTGCTCGCGACACAATTCTCAACTATCCTGAGTCTTCAAGATCAAATGTCTTTAATTATTTTAATTATAGACTCATCATGGTATAAAGTGTAAGGGTAAGTGGAGTCTATTTGAAATATTATGAGAAATTACTAGATTTTCCAATATGTGAAATTAATAGGGTAATCTTATGACTTTATAAATAATTTCACCTCAATCAACTCCTTTTTACGTAGTAGGTGATGAGGCTAAGTAGCATGAGAGGGATGAATTATTCTCCTTACCTTGTAGACAATGGTAAGGAATATGTCATCTTCAAACTTAGTCTAGTTGTGCTACTGCATCAAGTAAGATGAGTCAAACGATACATATCTTGTAGCCATTTTTGTGGCATCCCTACATTTTCTTTCTCTCGACCTACTGATGATGTCTCAAATTAGGATTATCACTTCGGTTAGAGTTTCAATTTGAACACCACCCACATGGTCACAGTTTTAAAAATATAGGGAGTAATCAAAAATTAACATCCCATGTGACACACCAATAATGTGTGTACGGACGCTTGTGTACATTCGTCAAGTAATATATGATGTGAGTCCCGAGTTGTCAAACTCGGGGAATTATAAAACACCAAATGCGAGTAAGAAATAGAAACAAATCTTCTACGATGAAGAAAATGTTTTGTTTGGTTGATTAATTAAACAAATAACTAAATTGAGAAAGTAAATTAAATATTGGGTTGTGAATTAAGATGGAAGAAAATCTTTAGGTTAGCTAGATTCACCATAATGCTATGTGTACTTGTTTATCCATTTATGAACAACATATTAGTGCATGTGAATATAGATATAAAACTAATATTACCCTCTCTATCAAGGTATGATAGCATGTTCAATTTTTTGTAAACATACGTTCACCACATTTCTTATTCTAAATTGTATAATGAAGGTTTATCTCCCGATATTTATATCTTAGCCATTAGCCGATTTTTGCAACACATTATCAACTAAGTTTATTTTTTAGATAATCATTTCTATTATATTGATGATATAAGGTGGCCGACTCATGCAACCTCTATGAGCCTATATGCCTGTAAGTTGTTACATGTCCTAAAGTAGAGCAAAATGAGGTAAGGAAGACAACAGAGAAGCTGTCCCATAGGAGCTAGATAGTAGTGTCCAAAATGGGAGGGGCTTCCATGTTAACATCCCTGTAAATCAACTTAAGCAATGGAAAATAATATAACAACAGTAGCTATGGTGATGTCTTCCATTTTCACCACCACCCTCCAAGGACTGAATGATGGGGTGCTCATTCAGGTTTCTAGGCATACCGGGCTCAGAATCTTGGCAGGATTGCTGCTCTTTGTGAGCTCTCTCCCCCACACATCCTCAAGTCATGAATTCATGATAATGTGTGTCCACCAGTTGAAGTAAGTATGCAAAGGAAAAAATTTTATTCCCAAAGAAGATATTGTTGCGAGTTAGCCATATAGTCCATATTATGGCCGCAACTAGTGTTTTTCTATCATGATGCCTATTGTGTTGGCTGGTGTTGTGTTGTAATCGGTGGAATATGTTGAGTAGGGGTTGTGCCAATATGGTTGTGGTTGGGGTGTAGTGTACCCATACTTTCCTAGATGCGTGACATCCAAAGAAGAGTGTTGTGTGGGATTCTTCTTATTCTTTGCACATGGGGCATCTGGATGGTCCCATGAAGCCTCTCGATCTCATAAAGGTGTCTGTGGGTTCTCTCTTGTGGCATATGAGCCATAGCAGAATATGTACTTTGGGTGGGCATCTAGTGTGCCATATGTGTTGAATGGCCTAGTGGATCCTCTGAATGCAAAAAAAGCGTATGCATGTTTGGAGGTGTATCATGCCCCCATGTCCAAGTGACATGAGTAGTGATGCTGTGTTCAAGTTGGTATAAGATGTTTGTATACATGTCCGAATCGGCATAGGTCCTAAGAAAGTTCTTGAAAGTGTTATTCCTGTGTGATCCTAGTTTGTTGAGGGCCTGACTGGTGTCATAATTGGAGATGGATGGTGGAATGTTGGTGTCTGACAAATGTTGGTTAATGAGTTTGTTCCCATTTCACCATGGGTCCCTCCAAAAGTTTGTGTTGGATCATAGATATGATGGTATTTGGATGGTACTAGATATGATGTGGATCATATTGGATAAATGTTTCCTTAGAGGTGAGGTGTATTTGTGGGCTCTAAAGGAACATGGTGTTTGTTGTGTGAGATATTTTCCATTGAAGATGTTCATCCATAGTTTATTTTCTCTATGACATAGTGATGCAGTGATCTTATGGATAAGGCAGAGGCTATGGAGCTTGATGTTAATAATGCCCCATCCTCCCTCCTATTTGGGGCTACAAATGGCGTCCCAATTGACAAGATGTATTTTCTTGCCATGGTATTCCCATCAAAAGGTCCATCAGATTTTGTCTATGGATCTTAGCACTGTGGAAGGTAGAGAAATACAAGAGAGGTGGTATGTGATGATTGGGATAATAGATGAATTCAGTAATGCAATCCTTCCTGTAGTGGATAGGAAGTTATTTTGCCAAGATAGGGCTCGTTGTTTAAAGCACTGAATATTTGAGTTCCATGCAACACATGGGAGACGAGATGGGGTGAGGGGCAGGCCAATGTAGAAGAATGGAAAACTCTCATGTTTATAGCCTAACAAGTTAATGTATCTATTCATGTTAGATGCATTTACCAAAGTGCCAATAATAGTGGACTTGTTGATGTTGATTTTGAGTCCCGAAATTTCTGAGAAGATAGCTAAAATTTTGACGAGGTTGATGAGGTCAACCTTGAGGGGTTTGATGGATATGTTGGTAGCATCAGTGTATTGGTTGACATTATGAGTGCATCCCTTGGGTAGGTAGAGGATATTGTTGTTGGTGGCATTGCGAATGAGGGAGTTAAGGACATATGTGACAATGGTGAAGAGATATGGTGATAAGGGGTCTCCTTTTCTCAGTCCGTTGGAGCTGTGGAAGTAGCCAAAAGTAGAACCGCTGATGAGGGTGGATAAAGAGAATGCACTAATGCATGATTTGATCCATGCACACCATTGCGGAGGGAAGTCTAAACCTAGCATACAACTAATCAGGAAATCCCATTTGATGTTGTCAAAGGCTTTCTCAAAATCGAGCTTGAGTGTGAGGACTAACTCTCTGGTAGATAAATAGATGTGGAGAGTCTCTTGGACCGTGATGAAAGCGTCTTGTATGTTCCTAAGTGGAAAAAAAGTGCATTGCTAGTGGTCAATAACCTTCTCCAAACTAGGTTTCATGCGGGAGTTGAGGATTTTCACCATGATTTTATAGGAAGAGTTGATGAGGCTGATGGGTCGATAATCTTTGATGGACGTAGGGTGTTCTTTTTTAGGTATAAGTGCAATATGCGTGTGGTTGATGTGTCTGATTAGATGTGAAATGTTGTGCTTCTGGTGAATCTGTTGGCATAGTATGTGAAAGTCCACTTTGATAATGTTTCACGAGGTGCGATAGAAGGACATGTCAAAACTGTTTGGCCAAGGTGACTTTTCCATCCCGAGTGATATAATGGCCGCATATATTTTCTGGTCAATAAAGGGTTGGAGAAGGTTGTTAGCATATGGTATTTTATAAGGGAAGATCATATCTTGGTTGAGGAGCACCCTATCATAAAGTGAGTGGGTATTGTTATACATGTTTTTGAAGAATATAACAATGTGTTCAGTGAGAACCCTTTGTGGTATGATGGATGTGTCCAACCCATCTAGATTAGTGATCTTCTTGCGATTGCGTTGGTAGTTGCAAATGACATGAAAGAATTTGGTATTATTATTTCCTTCTCGTAGCCATTTGACCTTTGCTCTTTGCTTCCATAGGATTTCTTCGTGGCTTTAGAGGAGTAGGATGTCATCCTTAATGACATGTGTGTGGTATGGGTATGTGTTATGTTGTATGACAATAAGAAGGAACTTCTATTTTTCAATGATAGCATTAGGTATAGAAGAGGTGTGTGGCTTACTCCAAATCCTGAGAGCTGGTCAGAGCATTTTGAGTTTGTGGTGGAGGTCATAGACAAAGTTGTTGGTGGATTATGGCTATGTCCAAATATTGGTGACATTTGGTATGAAGTTTGGTAGGTGTGTCCAAAATCTTTCAAAGAGGAAAGGCTTGGGACCCCATGAGAGGGGAGTGGTGTTCATATGTATGGGTAAATGGTCAGATAGGCTGGATGGTAAGATGGAGGTGTAGGCCGTGGGGTTCGCAAAAGCTTAGAGGTTTTTTGCAGAGAAATTAGTTGAGACATGCTTTGTGCTGACCTCTGTGCCATGTCCGACATCCTTTACTAGTTTCATAATCCCTAAGGTGGTGTGTAGTGATGAAGTTGTGAAATAAGGCGGTATGGTGAGATGTGGTGGGTCACATAAGTGGGTTATCATGATACCTCTTGTGGTAGCCCGTGACAAGGTTGAAGTCACCAATGATGATCCATGGGGATGACATGAGTTGAACGACAAGGGATTGTAGTTCCTCAATGAGGGGGCCCTTATGTGTGTCGGGTGGCCTGTAGATCCATGTGAAGTGCCATAGTGTGTTGTTTGGGGGGTCAAGAAATTGAATCGTGATACTGTGGTTGAGAATGAAGGTGTGTGTAGCTGTATATGTGTTGTCATTCCATCCCGCAAGGATGCTGCCACCAAAACCTCTGGGCAGGAGTTGGATCCATTTGTTGATGTGTCGTCGACCCATGTGTTGAAGTTGTATCAGTGTCAAGGTGAATTTTGTTTCTTATATGGTGATGAGGTTGATACGTTCCTGGTAGATAATTTTTCTGATGTTACGATGTCTATTTGGTGTGACAACACCACAAACATTCCATGTTTTCATAGGGAATTAGAGAGCGGGTGTGTGCAAGTGGACTGACCCTAGGAATATTAAGTGGGATGAACCAAAGTCTAAGTGCTGAGACCTACTAGTGTTCCATTTGTTATGTGTTAGGATGTTGTTCATGAGATTATCCACATCCGTTGGGTGTGGGAAGGTAATACCAATATTGTTATTGAATGTAGTGAATGTCGTAATATTCTTCCATGGTGAAATTGCAGTGATACCCTCATATATGGTGCTAGACTGTTCAGGCGTGTAGTGATGTACACAGTTAGCAGGAGAACCTAGGTCAGTGTCATGGATAATGGTAGGCGTGGGAGATAACATACCTGCATCGTCCAGTGCAAATAAGTTCTCACATTTTTGTGATTGTGGCATTGCAGAGAAGGGCCACACATGATTGCATGGGGTCCTGTCTCTTGACGAATAAGCCCATTTGGGGCATGAGCGGGCTATGTGATGTCCTAAGATCCTTAATAATGGCATGTTTTAGTTTGTGGAAGGTGTTGGGGTCAAGACCGAAGATGTTCATGACATGATTGGGATTGGTGGAGTAAGAAGGGTTTGTCACCTAATATTGAGGTAGGGATAGCGAGTTATTTTGCTAGAAATGTGGTTTTTTTATGTCTAGGTCTTTGGATCTCAGCATCTTGGAACATGTTGTTGTTGTTGTTGTTGTTGTTGTTAGGTTTATGGGTATGAATTTGTGTAGGTGGTTGGAGGCTATTCGGGTGATGGTTGGGTTCAAACAAAGTTGTAGGGTGGTGGGTGTGGTCTTTGAAGGCTGATGTGTACGTGGTTGGGTGTTCATCATGCAGCTTAATGTTGTAGACCATGCCACCACATCGAATGTTGATATTCCCTAGGATAGTCATATCCTTCAAGACTACAAAAATGTACAAGGCTTTGGATTAGTCTATTGGGAATAAGGATTCCGGGTAGATGAACTGGAGAGTAGTACTCATAGAGTGTGCAATGGTTTTGAAGACATCCTCATGCTAGAGATGCAGCGGTAGATCTACAATGGAAATCCATCCAGATGCACCTGTGACAGCCACAGAAGCACGTTGTTCTATAGACCATCATGAGATGCGATCTTAGGCAAAGCCGTTGCCGCATGCAAAGGTAAAAACTTGGCCAAGAACGTGATCAAAAGGGGTGTGATCAGGTAGGTTGTGAAGGATTTTGGTGGGAGTTAGCACTCTTTGATTTGAGAATGGTGCAGTCCAGAAGTAAGAGGGCGAGTCCTTTGGTGATATTAAAGCATTCATGATTAGAAGGACAAGGGCAGTTAAGAATGTCATTCTGAATGGTACAGGAAGAGAGGGTTTTGAGTACTCTCATGTTCTAGGTGGGGAGGTCAATGGAGCATTCAAGTGACTGATGTTCCATGGTGAGGTCACTGGTAGTTGAAAGGTTTTGGGTAGGTGAAGTAGGGTGCTTCGGTGGTAGGATAAAATTGAATGTGGGCTGGTTATATGGCAGTGAGGATTGTGAGGATGGAGAAGGAGCCAAAGGTGCGATATCGAATATGGTGGACGTGACGGAAGCCTACAAAAGGGGAAAGAATGGATTATTGCATAAGATCTGGTCGTCAGAAGATAGCGAGTGGGGATAGGTTCTAGGTGGTGGGAGGGCGGTGGGGGTGGGGTGGGGGTGCAAGTGGCATAATGGGGTATTGTGATGGACGGTGTGATCTGGTCTAGTGGATTCGATGCCATCCCGGCCGTGGATGAGGGCAATATCTGGAAATGTGCCCATGTTGGGAACATGCAAGACATTTAATGGGAGATCTATAGATCGTCCGATGATAGCCATATCTCAAACATCTTCCACATCTTCTCAGTGGTGGTTTCTTAAATCTTTTGCGCATGATAAGAGTCCAAGGGTGACAGTTAGTGGAGGGAGTGATACTACTTGGGTCTATCTCTATCGATGTGCAGAAGAGGTTAGTGGGTGGGAGAACATGATCAATAGTGATCATGGATTGGGGATCAGAGGATACATACCTGAATCTGGGTGGTATGGGGTCAGTGTATATTACCAGATCTCGTAATGGTGGCATTGGAAATGTGGTAGTATCCTGTAGCTCATCTACTATGTCATTATTGTCATCAGGTGAAGATGGTGGAGCATGTTGTAGTGCCATCTCTTGTTCACCAACAACTGTTTCCTCTGTGACTTCTTTAGATGATGAGTATTCATTGTGTACAATGCGAAAGAGGCGTCTTATGTTGTAGGGAACTTGGTTGTTGATATCCGTGAGGCCCAGATTGATGGTCGTGTAATCCCTAGGATATAGGAAGGGGTGCCACTCCATGCATAGGTTGAGGGTGACAAGCATTTGGTTCCAACTGCGTGTAGATTGTAGAAACCCTCATTTTGATAAGAAGAAGTTGATGGGGAAGACTGCTGAACCAATGTAGAAGTTGATGATACCAACGTCAAAGTTGAAACTAAGATACCTCCATGCTCTCGTAAAGGTGATGAATCTAACCGATTGGTGATCTGGGTAGATGTCTAGGTGAACCATCTTGATGGGGTAGGGTTCACCAGAAGTATCACCGATGGGGAGAGGCGCGTGAGGTAGGTTGGAAAGAAGCAACATGGATGGTGATCGACAAAATATATCCTGGGGGTGGGCGAAGAGGGTCCTATGTCTTAAAGCCTTGTGGTGGGCTTGTGCAGGTATTAAATGTTGTTCTAGTGTTGTTAATGCATCAACCTCATAACCCTCTTCATCATAGTAAATGTATGATGTGCAAATGTCGTGGTTGTCATTGTTCTTGGGTGGGACTAGTTGTTATGCTAATAAACTCAAATAGATGTTATACCTCATCTCCTTATTATATCTAGAGCAGATAGAGTGAGGTTAGGTCTGTGTCATGTCTATTGCTGATCGAGCACGACCTAATCAAGCTACCAAGTGTTGCACATGAGAATGTGGAGGATGTCGGGAGGGATGATGTAGAAGATCAGAGATGGATATGACCTATACCATAGTGAAGTAGTAATTTGAATCTAGTAGCTATTGTGTAGATCGTGGTGAATTAGCTGGAGGTCAGAGCGCTGGAGTGCTGGAGTTTCTAAAGAGAAATTTGTGCTCTCTCCCTAAACATTCTAGAGAGATGTTGGTGCTCTCCGGCTCATCATTGAAAGATGGAAGCCCCAACAATGAAGTCCCGACCATTCAACTAAATTTATGCAAATTCAACTAATAATTAATACCTCTTTTGAAGAAAACAATTTCCTATAATATAATGTTGTCTATGATGATTATGAATCGAAAAAAAAATTTTGGATGGCATAAAATTCAAGAAATAAAAATTACACTCAAATTTCAATCGTCAAGTACAAAATCACACCAGGTTACTACCAACACCTTGAGATGATGGAAATCAACCACAATTGGAGAACATAGTATCACAATTGAATTTCTAGAAAGAGGAAAACATATAAATAAAGATATTGAGTCTTGGAGAGACAACTAATGAAGCCTCATGTGGAATATGGACATGAATATCCACTATTTTTGCTATCAGTAATGCCTCCAATATCTATCAGGACAAGTTTATCTTACAATTCTGCATTCCTCTTATCTCCTCTAGTCATGCAAAAGTCATGGTTGGTCTATATTGGATCCCCCCTTAATGGTTTTGTCTTGTTTTAGGTCATAGAAAACCAATAAACCAAGTTATAATGTCACTGATTAGATATAAAACACAAAATATCAACCCTTGATATCTTACAGGCTCGATGCACCAATGCGAGCTGGTCCTACCGACTGTGTAGTTCTTTTTCAACTAGGATCTAAGTTAGCTCCCCTGAATTGTCCATTGGTAACATCGAATTCTTCATTAGGGCATTCTGATGATTGAGTCGGTGCCACTGATTGGGCATTTGGTGATACCGAGTCTAACTTTCCTTTTCTCCATCATTTTGTTGGAAAATTCTACATGTCCCAAGTTGGTGGCACAAACTTAAGGTTGGGTCTAGCGACTCTATTTCATAAATACTAGATCTATCTACATTCAAACAAGCAATGAATAGGCAAATATATGAATGGTAAAATCAACTCAAATACATCCAAAAAGACATAATTGCTTCACAAATGATTATATTCTCTTTGGTGAAATATGAATGAGACACATGGATATGAGAACAACTAACACCCAAATCAACTAAATTAGCATATATTTGTCTACCAGCTGTATATTTATGTTGGTCTTTGTTGGATCCTTCAAGATGAGTCTCTTCAATGTTGTAACGGGCATGCGATTGATGCTCACCCCTGAATCACACATATTTTTTTTTGAATATACCAACAGAACATGGGATATTGAATCATCCTGGGTTGTTCTTCTTAGATGGAAACCTTCTATTGATCAATGCACTAACCACTACATCAATGTAAACACATAAGAATCTAAATTTTCTCTCTCTTCTTGTTGATGATCTCCTTTAGAAACTTTCCATATGCCAAAACTACTAAATGGCTTCGAATAATGTAAGTTCGATATGAAGCTTGCTTAAAAATGTATAGTGATTTCTAGAGTTTATTTTAACTATTCCCCAACTTCAAACTATTTGGGTGGTACTAGTGGTCTGTAGGTGCACGTAAATGGAGGAACATAAACTTCTTTGGGGGTCTCCTTTCCTAAGCTTGATTTGGGGCCAATCTCAATTGGAATAGACTCTAACGTCATTGTAACTATTTGTCTCTTCTCCTCTTATGCTGGAGTACTCACTTAAACATGCTTCATGACCTCACCCGTGTATTTATTCCCTCCCAACAAGCTATTAGGAAATGGAATCGGTGGTATATAATCTCACACGGGTGCAAAGATGAATGTCTCCTTGAGGGTCTCCTCAATATCTCAATCCTTCCCACTACAAACTATAATCAATATTACATGTTGGTGATTGTGGGTAGCTTCCATGTTGCTTGGAAAACCCTACTGTGTTGGCTTCATCAATTCTAAAAATATCATTAGCAAATTGTGAAGCTTGAGTCTCCAAACTCCTAACCCGAGAACCCTAATTCTACATTTCCCGACATGATTGGTCAAAGTATGATCTACAGTTTTCATGAACTTGCCAAAAATATCTTATGATATGGCCAATCTTCTTGGGCCTCTGTCTCCCTCATTTTTCTACTACGTAGGATTTTGTTGTTGTGAGGGATCACACTGAAAATTAATTGGTCCTTATTGGAAAAAATGGGGTGATTGAGACAAAGCATGTGATCGTTGTGCCTATGGTTGTGATGTGCCATGTACATGGATTCCTCCCCTATAAGTGTATTGGAGTTCAAAACCCCTAATTTCTTGGTCAAATCACTCAACTATGTCTTCAATTCAGCCATTTCTTTGTCTTACCCTATATTGCAACCTGACCCACATTGTTCCTGTTCATCACCCCATGAATGGTTTATTGCCACATTCTTCATGTTCTCCTTGCACTTGGCCATACAATTATTTAGTAAGAGGCATGTACTGCCTAAGTCAAGCATGACCCTCTTCGTCAGACATAGGCCATACCAGAGAAATTTCCTTGGTTAAAATAAGAAATATTGTGGAAATTATACTTCCTAAACATGTCTTGCAACAACTCCCCAACTTCAGAATAGGATTATCAAGTGTCTACTTGAAGTTGTGGATATTCCCTACAAACTTTGTAGTCTTCTAGGGTGGAAAATATCTCTCAAAAAAATTATCTACCATATGATCCCATGTCGCTCTAGAGTTTGACTTATATAGGATCCACATTACGTTAGTAGTGATGTGTATCAACAAATTATGACTTCACAAGCTGAGTGGTATCTAGAAACACATTGTTTCCACCCAAGTAATTGGGTAATTTAAAAAATTTCTATACGTGTGTGTGTTTGCCTACTACTACATGTGTGCCATTCACCGCCCTAATCCTAGATCTCCTAAACTTGTATCGTAGGCACATAAAGTAGAGGATGGACGAACTAATGGTCCTTGTTCATTGTAATGTACCAAATGAATGTCTTAAAGTACTTTCTAAAAAATGGTTACAACAGTCACATACAACATCTGGTAGGATTGTCTTTCTTAATGTTTATACTACACAAAAGCCCCAACTTGTAGTGAGAATCATGTTGAATAGTTTCTACATGTCTCTAGTTTTCTATGAGTGAATGTGGGTGGGAGGTGATAAATTTATATTAGAAAGGAAGTCTATGTAGAAAAATTTCTTGTGGGATTTTATTTAAAGGCAACAAGTGTACCCGAAAAGAAAATGTGTGTACTTGTGTTTTACACAAAGGACTCCCGCGCCTGATGGGCTTCTTGGCCCTATCCATAAACCCAAACTGACCCATAATTTTAGGTTGGGTTGGGTTGGGTTTGGTCACATCCAGTGAAATTTCCATGCCACTGATCATCTACCATGGCTTTCAGGGAGATCTTGAATCTCTAGGGTAACAACATAATTGAATGAGTCATTCCCAAATTTATCTGGCACTAATTCTATTTATGTACACATACATACAATTTATGTTTCCATCTCAAACTTCTAGCTGCTACATTTTAGCTTTAGATCCAGGAACCATCTTACACATTTATAATCATGTATAGAGTGAGTGATTTTATTAATTGTAACAGAGAGAGACAGAAGTATCTTGAAAATGCTAGAGGTGGATACAATAGTCACACACATCCTATGGGAAAGTTTCCATATTCCAATAACTGAGCATCAAGCAATGCATGTTTGCTAATCTTATATGTTTACAATTTTTTCCACACCGAAATGCACAATGTAACACATTATATATGCATCAACCTTATATGGGTCAGGTCGGGTAAGGCTAGGGTTAGGCTAGGTGAATTTTGGTTCAGGTGAGATCTTTTTAAGATATCCACATAGTTGAAGTTTGGTGTGGGTACATGTTCACAAAATATGGGGTGGGCCAGGTTTCGATTGAGCGTAGGTACACCCAACCCATTTCCATTCACATATATGACCAATGTTATAGTGATTGTATAATACCTCTGTCTCCAATATCTAGATTGAATCCAAGGCCCGAAATCTCCATCCTCTTAATGTTCAATTTATTTCCCTTGATTAAGAGTAGACTATTTGAAATACACATGATCTTAATATTATATATTGACTCACATGAGTATGGGCATGTATTTTACAATCTCACTCATCAAGTGGCCATGACATCACTCCAATATGAGGGAAAATTCCATCTATGTTACTCACAACAATCCACATGTATCACAACACACCCAATCACTACTTGTATAGAAACCCTTATTCAAGTCAGATTGAGTAGTGCTAATCTACTCTACAAAGCAAATGACCATTGTAGTTAGTTCAAGTCTAATGACCATAGTCACCACTATCAAATTGATATATGATTGATTGCAATTTTTGACTTCCATGTATCATACTCAAGGTGGGTTTGTTTGGTACTTTTTCATTAACATGTATCCATATGCTTTACTTGATACAGAGCATCATGACCAGTGAGACATACTAATCAATCAAAACACATAATAGCCTTATGTATTACTTTTTTCCTAATTTCCACAATAACATATGACTTGGTACTTAGATAAGAATGAACACTCTTAGCATACACAGTCTCTCATGTTAATGTCCTCAATCTGAAGTCACTTTTCATTGAATGATAAACTCTTAGGACATTATTATGTTCCACTTTTATCTCATATTTAAGTAAACATAACAAATGGAAATGTCTTTATTATTAATCAAATAAAGTCAAAAGTATCCCATCACAATAATTTTATGACTTACTATCAAGATATACAACCATGAAACTACACACGCCACCAACATTATCATTGGATATGAAGCCTACATATTAGTCTTACAAGCAGCCAAGAAGACAAGTATCTAAAAGCTTGATATCATCCAAGACTCTCTACTCATCATGCCATAAGCCGACTGTGAGTGGAAGACAAAGCAATAACATATTGTTCCATACCAAGATTTCCTCTCAACTCTGGCCAAATCATTTAATGATATCAAAGTTCCATACTATAAGATAAATATGCTAATGCACTCACAACCTTAGCATCCTGGGTTGACATCTAGGATAAGGACAACTTCTTAGTTGAAGTCAAGACGTTACTTCAACCAACCTACTACATGAAAATTGAAGTGGCCCCTACGACCAATGGAGAATCATGTTTCTATGACATCAAAGGTTTCCTCAAAGTGCACCCCTTCCCTAAAGGCACCCCCAAACATGATCAACAAAGAATTCAGTGGCTAGTAAACAACTATGTGTTAGGATATAGTAAGTTGTATAACCATTTGTCAATTAGATGTTACTACATTGTCTCATAAAATAGCAACCAAAGATGTCATGCATGAAATGCATGAGGGAATTCATGGAAGCCACACAGGTGGCGTCACCCTATATAAGCATATCCAAATATTAGTATATTACTAGTATTTGAAGGAGTTTGATTGCATACAGTGCATCTACAAGTATCAATTCTTTTAGCTACACACCTATTCATATCCAAATACCTCCAATTCATCTACAACACATGGTGATGCCTTGGCCTTTTGCATTGTAGAGAGTGAATATGATTGAAAAAATACATGCAAAGGCCTCCATTGAACATTTTTACATATTGGTTATGACAAAGTGCATTTTGGCACACTATTATCATAATTAGTTTGCCACCAATCACCTTATTTCTCTCACTTTCAATAATTCCCATGATCAATGATCTTACAAAGATCTCTAAGATGAACAAGCATGACTTGGAATATTTATATACACCTAATTTCATAAAACCTTTGTTTGAATAGACATTCAAATGTTTTGGTTAATAACTTGATCATACTTGCTCCTCTGGATTTGAAACTTATCCTATATTCTAAACTCTGTATGATAAATATGTGGAAAAAACTTGAAGTCAGTTGAAATTTCCTACAAATTTCTAGGATGTTAGTGAGATTCATGCCAAAATACCCTTTTCCCTCCTTATTTCTCCCTTTCTTCCCCTATTTCCTTGTTGGTTCTAACCCTTTTTTCCTTTTCCATTTGCGACCCACTATGACCCAGATGCTCCCCATGAATCAAAGAAATTGTAACGTCTATTTCGAGAAAAACAAGATTAACTAATGCGGAAGCGTTCATTAAGCATCAGATTACCAGAAATCACTAAAAAATTTAAACTTTTTACGAAGAGATCCTTTGAAGGTAGAGCTTTCTCATAATGCAACATGATAAGTTGTTTACAACTGATCCATCAGTAAAACTCTGTAAGGCAAGATACAAAAGTCTCTAAGGACTGGACCAAAAACTCAAAAGCACTAACTATTACTCCGAGGACCTGAGAGTACAGAGACGACATATAGGACTCTAACACTATCTACACATGACATAGCAGCCAATGCCTCCACCTGAAGCTTCACTGTTGTCCTTGGTACTGCTGATGCTGCCCTTCACCTATTGAAGGATTTCTGCCTCCTCGCCCACGTCCACCTAAAGGTTGAAATCTACGGGGTGAGACAATTATAAAAATCGTCCCAGCGAGAGATATAACTCTTCGCCAGAAGCATAATTATTGCAGCATAAGAGAATAAATGTACACAAAGAAGTTATGCATATTTGAGAGTAGTTAAAACAATGTTTAACAGATTAAACTATTCTTCCTACTAAAGGCAATGCAACTATAAATTGATAAAATCACATGTCACTTATCACATCACTAACTCCCTTCAGACTTGGATCATATATCCATTGCCTGGCATTATTATTTGGGAAAGGATGGCCTATAGCCATACTCCTTCTCCCAAAGTGTTAGAATTCCAACTCCACAACATATCTGCATAACTTGTACATATGATATCAGACTTAACATTACTTATGTAATACAAGGGTTATTTACATTCATAACCCATTAGTCTGTAGTTAAGCTTTTCATAGGATTATTCTGTAATAGAATTTCACATAGAAACACTTTGGTTTAGGTCATACCTCATACTTCCACTGATACAGATATCTGTGCTTCCTTCGTCATCAGGAGGTTTCATGTTTACCATCCACTGATACGGTATGGGATTGTAGTGAAGGATTGATGGATTACACATCTACATCAAACACCTACACTAGGATGTAAGGTTCTACACATCCATATACCCCACATACTCAAAAGTATGTGATCCAGGAGTTCCCTTAGGAAAACCTGTTTCACCATCATTTGATCTCTGACAATGATGGATCTATGATCATGGCTCTACATTACACTTGATTAGTTAGGTACATTCAGTATTATTTTAACATCATACATTGTTCTTCAAACAATAACATTAGCATAACAGCTATGAAATGAGAATACTAAATGTAACAAGCCTAACTCTCATCAATCATCATTTCTCAATACATTCATCACAAGTCATCTCTAAAGCATGACCTTGATGGTATTTATGGCTCTCACAACCCTTTTAATTCATAGGTTGCCATTGACAAGGCATCAAGATATTTTACTATTCATAAAGCTAACAACATGCTTTCAATGAATATAGCATCATCATCCATAACTGGATATGATCATCTTCATATCAGAACATGCAAGGTTAATCCAACTGATAAAAGCAATTCAAATCAAGAATTATACTTTCCACTCTTGCCATAAAAGCTAAGTTCCCTGATTCTCATCAATTAGGGTTTACTATTCACATTACATGCCATCACCCTAGAATTAGGGTTTATTATTCTCATTATGGTAAAATGAACTCATAACATCATCATGTATGAGGAACATCATCAATGATACTCTCAGATAAGATTAAGATTCATCAATTATCATAAATAGGGTTTTCATGACCTCACATAGGTGGATCATACCCTAATCATGTACATTCATATATATTGAAGGTATTTTACTTGGATTTCAACCATAATTGGGATTTTCTCTCTCCTCTTGCTCATAGGTGATGATTACATCCCTCTAGATTGGGTTAGGTCTAATCAACATTGATAAGACTAGCCAAGTCATCACCATTGTAACCATTGGGGTTTGCATGATAAAAAGGGGTTACCTACTTGAATCCATAAAGGGTATTTTGGTAAAGTTCACCATTGATCATAACATGGGTTAATATACTAACCACTTGACCCTTAATGTCCCTAGGTATCATTAGGGTTTAGATTGAACCACCATCAAACCATTTAAGACTTCAAGGTATTAGGCAGACTTATCCTTAAAAGTCCCCAATAGGTTTCACACCTTCAACCTTCAAACGATCCTGCGATCGTTTAAGGTTGTAGACCGTTTAGTTTTGGTTGACTTCAAGACCGCATGAAACTCAAGACCGTTTACCCTTAAACGATCTTGAGGTCGTTTGCCCAAGATGGGGTGAAGACCGTTTAGTCATAGTTTGACTTCTGAAGTCGTTTGAGCTCATTCGGACCTGAAGTCGTTTGAACTCATTCGGTCCCGAAGTCGTATGAACTCATTCGGTCCTGAAGTCGTATGAACTCATTCGGTCCTGAAGTCGTATGAACTCATTCGGTCCTGAAGTCGTATGAACTCATTCGGTCCTGAAGTCGTATGAACTCATTCGGTCCTGAAGTCGTATGGTCCTAAAATCTCAAGATCACATGGACCTCCAAGGTGATTCAAAGGGTAAACTCGATTAGGGTTTCCTATGTTGAAGCCTTCAATTGGTCTCAAGCTTGCTAACCACTTATCAATTGAGACAATTAGGGTTATCCTTAACCAATTGGTCACTCAATTGATATCCAAAAAGGGTTGAAGTTGGTTCAATTAAGGTCTATAAACATTCAACCATCAACACTCAACAATGTGAAACAAATCGAAGTTGATCCCATCAATTGACCTCCAATCGGGCTAAAACTTGGCCCAAACGGTCTTGGGATCGTTTGGATAACCTCCAAACGGTCTTGAGACCGTTTGCCCAAGAATTCATCAAAATCTAAGTTGATTTGATAGGGGTTGAACCTTAATTAAGTCACAAATCAGCAATTTGATTATTTCAATAACCCACTGTAATTGGGCCCTCAATTGATCAAATTACCTTAACCCTAGACCTCCAAACGGTCTTGGGTTGACACCAAACGGTCTTGAGACCGTTTGGATGAGTTCCAAACGGTATTGAGACCGTTTGCCCATCCATCCTTTGGACTCTAGTGAAAATTCATCAAGGTTTGATCTATTGAGTTGATCATCACATCAATACTTAATTGCAATATGATTTGGTACCTTTGGACCTTCAATTGGTCAACTATACTTGACCTAAGACCTCTGAAACGGTATTGGGTGATCCCCAAACGGTCTTGAGACCGTTTGGGCTAAACAACCCAAAATCACTAATTAACTCATTGGAAATTTCAGCACTGATTTCAATTAGGATTTGCCCTATTAATCAACCTTCAACTCATAACTCGTTTGGAAATAATCCATCAAATTTGGTGAGTAATTAATCAACATCATTATGAACAGTAATACCAAACGGTCAATGCTTGGTCAACCATCTTAAACGGTCTTGAGACCGTTATCCCAAAAAGGGCAATTTAAACAGATTGAAAATCAGAACTTAATTCAATTGGATTTGCTAATTGATTTGCTTATATCTCACGATTCCTTTGGAGTTAACCCCTAAAATTTTGTGGGTGATTAACCTACATAATTATAAACAATATTCCCATACGGTCGACATTTTGTCAACGCGATCAAATGGTCTTGAAGGCCGTTTGCCTTCATACGACCCTGAAACCGTTTGCCCACCAAACGGTTGTGTAAACCGTATGGGCAATTGGTGGAGGTCGTTTGGTAAAGTGGAAATCCGTGGATAAGCATAGGAATTAACACCCTTATCTTCTACCTCAAGAACAGTAGAAGTTCTTCACGATTTGCTTGCAAGGATGCAAGGGAAGATAGGGAAGAAGAAGAACTAGCAACTATATGCATAGAAAAAGATGTATAATCAAAGCATAAGGTTTAGAGTTATAAAACCCACCTTAAACGTTGTTTCTAGAGCTCCAAGCTTCCAAGATTCAAGCCTTTAATGGCGTCTTGAGGTCCACAGTTTGGTCCAAGGTGATTCTCCAAGGAAAAGATGGAGATGATCGGCTAGAACAAGAAACCTAAGTGAATTAGCCATGAAACCAACCTTATACAAGAATGTTCTCCATGAATTCAAGCTAGAAGGTGGTGTTCTCTTACCTAGAACAGGTTGGTCGCCCCCCTGATCTCCAGAGCTTCCTTAGACGGTTTGAGAAAGATGAGAAGTGAGGAAGTGAAGGGAAAACGTTGGTTTGGTTTGGAAAGAAAGGTGCTTATATAGTTTAGGCTGATTTTCACCATAAGGACCTCTAAAGCATAGAATTCTCATCTAAGTCCCTCCTTATTTCTAAGGCACGTCCAAGAATGATAATACTATGCAAAGTCCATCAAAACTTAAGATCTAAGGGTAGAGAAAACCAACATGCATACTAGGATACATATATGAAGGGTCTTCTCACTCATACTAGGTGTTTTCACTACAAGGGTCATCCTTCTTATTCAATTATTCAATTGAAGCGCCCCTCTCATCATTTCTTCTCTAAAAGATGTCAAGAGTCATAAAAGATATACTAGAAGGTATATTTTACAAGTTGCACCCCATATTTTGAGTAAATTGCACTTTACACCAAAGTCAGGGTTTTAAGCACAAGGACTGCTCCACAAGCTGCACCTTGGTGCCCAAGCTTGGAGAATCCATCATACCTCAACATATTCATTAATATGATGTTTCATCATCAAAGGAACATCTTAACATGTGAAATTTTCAAGTTAACCCCTCTCATTGGGTAATTTGCACATAGGTCCCTGCATAACAAAACAATATTACAACATTGTTTTAAAAGGACAGAAATGAAATTATAGATTCTCTTAAAGCTTAATGACATATCAAGGGGTAATCACAAGCCTCTAATCATATTTTAAGCAAAACATCTAGGGTTAGTTCATAACCCAGGTCAGGGATGTTACAAATTATATCCCCCTAACAAGGATTTCGTCCTCGAAATCTCAAATAAAAGGAAGCAGATATTATTTAAGTATCATATCTTGCTAATCAATTAATTTGGAAACATTCACTGAGAAGGTTCACTAAGCAATTTGTCTTTGAGGATTTCACTAAGTAAATTTACTAAGTGTATTGTTTCAAAGGCTTTTACTGAAAAAATTCGTTAAGTATATTCACTAAGTATATTCACTAAGTTTTCTCACTAAGTATTCACTGAGTAAGTTTACTGAGTATATTCACTAAGTACATTCACTAAGTTTGCTCACCAAGTATTCACTGAGTAAGTTCACTGAGTATATTCACTAAATATGTTCACTGAGTATTCACTGAGTATATTCACTAAGTATGTTCACTGAGTATTCACTGAGTATATTCACTGAGTATATTCACTAAGTATGTTCACTGAGTATTCACTGAGTATATTCACTGAGTATGTTCACTGAGTATTCACTGAGTATATTCACTGAGTATATTCACTGAGTATATTCACTAAGTATGTTCACTGAGTATTCACTGAGTATATTCACTGAGTATATTCACTAAGTATGTTCACTGAGTATTCACTGAGTATATTCACTGAGTATATTCACTAAGTATGTTCACTGAGTATTCACTGAGTATATTCACTGAGTATGTTCACTAAGTATGTTCACTAAGTATTCACTGAGTATGTTCACTGAGTATTCACTGAGTATATTCACTGAGTATATTCACTAAGTATGTTCACTGAGTATTCACTGAGTATATTCACTGAGTATATTCACTAAGTATGTTCACTGAGTATTCACTGAGTATATTCACTGAGTATATTCACTAAGTATGTTCACTGAGTATTCACTGAGTATATTCACTGAGTATGTTCACTATGTTCACTAAGTATTCACTGAGTATATTCACTGAGTACGTTCACTAAGTATGTTCACTAAGTATTCACTGAGTATATTCATTGAGTATGTTCACTGAGTATTCACTGAGTATATTCACTGAGTATGATCACTAAGTATTCACTGAGGAAGTTCACTAAGTATATTCACTAAGTATGTTTACAAAGTATGTTCACTAAGTATTCACTAAGGAAATTAACTGAGTATGATCACTAAGTATTCACTGAGGATATTCACTGAGTATATTCACTGAGTATATTCACTAAGTATGCTCACTGAGTATTCACTGAGTATATTCACTGAGTATATTCACTAAGTATGTTCACAAAGTATGTTCACTAAGTATTCACTAAGATCCTCTCATTTAATTTTTCTTATACTCCTTAGATTGTTTCATAATAATTACCTGATCAGAGTAATCAAAAGATAACGATCTAAGAGTTTCATACTTGCCTTATCTGCAATAACCATATACCTGGCCAGGGTATATAAGTATTGAGATTAGGTAGTATGTATTTTACTTATCATCCTATTCTTTGCTTTTCATATCATTATACACACAAAATTTATCATTCTAGGTTATTCTTCAGGTATCACTTCTATATCTCATCCTTTTAATACACAAATAAGGGATATTATAAATTGTTTTAAAGAATATTGAGTAAGATATGAATTCTTATCTTTCTTGTGTCCTTCTAGGACTTAGTCAAGAAATTCAAAAGCAGCTACCTTCCATATTTTTAACACATAGAATCCTAATATGTAATAATAAAACAATACTTATTTCATCTGACCTGTATGGGATGTTTGTCCACATCCTATATTATTATATTGCCTCCCTTGTGGGCCTTGCAGACTCTGTCCTTGAGGTCGAGTCATTATTGCATTCCTGTCTTGACAATCCCTTGCCAGATGTCCCGGTTGTCTACATAAGTAACATATCCTGGGTGCAAGGTGTCTATACGATCCAGTTACCGATGCTGAGGCTATGTCGGAGGGTCTTCTTGGAATACTACTATGGTCCCTATTTCCACTTGACACCCATTGTGTCTGGGTAGGGAATTATGATATTGCCGTTGGTGTAGAAAATCTTGGCTTCTTAAAACTTTCAGGCCTTTGTTCTTGAGGCTGGGTGTACATCTTCTTACTACTTGTCTGTTGTTTCACGGTTTCCGACCTCTCTATCCTATTTACTGACTCCACAAAGGTGGCAAACCTTTCTCTGTTCTCCAAGGCAGACACAGGAGTGGCTAGTTCAACATTCAATCCTTTCTCAAAATGCTGAATTCTTTCTTCATCACTAACTGCCATCTGTGGACAAAACCGTAGTAACTCCATGAACTTAGCTTCATATTCGCTAACGTTCATCTGTCCTTGTGTGATCATCTCAAATTGAGAGATCTTCTCATCTAGATACGTCTTAGGGAAGTATCTATTGACGAATTCTCGTCGGAAAACCTCCCATCCTATTTCTTCACCTGGTCTCTTATCTTCCTCTATCATCCACCAATTACCAGCACTTCCTTTTAGGAGGTATACCACATGCTTAACCTTTTCAGCTTCAGGAATATCAAGGATTCTGAAAGCCTTTTCCAGGTCTGTCAACCATAGATCAACATCTGCTGGATCAGATGTACCGGCATAGTCTATGGCTCCCACCTGGCAAAGTCTCTCGAAAGTCTTGCCGGTTCCATAACCTTCCTGATGGGCTGGTGCCCTAGATGCAAATGGTGGCACCCTATCTGCTATGTGTGTTATGACTGCCATAAACTTATCAAATAAAGCATAAGTAGCTGGATTTTCTATCTCAGCTGGGTCAAACTGGGGCTGTTCAGGTACATGCCCTTCCCTATTCTGGTCTCCTGCACCTCCTCTTGGTGCAGCAGAACTGCCCTCATTGGCATGCTCTTCATGTGGTCCAAACATCTTCAAGTTCTTCTCCTCCTATGTGAGCAAAAGATACTATCAGATAATTTGGAAAACACTTAGAACAGACTCTACAAATCTTAGTCCTATGTCTCTGTAGACTCAGCGAACCTAGAGCTCTGATACCACTAATTGTAACGTCTATTTCGAGAAAAACAAGATTAACTAATGCAGAAGCGTTCATTAAGCATCAGATTACCAGAAATCACTAAAAATTTTAAACTTTTTACGAAGAGATCCTTTAAAGGTAGAGCTTTCTCATAATACAACATGATAAGTTGTTTACAACTGATCCATCAGTAAAACTCTGTAAGGCAAGATACAAAAGTCTCTAAGGACTCGACCAAAAACTTGAAAGCACTAACTATTACTCCGAGGACCTGAGAGTACAGAGACGACATATAGGACTCTAACACTATCTACACATGACATAGCAGCCAATGCCTCCACCTGAAGCTTCACTGTTGTCCTTGGTACTGCTGATGCTGCCCTTCACCTATTGAAGGATTTCTGCCTCCTCGCCCACGTCCACCTAAAGGTTGAAATCTACGGGGTGAGACAATTATAAAAATCATCCCAGCGAGAGATATAACTCTTCGCCAGAAGCATAATTATTGCAGCATAAGAGAATAAATGTACACAAAGAAGTTATGCATATTTGAGAGTAGTTAAAACAATGTTTAACAGATTAAACTATTCTTCCTACTAAAGGCAATGCAACTATAAATTGGTAAAATCACATGTCACTTATCACATCACTAACTCCCTTCAGACTTGGATCATATATCCATTGCCTGGCATTATTATTTGGGAAAGGATGGCCTGTAGCCATACTCCTTCTCCCAAAGTGTTAGAATTCCAACTCCACAACATATCTTCATAACTTGTACATATGATATCAGACTTAACATTACTTATGTAATACAAGGGTTATTTACATTCATAACCCATTAGTCTGTAGTTAAGCTTTTCATAGGATTATTCTGTAATAGAATTTCACATAGAAACACTTTGGTTTAGGTCATACCTCATACTTCCACTGATACGAATATATGTGCTTTCTTCGTCATCAGGAGGTTTCATGTTTACCATCCACTGATACGGTATGGGATTGTAGTGAAGGATTGACGGATTACACATCTACATCAAACACCTACACCAGGATGTAAGGTTCTACACATCCATATACCCCACATACTCAAAAGTATGTGATCCAGGAGTTCCCTTAGGAAAACCTGTTTCACCATCATTTGATCTCTGACAATGATGGATCTATGATCAGGGCTCTACATTACACTTGATTAGTTAGGTACATTCAGTATTCTTTTAACATCATACATTGTTCTTCAAACAATAACATTAGCATAACAGCTATGAAATGAGAATACTAAATGTAACAAGCCTAACTCTCATCAATCATCATTTCTCAATACATTCATCACAAGTCATCTCTAAAGCATGACCTTGATGGTATTTATGGCTCTCACAGCCCTTTTAATTCATAGGTTGCCATTGACAAGGCATCAAGATATTTTACTATTCATAAAGCTAACAACATGCTTTCAATGAATATAGCATCATCATCCATACCTGGATATGATCATCTTCATATCAGAACCTGCAAGGTTAATCCAACTGATAAAAGCAATTCAAATCAAGAATTATACTTTCCACTCTTGCCATAAAAGCTAAGTTCCCTGATTCTCATCAATTAGGGTTTACTATTCACATTACATGCCATCACCCTAGAATTAGGGTTTATTATTCTCATTATGGTAAAATGAACTCATAACATCATCATGTATGAGGAACATCATCAATGATACTCTCAGATAAGATTAAGATTCATCAATTATCATAAATAGGGTTTTCATGACCTCACATAGGTGGATCATACCCTAATCATGTACATTCATATATATTGAAGGTATTTTACTTGGATTTCAACCATAATTGGGATTTTCTCTCTCCTCTTGCTCATAGGTGATGATTACATCCCTCTAGATTGGGTTAGGTCTAATCAACATTGATAAGACTAGCCAAGTCATCACTATTGTAACCATTGGGGTTTGCATGATAAAAAGGGGTTACCTACTTGAATCCATAAAGGGTATTTTGGTAAAGTTCACCATTGATCATAACATGGGTTAATATACTAACCACTTGACCCTTAATGTCCCTAGGTATCATTAGGGTTTAGATTGAACAACCATCAAACCATTTAAGACTTCAAGGTATTAGGCAGACTTATCCTTAAAAGTCCCCAATAGGTTTCACACCTTCAACCTTCAAACGATCCTGAGATCGTTTAAGGTTGTAGACCGTTTAGTTTTGGTTGACTTCAAGACCGCATGACACTCAAGACCGTTTACCCTTAAACGATCTTGAGGTCATTTTCCCAAGATGGGGTGAAGACCGTTTAGTCATAGTTTGACTTCTGAAGTCGTTTGAGCTCATTCGGACCTGAAGTCGTTTGAACTCATTCGGTCCCGAAGTCGTATGAACTCATTCGGTCCTGAAGTCGTATGAACTCATTCGGTCCTGAAGTCGTATGAACTCATTCGGTCCTGAAGTCGTATGAACTCATTCTGTCCTGAAGTCGTATGAACTCATTCGGTCCTGAAGTCGTATGAACTCATTCGGTCCTGAAGTCGTATGAACTCATTCGGTCCTGAAGTCGTATGGTCCTAAAAGCTCAAGATCGCATGGACCTCCAAGGTGATTCAAAGGGTAAACTCGATCAGGGTTTCCTATGTTGAAGCCTTCAATTGGTCTCAAGCTTGCTAACCACTTATCAATTGAGACAATTAGGGTTATCCTTAACCAATTGGTCACTCAATTGATCCTCAATTGATATCCAAAAAGGGTTGGAGTTGGTTCAATTAAGGTCTATAAACATTCAACCATCAACACTCAACAATGTGAAACAAATCGAAGTTGATCCCATCAATTGACCTCCAATCGGGCTAAAACTTGGCCCAAACGGTCTTGGGATCGTTTGGATAACCTCCAAACGGTCTTGAGACCGTTTTCCCAAGAATTCATCAAAATCTAAGTTGATTTGATAGGGGTTGAACCTTAATTAAGTCACAAATCAGCAATTTGATTATTTCAATAACCCACTGTAATTTGGCCCTCAATTGATCAAATTACCTTAACCCTAGACCTCCAAACGGTCTTGGGTTGACACCAAACGGTCTTGAGACCGTTTGGATGAGTTCCAAACGGTCTTGAGACCGTTTTCCCATCCATCCTTTGGACTCTAGTGAAAATTCATCAAGGTTTGATCTATTGAGTTGATCATCACATCAATACTTAATTGCAATATGATTTGGTACCTTTGGACCTTCAATTGGTCAACTATACTTGACCTCAGACCTCTTAAACGGTCTTGGGTGATCCCCAAACGGTCTTGAGACCATTTGGATGATTCCCCAAACGGTCTTGAGACCGTTTGGGCTAAACAACCCAAAATCACTAATTAACTCATTGGAAATTGCAGCACTGATTTCAATTAGGATTTGTCCTATTAATCAACCTTCAACTCATAACTCGTTTGGAAATAATCCATCAAATTTGGTGAGTCATTAATCAACATCATTATGAACAGTAATCCCAAACGGTAAATGCTTGGTCAACCATCTTAAATGGTCTTGAGACCGTTTGCCCAAAAAGGGCAATTTAAACAGATTGAAAATCAGAACTTAATTCAATTGGATTTGCTAATTGATTTGCTTATATGTCACGATTCCTTTGGAGTTAACCCCTCAAATTTTGTGGGTAATTAACCTACATAATTATAAACAAGATTCCCATATGGTCGTCATTTGGTCAACGCGATCAAATGGTCTTGAAGGCCGTTTGCCTTCATACGACCCTGAAACCGTTTGCCCACCAAACGGTTGTGTAAACCGTATGGGAAATTGGTGGAGGTCGTTTGGTAAAGTGGAAATCCGTGGATAAGCATAGGAATTAACGCCCTTATATTCTACCTCAAGAATAGTAGCAGTTCTTCACGATTTTCTTGCAAGGATGCAAGGGAAGATAGGGAAGAAGAAGAACTAGCAACTATATGCATAGAAAAAGATGTATAATCAAAGCATAAGGTTTAGAGTTATAAAACCCGCCTTAAACGTTGTTCCTAGAGCTCCAAGCTTCCAAGCTTCAAGCCTTTAATGGCGTCTTGAGCTCCACAGGTTGGTCCAAGGTGATTCTCCATGGAAAAGATGGAGATGATCGGCTAGAACAAGAAACCTAAGTGAATTAGCCATGAAACCAACCTTATACAAGAATTGTCTCCATGAATTCAAGCTAGAAGGTGGTGTTCTCTTACCTAGAACAGGTTGGTCGCCCCCCCTGATCTCTAGAGCTTCCTTATATGGTTTGAGTAAGATGAGAAGTGAGGAAGTGAAGGGAAAACGTTGGTTTGGTTTGGAAAGAAAGGTGCTTATATAGTTTAGGATGATTTTCACCATAAGGACCTCTAAAGCATAGAATTCTCATCTAAGTCCCTCCTTCTTTCTAAGGCACGTCCAAGCATGATAATCCTATGCAAAGTCCATCAAAACTCAAGATCTAAGGGTAGAGAAAACCAACATGCATACTAGGATACATATATGAAGGGTCTTCTCACTCATACTAGGTGTTTTCACTACAAGGGTCATCCTTCTTATCCAATTATTCAATTGAAGCGCCCCTCTCATCATTTCTTCTCTAAAAGATGTCAAGAGTCATAAAAGATATACTAGAAGGTATATTTTACAAGTTGCACCCCATATTTTGAGTAAATTGCACTTTACACCAAAGTCAGGGTTTTAAGCACAAGGACTGCTCCACAAGCTGCACCTTGGTGCCCAAGCTTGGAGAATCCATCATACCTCAACATATTCATTAATATGATGTTTCATCATCAAAGGAACATCTTAACATGTGAAATTTGCAAGTTAACCCCTCACATTGGGTAATTTGCACATAGGTCCCTGCATAACAAAACAATATTACAACATTGTTTTAAAAGGACAGAAATGAAATTATAGATTCTCTTAAAGCTTAATGACATATCAAGGGGTAATCACAAGCCTCTAATCATATTTTAAGCAAAACATCTAGGGATAGTTCATAACCCAAGTCAGGGATGTTACAGAAATAACCCCCATATTGCAATTTGAATTGGGTGCGAGGCCCTGAGCAAACCCCAACCTAGACTCAACCCAGTGATCACTGGATCATGATCCATCAACCCTCACATCATCTCGTACCTCGGGTAGGAGATGGGTGGATAGGGAACCAAATTAGCTAACACTAGTTTGGGCCAGTGGCAACCTGAACCTCAATCTTGCCCCAATTTTCTTCCCTTTCATCTCCTCTTCTCATTCTCACCCAAAAGCACCTAGAATCTGAAACAAATCTTGGTCGTGAAGAAGCATCCAACCTCCCTACCACCTTTTCTAACCCTATCCTCTCACAACCCTAACCCTAGCCCCCGTATACCAATAAACAACACCCCATCCACTTTGTTTCTCCACCCTGAGTGCTGGAGATGCATTCTCAAGCCCCAAAACACACTTCTATTCCTTTTCCTCTTCTCTTCTAGAGTGTTGTGACACTGTGCACCACCTTCCCCTTCTCTTCCTCACACTTATAGTATTATCTTCCCTCAGTTGCATGATCAGAGCCCTGGTCAAGGGTTGACCAAGCAATTGTCAGGTGGTCTTTTTCCCTTCCTATCCTTTTGAGGGTCCAACCAATTTGTGACACCAAAATCGTGCTAGATTAGTACTCTCAGATAAAAAGCAGGCTTTCTCTTTTTTCACTTGGCTATAGTATCACCTATACTATTTGATATGTTTCCCTCATGTGCACTTTGGCTATTATATTTTTTTGAGCTACTTCATTCTATGTTGTATTTTCAGTTGTGTTATCTACTATATTTCCTATATTTATGTTTATGGAACTTGAAAGATAAGAAACAAAAAGGTCTTCCACCATTTACATGTATCACTCTTCCTTTAGAAGTAGCTAGTATCACACTTATTGTAGAAGTGTATACTATTGCACTTATTGTAGAAGTGGCTAGGATCACACTTCATAAAGAAGTAGCCAATTTCTATTACACTTTGGATCACACTTCTTTTGGAAATGGATAAAACTTATCTTGACAATTTTTGAATACAATTAAAGAAACCATCATAAAATGCCAATGCTTTTGTAGGACGTGATGTTGCATATTGTTTACGTTCTTTCTAGAAGTTCTCAAACACACACTTTATTTTGTATATTAACTACATCAGTCCTATTGCAATGTACCATTGCATTTTCAATGACGACATGTATGGTTTTATGATTTTAGGTATAACGGTCGGACAACCAAGATCATGATTTTGTATTTGATTGAATTAATATGTTGATATGAACAAGCTCCATTATATCATAGTTAGGGATATTCTAATGTAAAAATGGATTATTAGTTTTAAGTTTAAGTGTTATGTTATATCTTTTCCAAGTTTTCCTTTGAGCCATGATGTAAACCTTGTTATATCCATTCAATTAATAAAGGAAGTTTTTTTAATAGTCATGTATGTTGTGTGTGATTCTTGGGCCACTCAAATATCATAGGTTCAATCCCTTTAAGAATGTGTATTGGGTAGTAGGATTGTGGTTGGGGTAACAACAAATCTGTGACATTGATCACCATTAAAAATCTCTATATAATTCTGAATGTCATAGATTCGATTCTAGATGCAAGGTCAGTCTTGGTCTCTATCGCCTCATCTTCAAAACTCATCAAGTTCTTCCATAGTAACATAATCACCCGCTATGGTTAACTAGTGTTATGATCTTTGACAATGGTACCCGTTTCATCGTAAAATCAATATAGGAGTATCTAGATTCTTTTGGCATCAAGCAATACCAGATGTCTCCTTATCAAAGTCAGATGAATGGAGCAGTTGGGACAACCAAGAAGAATCTAATCAAGATACTTAGGAAGATCATTTAGTTCACTCAAGAGTGGAATAAGAAATTGCCCATGACTCATTGGGCCTATAAAATGTCTATCTGCACCTCAATAGGTGCAACACCATATTCCCATGTCTATGGGATTGAAGCTACTTTACCTGTCACACCCCGATCTCACACTAACCACTAATCACGAGATTAGGGCACGACAGAGGGATTATCACATAAACAAATCGCTGAAAACTTTTTCTTTTTAAAACCTCGCAATGATATCCGGATTATTGCTGTAAACTAAAACACAATAAACTATTGCGGAAGCATTTCAATTAACCTGGCTAGAGAACATAAACAAAGTTTACAACATGTAACATTGTTTAACAGAAAGTAAACATAACAATTAATTTACATCTTGTACACATTCTCCATACATACTCTCTCTCACCCACACCATGTCCCAAAGATCGAGGGGAAAGGACTAAGAGACCTCTAATTTCTAACTACATATTCCTTCTATAGACTAAGCGTTAGGATGAACAGATCCTTCAGATTCCTGCTGCTGATGATGACCTGAAAATGTTTTGAGTAGAGGTATGAGCCTACTCGCTCAGTGAATAGCATTTCATTTAACTATCACTAAACAACTCGTCAAGTTTATTAAATTGAAATAAAGCATAAGAACAGTTCTATACTGAGCAATTCTAAGGGCATAATAATTCTATCAGGCAATATTCATATTTCTATATAACAACAGATATCACATAACTGTAAGTATGAAATATCAGGAACTACATATCTTAATTAGTTAGGCAATTATTAACAATTAACACAAAAGATTCTAAACTACTGACATATTAAATTTACTGTGATCCTGTATGATTACATTTTAGTTATGCCCCAAACATATGCAGCGCACTCTGCATATGAAGATCTGTAGCGAACTACGATCCCACCGTACAAGACTTAGCGACACACCCGGGAAATGCTAAGTCTGACTTCTCGTCCTGGTCTGCACAGGACTCTCAGGCTCACAAGGCCTCACTGCACAAACTCTGAGTGCTCTGGACTCCTCCCGCAACCTGTAGTGCACAGTCGGAGGGTCTCTAAGTCTCCGATGCCTGGGCGTATCCCCAGGGCTGACCGGGACATTCTCTCGGATCTCCGATGCCTGGGCGTATCCCCAGGGCTGACCGGAATCCTACCTCTCAGACTTCGTGTTACCGAGACATTCGGTATTTGTTGGACACGAGTCTCCGATGCCTGGGCGTATCCCCAGGGCTGACCGTTTTACCCCAAAGGTATAGACCGCGCAATGGGGTTCTACGGTGTTGGGGCACTAAGTCTATTAACTGATTAACATATAAACACTTAAACAGGAATATCACATTTACTTACTTCAGATCAAATCACAATACACTGTCATTCTAAAACTGTCTGAGCAATATATTTCAAATCATTGTAATTTCTGAGAAATTCTCATACCATGCATTCAGACAATTTAGAAATGCATAAATAACCCAACTTATTTCAATTTGGCACATACATAGCGAATTTACGCAATTGAACATCTTATTGCACAAATTAAAGAAATTTACTTCACATATGAGAATCATACTCAACATTTGTCAATTCTCTAAAATTCTCGAAAAACGTGCACATTAACCCAAATCTTGGCTTGTGCATCACTTAACTCAATTAAAAGTTAATTACCTATCACAACACAATTTAATAACAATACTTGAGAATTTCTGGAATAATTCAGAGAAATGTGCCATTTCATGTAAATATCAATTTACACATATTAACGTCAAAAGATATATGCAATTAGGGTTTTATTGCATATTTTTATTTATTCATATCAACTTTGAAATCGTACATCTGATAATTTATCAGATATTCCTATTGTCTGGGTTCATACCCAAACCATACCATTTTCAGATATGAATTTCTAATTTCAACATTCAAATAAGCAATTTAGGTTCCAATGAACCATATAAATCAACCGATTCAATCCACACTGATCAAATGCTAAATTTAATCATATAATAGCGTATAGAAGCAGTTTATGAAATAAAAAGTCGGGCGACGCCAAATGCTGCCCTACGCCTGATAACGCCTGTTATCAGCGTAATTCGCGCACATAACTGGAAATATTCAAACGCCTGAGTATATTAATGATAGATGAATGAAATTCTACTCATTTCGATTTGGACTGTCCGGATTCGTCCGGAGATGCGTCAAGGGTCTGATTCCGGGCGAAATTGGGTTGTCTTCTACCTTTGGTATTTCAATTTTCATGGTCCCGTAGCAATCTGTTTCACGCACACACCCAGCAGGTTGGCGGAGAGGCTCAATTGAGGGCTGAATTTGGATAGAAGCTACTGCTTCACACTTGAACCTTCTAGACGGGGCTCAAATCTATCTTTCCTTGGTGTCTCATGCACCCAATTTCTCCTGGTTTAGAACCTGCTGTAGCAAGTAGTATTATCTTCACGTACAAGCTAAAAGAAACCTTAGCTGGGTGCCTAAGCGCAACTGGGAGCTGCGGATTCTGGTTGGAACCTCAAGGTCGGCCTCCAAGGTGGTCATTTTGAGATGTTTCTCACACCCATCAGGTTCCTGGCGAGCTCCTTCTTGGGCGCACAGCAGTAGCTGCGGTCGGCCGGCATCGTCGCCCTAGCTGCAGGTCAGCCACGGTTGGGCAAGGGAAGAAGAAGGGGAAGGTAGAGGAGGGGTGGGCGTAGCTAATCGGGGCTAAGGGGCCCAAATCGGTTGCCCTAGCTCACGTTGCTCTGGGGTCGATGGACCTGCAGAGCGCCGCTTTGCGGCTGCTCTGTTCTATCGGGTGGAGGGGGAAATGGGATAAGGAAGGAAACGGAAGATAAAAAGAAAAGATATAACCCGAGTTTTTTTGGGAAATTTGCAAATTAGGTCTAAGAAAACTGAAAAGGTTGTAACTTTTTCCTCGAGGTTCTGAATCAAATGATTCTTTTTGAAAAACTTCGATCACAGAACCCACTACGACATCGAAGCAAGAAATCACAATTAGTATCTTGTCACAACTGGTCAAAGCACCAATTGCATCTTGGTATTTAACTTAACTCAGCAATTAACACTGAAATTGTCATTAGTTACCTCAGATGATTCAATCTCAACTATTGATTCACATATTAGCTTATTTTGATTAACCATGATGTTTAACAGGGTTCTTAGCACTAATCAAGATACTTACTGATTAATCACAAAGTGGGTCATAACAATCTCCCTTCCTTATAAGAATTTCGTCCCGAAATTCCTTAAAGAGAAAAGAAAACTTGTTACACATCTCAGATTCAAGCTCCCATGTAGCTTCCTCTAGGTTATGATTCCTCCACAGAACCTTCACTAATCGTATCTCGTGATTCTTGAGTTCCTTGATCCTTCGATCAACTATATGTATTGGTCCCTCATCATAGGACACATTTGATCTGAGCAGTATAGGTTCTGGGTCTACAATCTTCTCTGTACCAGGATAACACTTCTTCAACGTCGATACATGAAACACATCATGTAAGTTAGACAACTCGGATGGAAATTCCAACCTATAGGCTACAGGTCCACTCCTCTCAATGATAGGATATGGCCCATAAACTTAGGAGTCAGTTTGCCTCTCATACCAAACCTCAACACTCCTTTCCATGGTGAAACTTTCAGATACACGTCATCACCAACTTGAAACTCAAGAGGTTAACGTCTCTTCTCCGCATAACTCTTATGCCTATCCTGTGTAGCTTTCAACTACTCTCTGCATGTCCTTAAGAGTTTGAATGGTTCTCTCAGACTGACCATCCGTATGCGGGTAAAAAGGTTGTACTGAATCTTAACTTTGTGCCCAAAGCACGATGCAACTGTTTCCACAACCTAGATGTGAACTTAGGATCTCAATCTGATATAGTTGAAACCGGAATACCATGCAACCTGACTATCTCATCCACAAATATCTTAGCCAACTTTGGGATATCAAAGGTTGACTTAATATGAAGAAAGTGAGCAGACTTAGTCAGTCTATCCACAATCATTCATATCGAGTCACAACCTCTAGGTGTCAAGGGCAACCCTATCACAAAATTCATTGTGATATGTTCCCATTTCCATTCTGGTATAGGAAGAGATTGTAAGGTACCTTTAGGTTTCTAGTGCTCAGACTTAACCTGCTGACACACACTGCACCTAGTCATGTACTCATCTACATCCTTTTCATACTAGGCCACCAATACAACTCCTTGAGATCCATGTACATCTTAGTGTTACCTGAATGCATAGCATACATTGATGCATGTGCTTCCTCAAGAATCTTTTCTTTCAAATCATTATCTCGAGGTACATGCAACCTGTCACGCTGATACCACACACCATCATCTGAAAACATGAACTCTGGTCTCTTCCCCCTGTCATGTCATGCATGGTCTGGTTTAACTCACTATCACCCTATTTTAGTTCCTTGATCTGATCATAAGAAGTAGGCTTGACTTGCATCAGTGCAATCAAACCACTCTGCTCTGTTACCTCTAAGTCTAAGTTCAACTTATGCATCTCTATTAGCAGGTCTCTCTTGAAACATGCCATAGAGAATGCATCAGCTACAAAACTAGACTTCCTGCTTAGGGCATCAACTACCACATTCGTCTTCCCAGGGTGATAATCTATCATTATATCATAATCCTTAATCAATTCTAATCATCTCCGCTGTCTAAGATTCATATCCTTCTGGGTAAAGATATATATCAAGCTCTTATGATCTATAAACACCTGGCACACCTTACCATAAGGATAGTAATGTCATGTCTTATGAGCATGAACTACAACAACTAATTCCAGATCATGTGACGAGTACTACTCCTCATTCTATGGTACTAACTTCTTATTACTACTGTAAGAATTTATTTCAAAATTATATCTTACTCTTTTCTCCGAGTCATTTTCATATTGTCTATCTACCTTCCAGATTAGCTAACTTTAAACCCTGGATTTTATTAGTGCTAGGTTACCTTTCATAGTGCAAATCGTATGATCTTGTTTTAAAAAGATACTAGTATTCAAGGTCAAATCACTAGTGACATCCCTTGAACTACTACAACTCTAAACATTCTAGGGTTTGGTCCTTATCAGTAACATAGCATTATTGTGATGTGACTTTGCTTCCTTAGTTTGAAATCAAACTTTAGATCTCATAAGTTCATCCATCTACTTGTAATGAATACAACATATATGAATAATCATCAATGAACTATAGATATATAACAGAAATGTAACATCAGCCAAGTTCTCTAGCATAACTTATTAACACAAATGTTACAAATAAACATGATACTTGTTACCCAAACATCACACATGGCTCACAGGGCCATTCATATCTTGTCACCTCTCACTAGGCAACAACTTATTCACATGGCTCATAAAATCCGTACACATTATTATTTTTATTAAGCAACAACAACATCAACACACAAAAAGCCAATCAACATTTATTATATAAATGTCACAGCCCAAACTTGGCTATATTCATCACCTCATCATACATGCATGGTTATTATGCATGATAACAGTCATACAAAATATCCATCACATCATGTGATACAAGAGTAATACCATCATTCCTTAACCAGGAATTAGGGTTCACTATCAAACATGGCTTATCATTCCCTTTTCCCCAAATTAGGGTTAGGGTTCCCCATTTCTCATTAATTCAAACCCATTTGAGTTAACCAACTTTATCTTGTATTACGGTATCTCCCCTCTTAATGCATTCCATCACAGAATACTCACCTTTAGCATATAATGCATAGGCCACACATTAGAATTGTCCAGTTATCTCACATGATATGGACTTATCTTAGTTTAAAGCATAACTTATCAAGTTGCCTATAAACAATCACAATGATACACCCTCAGCTAGGGTTTCACAATGATACACCCTCCACTAGGGTTTACTAATCATGTATTGGATCCATGCATTGGTTATGCATTATTGATTAGTACCATTAAGGGTATTTCTCACCTAATCATTAAATTTAACCTGACCCCTATTGTGTTCCTTTATTTCTAATTAAGGATTGCTCATATGAGGCTCCAACATTGGGCCTCTGATATCATTTCCAGCAAATTCTTAGATGTTCTAATCTTTCTTTTACATCTCAACGTCTTAGTGTATGTACATTCTTACTATGATGTGAGTCTAAATTATCCAGAGTCTACTCTTATTATACTGTTAATAGGAGTCATTAGATCTCAGTAACGCATCATGCAAGCCGGACCAGACCGAACCTGTAGTCCTGAAGCCAAGAGCTACTCAGGATTAACCAACTCCTATTAATCTCAAACATGTGGAAAGAATATCCACCTAGGGCAAACCCATTTAAACATAACTTCTGGTATACTTAATACAAAGAATATAAACAATAACTAAATCACTTCATGACACACAACAATATAAAAGAATCATATTTATTCTACAAACTAAAAATCTAAATCCATACATATAAGAGCATTTCTAATGATTTCCAATCAAATAAGCAATATTAAACAAGAGATGTATTGCATCCTATATTTAATCTCTTACTCTTGCATTAATTTCCAATTTCTTAACCCTAAGATTTCTAGGGTTTCTCTCTAGTCTATCCTTCCTCTGCATACCTGGCCAGGGCATCCAGAGAAGAATAGACAAAGTAGCTTGATACTGGTCAATCTAAGTATTCAGACACCTGGCCTGGGTATCTAAGCACTCAGACCTCCCAGAGCTAAAGACATATCACTTCTTATTTATCTCACTTATAACTCTATATTTCTACACTAATGGTTCTTAACACTCAACCTAAGCTCTCAACTTGATCCTCGTGACCACGTCCTCTTCCTGCCATCTGCAATACTATAACAGAACATTTCATGTTATAAAATTGCAGTTAGAAGGAAGACACTTAAGTCCTAATCTTATTGGTCTCTTATCGTCCCCTGACCTTGACTTAGAGTATTCATATACTCAACCTCTGCTCTGATACCAAGATGTCACACCCCGATCTCACACTAACCACTAATCACGAGATTAGGGCGCGACGGAGGGATTATCACATAAACAAATCGCTGAAAACTTTTTCTTTTTAAAACCTCGCAATGATATCCGGATTATTGCTGTAAACTAAAACACAATAAACTATTGCGGAAGAATTTCAATTAACATGGCTAGAGAACATAAACAAAGTTTACAACATGTAACATTGTTTAACAGAAAGTAAACATAACAGTTAATTTACATCTTTTACACATTCACCATACATACTCTCTCTCACCCACACCATGTCCCAAAGATCGAGGGGAAAGGACTAAGAGACCTCTAATTTCTAACTACATATTCCTTCTACAGACTAAGCGTTAGGATGAACAAATCCTTCAGATTCTTACTGCTGATGATGACCTGAAAATGTTTTGAGTAGAGGTATGAGCCTACTCGCTCAGTGAATAGCATTTTATTTAACTATCACTAAACAACTCATCAAGTTTATTAAATTGAAATAAAGCATAAGAACAGTTCTATACTGAGCAATTCTAATGGCATAATAATTCTATCAGGCAATATGCATATTTCTATATAACAACAGATATCACATACCTGTAAGCATGAAATATCAGGAACTACATATCTTAATTAGTTAGGCAATTATTAACAATTAACACAGAAGATTCTAAACTACTGACATATTAAATTTACTGTGATTCTGTACGATTACATTTTAGTTATGCCCTAAACATATGCAGCGCACTCTGCATATGAAGATCTGTAGCGAACTACGATCCCACCATACAAGACTTAGCGACACACCTGGGAAATGCTAAGTCTGACTTCTCGTCCTGGTCTGCACAGGACTCTCAGGCTCACAAGGCCTCACTGCACTAACTCTGAGTGCTCTGGACTCCTCCCGCAACCTGTAGTGCACAGTCGGAGGGTCTCTAAGTCTCCGATGCCTAAGCGTATCCCCAGGGCTGACCGGGACATTCTCTCGGATCTCCGATGCCTGGGCGTATCCCCAGGGCTGACCGGAATCCTACCTATCAGACTTCGTGTCACCGAGACATTCAGTATTTGTTGGACACGAGTCTCTGATGCCTGGGCGTATCCCCAGGGCTGACCGTTTTACCCCAAAGGTACATACCGCGCAATGGGGTTCTACGGTGTTGGGGCACCTAAGTCTATTAACTGATTAACATATAAACACTTAAATAGGAATATCACATTTACTGACTTCAGATCAAATCACAATACACTGTCATTCTAAAACTGTCTGAGCAATATATTTCAAATCATTGTAATTTCTGAGAAATTCTCATACCATGCATTCAGACAATTTAGAAATGCATAAATAACCCAACTTATTTCAATTTGGCACATACATAGCGAATTTACGCAATTGTTCATCTTATTGCACAAATTAAAGAAATTTACTTCACATATGAGAATCATACTCAACATTTGTCAATTCTCTAAAATTCTCGAAAAATGTGCACATTAACCCAAATCTTGGTTTGTGCATCACTTAACTCAATTAAAAGTTAATTACCTATCACAACACAATTTAATAACAATACTTGAGAATTTCTGGAATAATTCAGAGAAATGTGCCATTTCATGTAAATATCAATTTACACATATTAACGTCAAAAGATATATGCAATTAGGGTTTTATTGCATATTTTTATTTATTCATATCAACTTTGAAATTGTACATCTGATAATTTATCAGAAATTCCTATTGTCTGGGTTCATACCCAAACCATACTATTTTCAGATATGAATTTCTAATTTCAACATTCAAATAAGCAATTTAGGTTCCAATGAACCATATAAATCAACCGATTCAATCCACACTGATCAAATGCTAAATTTAATCATATAACAGCGTCTAGAAGAAGTTTATGAAATAAAAAGTCTGGCGACGCCAAACGCTGCCCTACGCCTGATAACGCCTGTTATCAGCGTAATTCGCGCACATAACTGGAAATATTCAAACGCCTGAGTTTATTAATGATAGATGAATGGAATTCTACTCACTTCGATTTGGACTGTCCGGATTCGTCCGGAGATGCGTCAAGGGTCTGATTCCGGGCAAAATTGGGTTGTCTTCTACCTTTGGTATTTCAATTTTCATGGTCCCGTAGCAATCTGTTTCACGCACACACCCAGCAGGTTGGCGAAGAGGCTCAATTGAGGGCTGAAATGCTTCACACTTGAACCTTCTAGACGGGGCTCAAAGCTATCTTTCCTTGGTGTCTCATGCACCCAATTTCTCCTGGTTTAGAACCTACTGCAGCAAGTAAAATTATCTTCACGTACAAGCTAAAAGAAACCTTAGCTGGGTGCCTAAGCGCAACTGGGAGCTGCGGATTCTGGTTGGAACCTCAAGGTCGGCCTCCAAGGTGGTCATTTCGAGATGTTTCTCACACCCATCTGGTTCCTGGCGAGCTCCTTCCTGGGCGCGCAGTAGTAGCTGCGGTCGGCCGACATCGTCGCCCTAGCTGCAGGTCAGCCACGGTTGGGCAAGGGAAGAAGAAGGGGAAGGTAGAGGAGGGGCGGGCGTAGCTAATCGGGGCTAAGGGGCCCAAATCGGTTGCCCTAGCTCACATTGCTCTCGGGTCGATGGACCTGCAGAGCGCCGCTTTGCGGCTGCTCTGTTCTATCGCGTGGAGGGGGAAATGGGATAAGGAAGGAAACGGAAGATAAAAAGAAAAGATATAACCCGAGGTTTTTTGGGAAATTTGCAAATTAGGTCTAAGAAAACTGAAAAGGTTGTAACTTTTTCCTCGAGGTTCTGAATCAAATGATTCTTTTTGCAAAACTTCGATCACGGAACCCACTACGACATCGAAGCAAGAAATCACAATTAGTATCTTTTCACAACTGGTCAAAGCACCAATTGCATCTTGGTATTTAACTTAACTAAGCAATTAACACTGAAATTGTCATTAGTTACCTCAGATGATTCAATCTCAACTATTGATTCACATATTAGCTTATTTTGATTAACCATGATGTTTAACAGGGTTCTTAGCACTAATCAAGATACTTACTGATTAATCACAAAGTGGGTCATAACATTACCAGTCAAGATTTAGGTTCCTTCCATGTTCTTTCTCGAAGAGTGAAATACCCCAAAGTTGGATTTTTTTCAAGACTATGTGTACACCCTCAATGTGATTAAGGAATGATGGATCCACATATTGTACAACTCATATGCTACCAAGCATGAATGGCTAGATCCTTCTCAAGGTACATCCCTGACACTTCCAGATAGACGACCATATAAAACACATGTATTTGAACCGTAACACTTAGAGCGAGTTCAACCCAAAGTTGGAAAGGTCATACACTATATGTGAAATCTACAAAAATGGAGACATTTGACTTCAAGGTATGGATGGTGATGTACATTAGACATCGACCAATGCCAACCTTTCATGAAAATGTTCATCACAATAGGATAGATGAATGGAGTACATCACAAAAATAATAATGTAAATCCCTTATTGACTAAGATGATAATGATCAAAGGTCACCAACGAATAGAGAGGTAAAGTCATCATAATGTTAGGACTGAGGCAGAACATGTCATGATTGTCATCCTTGTCTTGGTTTCTTCAAAACCAAAATTTGATCAAAAAATCTATCCACTTAATCAATTCACTTCTAGTCTATGTAACTTGACAAGTTTACACAACAACTCTTACTGATAGAGATGCCCTTAAATGGACATGCTCAAATTTGTAATATGTTCCCTACACTTCAGAACGAAAATGATCAACCCACTCTATTTAAGAGACCCCAACACGAGTTCTTTGATCATATGTTTAGCCTTCATCTGAGGAATGCCAATCTTCCACCTCATGCAACACTCGATGGGTCCATAGGAAGGATGAGACCCTACAATCAATGCCCTTCATACCAGTGATTTTATGGCATAATATCCACAATTCTAGTTGTAGGAGAATGAAATTTGGGATAACCCTATCATTTTGCATACTAGAACCTCACTTCCATCCTAAGACTTTGAGCACCACTACTAGTAAGGTATGTGATTATGATGACACACCCAATATTTTTTTTGAAGTTAAACAGACAAATTTCATTATGGAGGAGCCATACGACATCTACATGAGAAGAAAAACAAACTAAAAGACCACACAAAGACCAAGAACAGATACAAACCACCACAAAAACTCATATCGGAATATGATAAGGACAATGATGTATAGATCCCTCTTCTCCTTCGCTGGCTAAGGCAACTTTCTATGAGGAATACCTTCAACCTGAGTATGTATATGTGGTAGAGTACCTGCACCAAATTGGTGTCCCAAAAGGATATTTTCCCCGCACTTGCTTCCATACAAACTCCACAACAAAATTGATAGAGAAAGAAAAATCTACCATGAGAAGAGAAAGCAACGCTGATTAACAGTGAGATAGACAAAATAAGAGAACAATCTAAACAAAAATCCAGTAAAAGAGAAAGGGGATAGGAAACTCGTCATAGCCGAGCTCAATGACAGGGAGGAAGAAGATCGCTGCCTCCAAAGACACCACACCCACACACCTCCCGAAGAAGAGACCTTGCTGATGATGGGTGAGAAGAGGCCGAGGGGGAGTGGGGCACCGCTTTGCGATGGCCAAACCCCCTCCCCCAGCCAGGCGCCTATGGAGGAAGAAACCCTAGCGGCGCTAGGGTGAGAGAGCAGGGAGAGAGGTGACACACCCAATAATTGATAAAGGACAAATCACAATTTTACATGATGTCAGTAACCATTGGGGAAGAAACCTCCTTCCTAAGGTTTTAAATACCAATTTTAAAAGTATCCAACCACACTGATTCAAACACTACACCACATACTTGTCACTAAGTGTCGCCCAAAAATATGCCACCAGATGGCCAAATAAATGAGAAGATCTACATCCTTCTCTATCCACTAGAAACAAACAATCACCTTATAGGAAATTGGGGATGAAAGGACACATTCCCCTAAATTAAAAAACACTATGGGTCATGGATATTGATTGTAAATTAAATAAAGGAAATTAGGCGTAACCTATATACCTTACTCAAATATGCACAACCATATAACCATCCTATCTCATGTCGTCATGGATTTCCTTGCTTAGTAAATGTTATTATTGCCTTCAGGATATGTGAGCCCCTGCACAAAATTATGCTACATATCATAAAGTCAATCATGCTATGAACAAAGGATGCATCAAAGGAAAAAGATATCATTTCATGTCACTATTTTTTGTGTGGATACAACTCCATTATAAAAGTAGAAAGTACCGAAACAAATGAAAGTTACAATTCAAATATAATAAATTAAACTAAGAACCAAAACCCTCCTCCAGCTTGTCATTATTAGTATTAGTAACCTCCAGGCATGTCCACCTTAGATGAAAAAAAATCATTCTATATAGAAAACACATACAAATATGGGTAGGCTTCCATATTCCACATCCTATGATGGATCTCATGCCACCTAAGATCATGAAGGACTACTACCTAATTGACAAGAAAATACTCACTCAATCACATAGGGAAATCATCTAGCGTACCAAAGTCCACGTGTGACCTCTTGAACTGTCTAAGGAACACCTCCTTGATACACTATATAATGCCTATATCTCGAGAGTGCAATGAGGTTTTGATACCCTTCCATATCTACTGAATATGACTCTATGCTTCCACCTTCAGACACAATGCTCTAGAAAACATCCTGGTCAATTAGAACCTCAAACTAACATCCCAACTGACCCTGAGCTCTAAGTACCCGAACACTAATGGTCTGTGAAGAACTCTAATATAAGGTCACTATGTTAGCATCCCTTTCTAGGGCATCATGAACCTATAGAAACCATGATGCATGTCCATCCAAATCTATAGTGAATGGATGAGTCCACCCTCTATGTAGACATGATGTTTTGCAATATTAAGACACTGAATAGTTTGTAATAGATCGAATAAAGGGTGCTCTCACCTGAAATGAATACCTACACACCAGGATGCACTTGTGTGAAACCATCTCCCGTGGATGGTAATATAATGTCTACTCAAAGAATGTTATGAGAAATGTTGCCAAGATGCCTCTCAAGTTGCAATGTCTGAGTGGGCACTTATATGATATGAAGAAGTTTGAAAATCTTCACAGTTTCACAATATTGTCTTTCTTCCTTAAAAAATAAGCAAACACTATCTTCCTCACACCCAACAAGCTTGCTACAATATTTACCAGGGAGTCACAACTGCATTGGGATGACTAAAATGTCATGCAATGGTAGGCGCATGATATATTACATCTCTTACAATGTTGGCACCAAATAAGTTTGAAAGAACTAATAACGTTTGACTTCTAATCCCAAAATTGCACCACACCACTCATAAATTCTGTTTCCACCAAGACACATAGGAGATAAAAAAGCCCTATACATGAAGGCCAACTAAGTGGCACTTATCTTCTCTGGAAAAATCTTATTTCCACCATAGCTACATCCTCATCTCATAAGGACGATGACGGAGAGGTCAAATTTTAGATACATACTCGGAATCTCACATGACATAAAAAAAATCCATAGGTTGAGGAGAAAGTTACCTTTGAAAAAAGTGGAGTCAAAGAAGAAATGAAAAAGGATGCATGATGACACCTTCTTTAGACTTACCAATGGTCTAAGGTGATCTCCTCTTATCTTTCTTCACAAACCAAATAATAGAGGGGATGATAGATTAATATCCCAAGTTATGAGGATATTTCTTTCCCAGTGACACATTAAAAAAGGCAGATAAAGGAGGTGCACAATCTTGACTGATGCCCCCATGATTGCCATTTCTAGAGAAAAAGAAATGGGGGTGCCACACCTACCAACAAGACCCTAGTAATTTTGATCTAGAAGGGGCACATAATGGGTTTACACACCGCCTAGGTTCAATCCCTAGTTAGATCCACAAGTAGGCTACACACCACTTGTGGCCCAACTACTCAAGATAGATTTCCAGTCCCAAAATACTGATTTTTAGCCTTTTTGCATGCATTTTGCAGCCATTCACTCTACAAATATGGGAAATACAAAATATATCTAGGTTTTTCCACTTGTCCCCAACTACTACTACAAATAAGAAATGCAATTTTGTTTCAAAATCATTATTCTATTAGCACCTTGTTTCAAAATATTTCCTTGCAAGTAGTTTTGTTGATTCCTTCAAAGTCTTGTGATAAGAGGGCATGATGCCCCATGTATGAGTTCACAATATTACATAAGAAAAAATATGACTAATTATATTGATATTACCCATGCCATGACTATGATTGCATCACATATCAACCCACATTTTCTATCATCATACTGACACATGTAATGCAATATGTCTTTCTACCAATCTCAAGACTTCAGCCGTCAATATGAAAGGATTCATCATCCATGCTTCACGCCTTGTCTTGAAAGGGGAAAACTATTGAAACCAAAATTTTGAGTCTTTTTGATTAGGTATTTGAATGAGTAAAATAGTAATAAGTCTCAATCAAAATGTCTATTAAATAAAAAATAGATATGAAAACAAACTTCAAAATATAACAAATTTTGTGATGAACTACAGGTGTAACCTTAATCACTGTAATCTAGTTGTAAGGAACTAAAGGTCATACTGGAGTGAGAGAAAACTATACAAGCATCTTAGGCATAAGATGAGCATCTCATGTAATGTCAAGATATAAAATAATGATTCAAAATCAAAACTCAATATATCTAACCAACCCTGGGAATGTTGTTTATATTATGATTGAATGTTAAATTACAATTTAATAGTCAATAAGAATGTCAAACTCACATGATGCATTACTAAAATATCATTATATATATTTCATGATTAGAAGTTGCATTCACATGATTCAAACATTAAATTCACTCAATAATATACGCCGTCAACTAGATTGAACATTCAACTCATGAACATTTCACTACAAAATAACTTTCTTGGATATCCTACTAGGGTCCTAGCATGATACCGTTCCATGAACCAAATTCCTACATCAAAGACAAGTTTGTCCATGAAAAATATTGCTATGATCCATGTGTGTATTCAAGTTTGTACCCAATCAAAGTGGACCTTGGGAGGCATGGCAACACTTGGATCGCTTCTCATCTTTCCCTGGGCCTACTAGAGCATCTCATACTTGTTCCAGCACACACCTAGAAGGTGACCCATGTTCATCATGCTTCCTAGTTTGTCCAATCAATTTCACATCAATTAAATGCTCCACAGAAACCTCTAGAAAGTGGGGCAAACACCTAGCATGCTCCCCACTTTCCCTGTGCTTCTTGCTATAACCAGTTAATTCCACATCATTCTAACATACCAAAAAACCTCTAGAAGGTGTGGCAAGCACCTGATAACACTGTCACTTCTCATCTTGACAATGTTGATGAGAACCATGTCATGAAGACTCTGGAAAGTGGGGGTCCTCCTATTTTGTGTCCAACTGCCTTCCAACCCCTTTTCTTCTTGGGAAAAACTCCAAACCAAACCCTAACCTTAGTGACCCCCATGCTACCATAAGTATAACACACTAACCACCATTTACAAGGGCTATAGTTTTGCAGATACTTTGCATAGAGATTAAAGGATCTAAGAAAAAATCTAGAAGGATGTAATTTACGGGATATCTTCTAAAAAGGCTAGGATTAGCATTGGATATTATATATACATATGCATACACACCTGCACAGACACACCACACACACACACAAATATATACTTATATATGTGTGTGTATGTATGTATATATATAGGTTTCTTTTGAATTCAAAGTTCTCTAGGATTAGAATTATAATAAACCCGCCACACAAGTAATTAATTTATGCAACATGCTATAAGTGTCTAACACCTAGATAAGTAGTTAATATAAGAAATATATAACAAAATCAGATAATAAAGTACAAGTACCACAACTAATATCTACACCCCAGTGAGTAAACTACTCATTCCACATGACAAGATCATTACAACTGATGGAGGAAGAATTCATAGTCATTTCATGGATGTAGGAAGAGGGCAACATGACATGATGTGTGTTGAGTCAACTCCTTCCTTTATGCATCTCAGGTATTGACTTTGACTCATGCATACTGAGAAAGTGGTAGGGAAATAGTTTATGGAAGATGAACATGCTACATCCATGGTGAAGAGTAGAATAATGGATGTAGATAGTGGTTTATTTCTATTGGTGGAAGGCAAGAGAAATCCATGGTTGATTGATTTGATTGGTGTTTCAAATAGAACAACACTATATCACTGCTTCACTTTAAAAATACGGGGGACTCCACCACCAAAAAAATGGAATATGGTAGGATGTAGATGAAACATTGGGGTTTTCACTTGGGATTTAGAAGGACACACAATTACTATAGTCAACACTCACTAGGAGGTGAATCAATCAAGTTTGAAATTAATCATTGGTTGTTCGATAAATCATTTATGTTCTTTATTAAAAGCTCTCTTGGATAAGGTTGGATGGAGGTGTCAGGCATGGCCACTGCTTCTGTTCATGGACGGAGTTGGCATGCAAACCATTGGTCAATTATTGATGGGGCACCTATAAAGCATGTAGTGGTTGATGGACTAGTGGATCTAGGTGCTGTGTCAAGGGGGGAGGACGATAGTGAGACTCTTAAATCTTGGTGTCATGGTGGTCACATGTGGGTGTTTGTTGACATCACCTGGTGATTGGTAGATCAAGTGGTATGCAAAAATTTGGGACCAAATATTTATTTATATCTTGTCTATCGTGGTTGTTTCTGATATAGGGGTGATGTTCATGAATTACATAGTCTTTTTGCCTACTTTTGCAAGCGAATTTTAATCTAGTCTTTTTGCCTACTTTTGCAAGCAAATTTTAATCTAATTTCTACCTCAATTTGCCTCCAATCATACTAGATTTCCCAATTTATTGTTGTCTTTCCTTGTTCCATGTTTGTAATCATAGGTAAAATATTTGTTGACAAAATGGGATAATTCAATCACAATTCAACCTAATTCGGATTCCTCAAAAGATTGCACAACTTTGAAGACTTTTTCAAAAGTTTTTGACAGAAACACACCGTGTGGTTTATCCAACATGACATGTCCATTGTAGGTAGAAGAATTCTTATCCTAATGTGAAGCAACTTGACATTTCATCCCAATGCACATGCTATGTCCCTTCAATCCAGAATTTGCTACAACACATCAACATAGTGTGTCCTATATGCACACACTGTGTTCACTCAATCCAAGCTTGCCTAGATTACTTGACTTGCAGCTACATGGTGTGTCAGCCAACTGACATGTTGTGCAACCTTCACACATGACAATTTACCTTCAGTTATTGAGAGCCACACGCTGTGTCGTTTCACAAACACACCATGTGACCAACTTCTACATGATTTTGAGCAAAATCATCCCTCATTTTTAAATATGAGTGGTCTCTTTTGGGATGGTTATCACTCATCATTTGGAGCAACTTTTGACTAGAGTTTAGAGCAGAAGAGAAGGAGGGTGATATTGGAGAAGAAGAAGCACTTCTTTGAGAAAGAACCTCTTCTTTACTCTATTTCTCTTCACTGATTGTAGCAAGGATGTCCGTTCTTCATTCCAACCCCTCAGTAGAGAAGGTTTCTAGACTAGGAGCAGTATCAAGGATGAAACTTTATCTTCTACCCAAAATCTTCTATTGTTTCTCTTCACCCATGAATTTCTTTATTCTTTATCTTCTATAATCATGTACTACTTCATAATTCATCACTTGTACCTACATTTCACCACCATGTGTGAGTAGAACCCTTTTCTTGGGCATGGGAGAGTAAGTCCCGTATCATAACTCATGTGAAAATGAATTTCTATGTTAATGCTAGTTGTCTATTTTCTAATATTAAATTGCTGCTTAAACTACCACTTGCTTGACTGGACATGTTGTTTGCTTGTTTTATGTTTCTAATACTATCTGGGAAGATGTATCTAGGAGTATAAATATGTGATATTGGAAACATTTCCTTGACCACGAAAGTGAATGGGAATATGTTGAGGACCCAAGGCTTGTAGTTCAAAACTAAGCATACTCACAGGAATGATATGTGGGGTTAGAACTGTATCATATCATCAGGATGTATATGAGACACAAACCTCCATTGTATGCTCAACTAATAAATTAGATTTTCATTGTTCTATTAAGTTGTTATATGGAAGTGAAATCTCATTCCCAATATTCTTAATTCTGATCTTAATCATCATCTAAAAGACTTGTACTTATTTACTTTGTTCTTTTATTTTAAGGTAGTTTAATCTAATCAATCAAACTTGAGTAAACTATCTACATTGTTGAACTTTAACATCACCCAACTAGTCTAGATCCTTGTAGACACAACCTTGACTACAATTGATCCCGTATACTTGTGGGGGAAAAATGAGTTGAAAAAATTAAATATTAAAGATCGTTTGCTAATATGACCAACACATTTTTGGCACCATCACTGGGGAGCTACAATACTTTTAGTTAGAGTAAGAGTGTTGACTAGTATCTAATACTAGATCACCATTTTTCATTATTCATCGTATAATACATTTTGTTTATGTTTCTTGCTTACTTCTTGATTTTATAGTTTGCATGCGGTGTTCTAAAAGGGGCCTTGAACCTTCTATCTTTCTAGACCTAGAAATGGAACACACTTTCAACAATAGTAGTAGAGCAAGGAGGAGTGAAAAATCTTCAAACTTAGAAGATTCATAGCCATCATCACCTATTTAAACACCTTTGTCTTCTTTACCATCTTCACCCGATCATCTAGTGCCAATCATGGAGGACAAAAGGCCACTAAAGGATTATACTATCCCTACTGCTATTAAAATATGTGGAGCTATTGACCATCCAATTATTGAATTCAACAAATTCTCTATTAGCTCCATAATTATGAAAATGATTCAATAGAACAGATTTGGAAGAAATCCTATGGCAGATTTGAATCTTCACATAGCTGAGTTTCTGTAGTACATGAACACTTTCAAGATAAATGAAGTTCTTACTGATGGTTTATGCTTGCTATTGTTTCCGTTCATCTTGAGAATAGAGCCAACGATTTGATTTCTTCCTTACCCAAGAGGTTTATTAAAAGTTGGGATGAACTGCTGAATGCTGTTCTTGCTAAGTATTTTCCATCTAGCAGGACCAGACAACTAAGGAGTTGGATTCCCAATTTCAAACAACAGGAAGGTGAAACACTTTATGACATGTGTGAGAGGTTTAAAGATCTGCAACATCTTTGCCTCACCATGATTTGACCAACTGGCCGTTGTTGCAAATATTCTACAATGGGTTATTCTACAACACCCTTATGACTATAGATGTTGCTAAGAATAGAGACTTGATGAACAAGTCTTATAGGGAGGCGTATTATATTATCAAACACATGAGATTTAAACATTGCCAATGAAGTTTATACAAGACCAATCAACCTTATTCATCAAATTCTTCTATTGAAAAGCTGGGCAGATTTCACACTGTTGATGGAGGTGATCCCATTACAACCAAGCTTGATGCTCTTCCACAAAATTTTGAGAACCTCACTACTCATACCATTCAAGTAGACGAAGAAGTTTGTAATGCATGTGGAGTTGTAGGGCATATTTCTTCTTCTTACTTTGCCTCACAAATGAATGCTGGAGAGATTTTGAAACAAGCAAATGCAATAGGGAGCTTTGGGAACAAGCAATCCTACAACCCCTACTCCAACATATACAACTCAGGATGGAGAGATTGTTCTAGTTTCTCCTACAAGAACACTAGAAATGCTCAAAACCCACATCATGAACAAGGCCAAAATAAGAAACAAAAAATGGGAAACTATCAACCCATGAACAACAACCTGACATGATTCAACAACAACAACAACCGAAGCTACAATCATCAACAACAACCCCAACCAAAGTTAAGTCTAGAGAGCATGCTTGATACCTTTGTCTCAACTCAAATTCAACAGAATGATGCATTTCACAACCATGGGGAAATTCTCATAGATGCTATTTCTCAGCTAACTTCCAAAGTGGATGACATTGTTACCCATACAAAGATGTTAGAGAATCATATTGCACAATAAGCTCGGGCTAAGCAAAGGTCTTCTTCTGGGTCACTAACAAGTAAACTAGAGATGAACCCAAAAGGACTACAAATCCATTACTCTAAGATGTGAAGCTATAATTAAAAGACCCCCACCTCCAAATGAGAAGATAGTTGATGATGTTGCTAGAAAGGAAGATGACACCAATGAGAAGTAGAGAAAGAATAATGCATCTGAAGCACCACCTTCTTATAAACCCTATATTCCTTTTCCTCACAGGCTTGTGCATAAGAAGGATGATGTCAAATTCAACAGATTCATGGACATCCTCAAAAGCTTTATGTCAAACTTCCTTTAGCTGAAGTTATTGTTGAGATGCCATCCTATGCAAAATTTCTCAAAGACATCTTGACTAAGAAGAGAAGGATTGATCAAGTAGAAACTATTATTCTATCAAAGAGGATGAGTTTTCTCATCCAAAATAGGCTACCAAAGAAACTTGACGACCTTGGAGCTTTCACCCATTCGTGCAAGATAGGTGACACTACATTTGACAAGGGTCTACTTGAGCTTTGAGATACTATCATCCTTATTTCTTTCTCACTATGACAACACCTTGATCTTGGAGATTTGAAGCTGACTATGATGGTCATTGAACTGGAAGACCATTCTATCAAGTATCCCAAATGTGATAAGGTGAATTTTTTCTATATTGTTTTATATCTTTTCTTTTATAATATCTTAACCCTAAACCCTAGTTTCAAAGAATGATAACCTGACCAATCAAATATTTGATTCTCGAGCTCAAATACCAACATATAGGGTTTTCTATGATAAATCTATGTTTCAATTTTCATGTCAATCCGATGCTCCTAGATCACACTATGATTTTACCAAGTTTGCACCTAAGTATTTAATTAAATAAATGCAATCACATCGTAACCTTGGTATCTAACTTAGAATGAGAAATTTTAAATCTCACACAGCCAACTATATCTAGATATTATATCTGTGGCCTCATCCTAGCCACCCATGGCTTCTCCCTCAGATCCGTGTCTAATCATCCGAATAGGAAGTCATCCCCGACCTGCGTTCATCTAGGAGAACGTGGCAGCAGTCAAGAGCAAAGAATGACCAACACGAACTCCCTCTCCAGCCTCTCTCATGAGAAACCAACTGAGGCAATGCCTCCACCTCATCTCCAAAGACCTGTCAACCTCTCACATGACCCTCAATGACTACCGAAACCACTCCCATGACCACCTCCATCAACTTCTCCCTCCAGCGCACCAACTTCAATTTGGGCTTCTTATGGTCAACTCTCCTCCCACCTATTTAACCCCTCACACCTCCTCATGGACACCTTTAGCTCATTGACACCTCCAATTTACTAGAAGTGAGCCTTGAGGGCTCTACCCTCATCTGAACCTTCACTAACATGTTCTTCTTTGGAATAACTCCTGGTCAGGCTACATCCTCTCCCATCACCTCCAATCAAACCATTCTCAAGTCTCGCAACTTTGAGAAGAACCTCACCAACTCATCTCCAGGTCTCTACGCCACCTACATCTCTTTCCCTCCTCCTTTCTCTTTGAGGCCAACGAGCTACTCTAGTTACCTCGACAACACACTGCTCTAGAGGGAGCCAAGACCTGAAACCCTACCGCCCTGACCCCGATTTCCCTCGCGAAGGTGAAGCCAACCCCACTCACACACGAGAAGCTCCCTGCTACCTTCCCAAGCTCGCTAAAGTTTGCAATTGAGACTACAAGCAAACGAGAAGGAAGGAGAGATGAGTGAATCCCTCGCTGACTGGATCTTATGTGGACCAGTGAGGTAAATCCACCTCATCTGCCTTTTTTCCTTTATCTTTGACTGTGCATCTTGTACTGACCATCAGATCTGAGCATCAAATGACCCGTATTTTTCCCCTTTTCTTTTGTTTATCCTCGATTTTCAATAATCGCCAGTTAATATCTTAATATTAGGAAAATCATATTCAATCATAGGAATATCAAAAAAAATATAAACCAATACTCCTTTTTGATAAGAAAAATATGTGGATAATGATTATGATATCAGTTAACCCTAGATCTGACTCTTATAGATACTCATGCTCAAATATGATCCTACCTTGTTTAATTATTTGGAAAATACTCGAGCATGTCACCAAATTCCTCATTTTATCTTCTTTTTGTTCCTAGATAACTATGAGGCACTCAATTCCAATTTATGTGACTCAAATATCAACAAATATGATTTATTACTCTTTTTCCCTATTTTACTTACCAAAATTGTTATAATTATCCATCATGATATAAAGACCACCAAAATGATCTAGAAATCCCACTCTAACTTGATACTTCCAAATATGGACTCAAATCCGTACTCCACGACTCATACTATACACTCATGGCTCTAACTAAGAAAAGGGTTTTTTATACTCTTTTAGAACTAAATGGTGATATTGAAAACATATAGAACTAGTACCAAATCTCTCATAATTTTAGGAATACAAAGGTACTAGTGAGGAGCATCTCTAGACTCCCCATTTCTGTGTAGAATGTATGCTTTACCTCTTACTTGGCTTATTATGGAAAATGTTTGTAGTATACATGTATAGAACTTGGCATATGATATTGGATGAAATGACTATTATGGTATGTTTCTTGAGTTTACATATATATATATATATATTTTTAACACATGACACATAAAAGATTGTTCCATTATATGATGGCACTAAATCTCTTTGGTAGAATAGTGCATTTGAGAAAGTACTGAATCTCTTTGGTAGAATAGTACATATGAGCAGTAAATCGCTTTGGTAGAATAGTGCATTTATGAAAGTACTAAATCTCTTTGGCAGAATAGTACATGCGAGCACTAAATCTCTTTGGTAGAATAGTGCAAGTGGTTGATCAAATTCATATAATGGAAAGCAACAATAAAATATGTGTTTTTCTTTTGTTAACAAACCTTCTTGCTTCAATTTGATTTTGTTACCTTTGTTTAATACTGCCAAGTTATAGTTTTATCTTATTGCCAAGTTATAATGAGAGGTATATAAAAGACACACAGGCATACTCAGTACAATATATTATTATATTGTGTTGACGTGTACCAAATTATAATGCTTTATATGTAATTTTGCTTATGATGATGATGCAACTCAATATGATGGCTCAAAAAAATTAGATCTTTCACAGGGATGCTAAAGTTAAATGGGACTCCTAGTTTAAGCTCTTTTTCTTTTGCAAAGTATTTCTCTCATGCATTAAAATTTTCTTCTATAGTACTCCTATGCCTTCAGACCCCTATGTAATTAACACTTGGTTTAGTTAAGGAAGAATTGTTATTCGGTGCATGTATATACTTGTGTGTTTAATCCACTCAGGGATGGGCAATTTGAACCCCTTTGTACACCATTCCCTTTTGGGTCTAAAGTGTGGATTTGGGTTAGATTGTTAACCCATGACAAATGGTATCAAAGCGGGCACATAGGTCAATGTATGTGCATTAAATATATAAAAACCTTATTTAAACCTGATGTAACCCATATTTAACATTATGTTACAGAGGTGTCTAGAAGGATACTTGTAGAAGGTTCTAGCATAAAATCCTCAATCCATTTTCACGATGGTTAGGGTTACCCGCTGCAAGTAATCTTCCTGGCTAACACAACTATTATTAAAGTGGGAACCCGTTACCCTAGAGAAATCCATCTTCTCATCTTTTCTCAACTAAGGACCACCCCAACCACCTATTTAGCAAATGATACACACTATGCTTCTCATATACATTCTCTCTCTTGACCATGATCAATGAAGTACTCTCTATTATGTGGGTAGATTAGAAGAAATGGGAACATCTAAAAGACATGAATAATTGGAAAAAAATATCTTTTTGGTTGATAAAACTTAGATTGGTTGCATTATGATCTACCTAAAATAATCACTAAATCAGCTCTTGATTTACAAACTTGCAGATGCCTCCAAAAACTAGATATAAGAGAAAGAGAACTAATGACGACTCTGGTAGTGAATCTAACTCAAACCTTAATAAGACCATGGCTATATGTGATTGGGAGGAACAAAAGAAGGTGATATTAGAATGCAAGCATGCCTTAGCCCTAAAGGAAACTAATAATACTACTTCCTCATCTAGGACCAACCTTGAAACTACCATTAGTGATTTCCTCAAACTCAAACCTAAAGCCTTTCATGGAGAAGATTTAGGTGAAGTCCTAGATAAAGCTGATGCATGGATCCTATCTGTTGAAAATGCCTTTAGAGCCCTTAAATATGCTAAGGAAGATAAAGTCACTTTTGCAACCTATCAACTCAGGGGATCCACAAAGTCATGGTGGGAAAATTATTACCATACATGAGAACTTCCAGATTCCCCTATGAGTTGGGAGGAGTTTAAGGTGATTTTTACTACTCGATTTATGCCCATATCTGCCGGAAAAGAGAAGAGGAAGTAGTTTAAAAACCTCACCCAAGGAACCTTATCCATTGCTGACTATGTTAGGGCCTTTAGAATCCTAGAGTGTCATGCTCATCACCTTGATGAAGATGAAAAGATTGAACACTTCATTGATGACCTTAACCATGAACTGAATGTTTACCTATGCACATCCAACTGCACTACCTTTGAAGTCACCATCAATAATGTCCTTACCCAAGAAAGAACCTTAGGGAAGAATAAGACACCAAGCTTGGGATACTTATGCTTGACTGATGCATCCATCACCAAGGAAAAAGAGAAGGATAAGGATAGGAAGAAGCCTCATATCCATGACATGGGAAGAGGAGGAGGAAATCACCATATAGGTCAATCTTACCGAGGAGGACCAAATAGGGAAGGTCGAGGCCGAGGCCAAGGTGGGACACATTGAGGGCCACCACCTAATACTACCAGATGTAGGAATTGTGGAGGTATACACCCAGGAAGATGCAAGTATGACAATACTGTTTGCTTCAATTGCAAAAAAGAGGGGCACATGAGGGCTAACTGTCCTAATCCACCACATTGAATGAATGTGAATGCCCCACCAACTCAGCCCGAAGCTCCACCTATTCAATGTGTTGCTCCACTAGCTCAAGCTCATCCAGAACACCGCCAGGGCTGAGTCTTTGCAATTGATGCCGAGGAAGCTAAGGATAATGACAACAATATGATTGAAGGTAATAATGTCAAATTAATTTCTTTATATGAACCCCTTTAAATTATGATATCATATGAAAATCCCAATGTAGGTATGATATGTCTCCAAGATAATCCTGTTGTGGCCCTATTTAATTCATGATCGGCTCATATCTTAATATCCATAAATCTTGCATCTACGATCAAATTAGAGATAAAAGATCTAGGTTATATCTTGGATGTAACAAATCCCATTGGTGAAATCTATACTTATCTATAGAAAACTGACATCTTGCCTATTTCTTTTGTTGGTCATAAATTTCATTGTGACTTCATTCTCCTTGATATGGAAGATTTTGACCTAATTTTGGGGATGGATTGGGTTTTTTCCAACTATGCCATGGTTGATTGTCGAGCCAAGAAAGTAATCATTTATGTACACCAATTATAAAACTTTGTTAATACTCGAGAGAAAAGAAAGAAACTAAAACATGATTATCTCTTCTATTAAAGCCAAAACCTTGATAGCTAAAGGATGTAGAGCCTATCTTGCAGTTGTATCAGTGTCTGATTCTAAGGTGAAACCTTTAGAGAGCTTGGATGTGGTGAGAGATTACCCAAATGTATTTCTTGAGGAGCTCCCAGGGCTACCTCCAGTACGTGAGATTGAGTTCTCCATTGATTTAGCACCAGACACCGCTCCAGTCTCAAATGCACCTTATAGAATGGCACCTGTCGAGCTTGCAGATCTCAAGAAACAATTAGTAGAACTGCTTGATAAGGGCTTGATCCGTCCTAGTACATCTCCTTGGGGTGCTCCTGTCCTTTTTGTTATAAAGAAAGATGGGTTAACGTGGATGTGTATTGATTATCGCATGATCAATCAAGCCACCTTCAAAAATAAATATCCCCTCACAAGAATTGATGACTTATTTGACCAACTTTGTACTACCACTGTGTTCTCTAAGATTGACCTTAGATCAGGCTATCATCAATTACGAGTGAAGGATTGTGATGTTCCAAAGATAGCTTTTAGAACTAGATATGGACATTATGAATTTGTGGTGATGCCTTTTGAGTTGACCAATTCTCTTAGAGTATTTATGAATCAGATGAATACTGTCTTCCAACCTTTTCTAGACAAATTTGTTGTGGTCTTCATTGATGACATTCTCATATATCAAACTCTGTTGATCAACATCATGAGCATCTCCATAAAGTACTTGATGTGTTGAGAGCCCATAAATTCTATGATAAATTATCTGAATGTGAGTTTTGGATTGACCAAGTCATGTTTCTTGGCCATGTCATTTCAGATGGGAAAATTTCTATAGATCCTGCAAAAGTCTTACCCATCCTTGATTGGAATGTTCCTACCAATGCCTCTAAAATTTGTATCTTCCTTAGTCTAGCAGGTTATTACCGTTGTTTCATCCTTAAATTTTAGAAAAATAGCCCTACCCATGACTAAACTTACCCAAAAAGATGCCAAATTTATTTGGACTACTGGATGAGAATCTAGCTTCCAAGAATTGAAATTCTATTTCACTTCTACTCCTATCTTGGCCTTACCTTCTAGAAATGATGGGTTCGTAATATTCTCTAATGCTTCTAAAATGGGTTTCAGTTGTGTCCTAATGCAAGACGGTAAAGTTGTTACCCATGCCTCTAGACAATGGAAACCTAATGAGGTCAATTATCCAACTCACAATTTGGAGTTAGCTGCTATTATTTATGCTCTCAAAATCTAGAGACATTATCTATATGATGCTACCTTTGATATATTCACAGATAACAAAAGTCTCAAATATCTCTTGACTCAGAAGGATCTCAATCTTAGACAAAGAAGATGGTTGGAATATCTTAAAGACTATGATTTCACTATTGCTTATCACATTGGAAAGGCTAATGTTGTAGCTGATGCTCTTAGTCATAAGAGGTAAATATGTGCACATGTCTTTACTTCTGAACCAATGAGTCTGGAACCTTCAACTTTTGGGTCACCTGAAGTATAAGATAACACTATCATTATGGTAAATATCAATATTATTCCTAGTCTTCTTTCTGAATTTCTGACGTCCTAGAAGAATATCTCTAGTTAGGAGGAGATGACAACTCTTTTAGTTAAACCCAAGACACATCTATCAGTTGGTATGGATGGTGGACTAAGGTACAAGCATTGAATGTGGGTACCTGAGGAGTTGGAGATTAAGAAGTGTATTCTGTAAGAGGCACATGGGTCTGAGTATTCTATACATCCTGGATCCACTAAGATGTATAAGGATCTACAGAGACACTTTTTGTAGAGAGGTATGAAGAATGATATAGCAGAGTTCGTCTCTAAGTGTCTCACTTGTCAGAAGATTAAGGCCGAACATCAACGACCAGTCAGTTTATTGCAACCTTTACCAATTCCTGAATGGAAATAGGAAAATATCACCATGGATATTGTGGTGGGATTTCCTAGGACTAGGAAAGGGCATGATGTGGTATGGGTCATGGTAGATTGTCTGACCAAGTCTGCACATTTCTTACCCATGTGCACTACGACCAAAGTTCCTAAGCTTGTTAAGTTGGATATAAGGGAGATTGTATGGTTGCATGGAGTGCCAATTACTATTGTCTCAAGTCGAGATCCAAAGTTTACATCACACCTATAGAAGTAGGTACATAATGAACTGGGTACACAATTGAATTTCAGTACAACATATCATCCCCGAACTGATGGCCAGTCAGAGCGTAATATCCAAACCAGGGAGGATCTTCTTAGATCATGTATTCTAGATTGGGGAGGATCTTGGGATTACTATCTAACAATTATCGATCAAGTATTGATATGAAACCTTATGAAGCTCTCTGTGGTGGGCCATGTAAATGCCCTCTCCATTGGGATGAAGTTGGAGAAAGGAGAATTTTGAAGTCTGAGGAATTACAAATCTACAATGATAAGGTGTCATTGTTCAAGTAAAGGTTGAAACGGGCCCTGGATCATCAGAAATCATATGCAGATGCACACATGTCAGATAGGTAGTTCAAGGCTGGTGATTATGTTTTCTTGAAAATCGGACCCATCCTTGTTGTAGCCAAGAATAAAAGGAAACTTAACCCTAAACATGTGGATCCCTTTGAGGTTTTGGAGCTCATTGGAAAATGTGCTTATCGGCTTGCTCTCCCTACACAATATAGCATGATGAACAATTTTTTCATGTATCCAATCTAAAGCATTATGTGAAGGATGATAGTCATGTGTTGAATTACGAGCCCCTTGATTAGAGGGACAATCTTTCTTATCCATAGCAACCTACAAAGATTCTTGGTTATAAAGTCAAAGAGCTCAGGAACAAACATATTTAGATGGTGAAGGTACAATGGAATCATCATTGTGCGGAAGATGCAACTTGGGAACTACATGGGGATATGGAGCAACATTTCCCTCACCTCTTTTAGTAAGTTTAATTTTGAGGACAAAATTTCTTTTAAGGTGAGTAGGATGTGATAAGGTGAATTTTTTCTATATTCTTTTATGTGTTTTCTTTTATAATATCTTAACCCTAAACCCTAGTTTCAAAGAATGATAACTTGACCAATCAAATGTTTGATTCTTGAGCTCAAACTATACCAATATCTAGTGTTTTATATGATAAAGCTATGTTTCAATTTTCATGTCAATTCAATGCTCCTAGCTCACTCTATGATTTTGCCAAGTTTACACCTAAGTATTTAATTAAATAAATGTAGTCACAGCAGAACCTTAGTCTCTGACTTAGGCCGAGACATTTTAAACATCATGCATCCAACTATATCCAGATATTGTATCCATAGCCTCATCCTGGCCTCCCATGGTTTCTCCCTCTGATCCGAGTCTGATCAGATGGATAGGAAGTCGTCCCCGACATTTGTTCATCTAGGAGAACATGGCTGCAGTCAAGAGAAAAGAACGACCAACACAATCTCCCTCTCCAACCTTTCTCATGAGAAACCAACTGAGGTATTTCCTCCACCTCATCTCCAAGGACCCGTCAACCTCTCACACGACCCTCAAAGACGACCGAAACCACTCCCATGACCACCTCCATCAACTGCTCCCTCCAGCACGCCAACTTCAATTTGGGCTTCTCACGTTAAACTCTCCTCCCACCTATTTAACCCCTCTCACACCTTCTCCTAAACTCCTTTTGCTTGCTGACACCTCCAATTTGCTCGAAGTGAGCCTTGAGGGATCTATCCTTAATTGAACCTTCACTAACCTATTCTTCTTCGACATAACTCCTGCTCAAGCTACATCCTCTCCCATCACCTCCAATCAAACCATCCTCAAGCCTCATGACATTGAGAAGAACCTCATCGGCTCATCCCCAGGTCTCTGCACCACCTACATCTCTCTCCCTCCTTCCTCTTTGAGGCTGGCAAGCTGCTCTAGTTACCTCGGTGACCCACTTCTCCAGAGGGAGACACAACCCGAAACCCTTCCGCCCTGACATAGATAGCCCTCACAAAGGTGAAGCCGACCCCAATCACACACGAGAAGCTCCCTACTGCATTCCCAAGCTTGCCGGAGTTTGCAACTGAGCTTGCAAGCAAACGAGAAGGAAGGAGAGATGAGTGGAACCCTCAATGACTGGATTCTACATGGACCAGTGAGGTAAATCCACCTCATCTGCCTTTTTCCTTTGTCTGTGGCTGCACATCTTGTACTGACCTTTGGATCTGAGCATCAAATGACCCATCTTTTTCCCCTTTTCTTTTATTTAACCTCAATTTTCAACAATCGCCAGTTAAAACCCTAATCTTAGGAAAATCATAATAGATCATAGGAATATTAGAAAAATACAAACCAATACTCTTTTTTGATCAGAAAAATATGAGGATCATGATTATGATATCAGTTAACCCTAGATCTGACTTGTATAGATACTCATGCTCAAATATGATGATCAAATTAGTTGTCCTGAGTGTGAAAAAATTAGTTTTATTTTGACCAACTTTGGTTGGGGCAAGAACATCGATAGGGATCCGAATCATCCAATGAAGAAATAAGAGGAGAGCAAAGTGCCAATGGAGTGCTTCACACACATGCAGAATGGGCCTACCTTGTTTAATTATTAGGAAAAACTCGAGCATGAATAAATCACCAAATTCCTTGTTTTCTCTTCTTTATGTGCCTAGATAACTATGAGACACTCAATTCCAATTCATGTGACTCAAATATCAACAAAGATGATTTATTACTCTTTTTCCCTATTTTGCTTACCAGAATTGTTATAATTATCCATCATGATCTAATTAGTACCAAATCTCTCATAATTTTAGGAATACGAAGGTACTAGTGAGGAGCATCTCTAGACTCCCCACTTCTATGTAGAAGGTACGCTTTACCTCCTATTTGGCTTACTGTGGAGTATAGTTGTAGTATACATGTATAGAACTTGGCATATGATATTGGATGAAATGACTATTATGGTATGTTTCTTATGTTTACATATATATAGATTTAACACATGACACATAAAAAATTGTTCCATTATATGATGGCACTAAATCTCTTTGGTTGAATAGAGCATTTGAGAAAGTAATAAATCTCTTTGGTAGAATAGTACATATGCACACTAAATCTCTTTGGTAGAATAGTGCATTTATGAAAGTACTAATTTGAAAAAATAGTACATGTGAGCACTAAATCCCTTTGGTAGAATAGTGAAAGTGGTTGATCAACTTTACATATAATGGAAAACCACAATAAAATATGTGTTTTTCTTTTATTAACAAACCTTCTTGCTTCAGTTTGATTTTTGTTACTTTTGTTTAATACTTCCAAGTTATATTTTTATCTTATTGCCTAGTTATAATGATAGGTATATAAAAGACACATAGGCATACTCAGTACAATGCATTATTATATTGTGTTGATGTGTACCAAATTCTAATGCTGTATAGGTACTTATGCTTATGATGATGATGATGCAACTCAATATGATGGCTCAACAAAATCAGATCTTTCATGGGGATGTTAAAGTCAAACGAGACTCCTAGTTTAAGCTCTTTTTCTTCAGCAAAGTAGTTCTCTCATGTATTAAGTTTTTCTTCTATAGTAATCCTATGCCTTCAGGCCCCTATGTAATTAACATTTGGTTTATTTGAGGAATCTTTGTAATTTGGTGCATGTATATACTTGTGTGTTTGATCCACTCATGGACAGGAAATTTTAACCCCTTTGTACACCATTCCCTTTTGGGTCTAAAGTGTGGATTGGGGTTAGATTGTTAACCTGTGACACCAAAGGTATTCTGGAAGATGTAGTTGTGCAAGTTGGCAAGTTTTACATCCCTTGTGACTTTTTTGTGCCAGCCATGAATGAAGTTCCTTCCAACCTTGTACTTTTAGGGAGACCCTTTTTCCAAAAAACTAATTGTGTAGTTTATGTTTGATAAGGAAAACTCACTCTTAGGGTAGGAGAGGAGACTATGGAATTTTCTATCTTTGATACCATGAAAATTCCAAATAAAAGAGAAGACATTTTCCTAGTTGATTATGTTGATAAGCTTCTAGAAGAAAATGAGGTTTTTTTCTTCTGATTTCATTGTTAATGACTGTGAAGAGGATGAGATAGACACTGCCATGACAACTAAAATTTCAGATGCTACTCCTAATTCTGATTCTCATCCAACCAATGAAGATATTCCATCTCTAGAGGATGATTCTAGCAAGTATATAAAGGATAAAAATATATAACTCAAACCCCTTCCACCGCAGATAAGGTATGCTTTTCTTGACCCTAATTCTACTTCACCCATGATTATAAATGTTGATTTAACTGATGAACAAGAACCAACGTAATGAACTTCATATGTACAAATAGGTTATCTATTATTCCATTGATAATTGAAGGGCATCGATCCTTCCATTTTCATGCGCCGACTTAGTTTAGAAGATGATGCTAAACCATGCATAGAACCTCCTAGGAACTAAAAGCAAAATATTTTTGAGGTTGTGGAAAATGAAGTTTTCAAGTTGAAAGATGCAAGAATCATATACCCAATAAGTGACAGCCCTTGGCTGAGTGCTATTCACATAGTACCCAAGAAAGGGGGTGCAATTGTGATAAAAGGGGTTAGTAATGAGTTAATCCAAACACATGTAGTCATAGGGTTGCACATATGTATATATTACATGAGTTTAAATAGTAAACTCATAAAGATAACTATCCTTTGTATTTCATTAACTTAATGCTTGAAAGATTAGCCAATCATTCTTATTTTGTTAATATTGATGGATATTCTATTCCAAATACCAATATACCCACCAGACCAAGAAAAGACCACATTTACATACACCTACTGGACTTATTCTTATAGACACATGTCATTCAGCCTTTGTAATGCTCCAATGACTTTTCAACATTGTGTGATGGTCATTTTATCCAATTTCATCGAGAAAATAATGGAGATTTTCATGGATGATTTTAGCATGTATGGAAATTCATTTGACAACTATTTATCAAATGTAACTAAAGTTCTTAAGAGTTTCAATAAGGTTAAGCTAGTACTCAACTAGGAGAAGTGCCATTTTATGGTACCATCCAGAGTTGTTCATGGTTATGTCATATCTAACAAGGGTATTAAAGTTGACAAGGCTAAGGTGTAAACAATTGAAAAGATGTCCACTCCATCATATGTGAAAGATGTTAGTAGCTTTCTTGGTCATGTAGGGTTTTACATACATTTTATCAAGGACTTCTACAAGATATCAAATCCATTATGCTCACTTTTTGTCAAAGATGTTGATTTTGTTTTCATTGATGACTGTCAAGTACCTTTCAAAAAGTTGAAAGGTGCCCTTATGCCTTCCCCCATCATTCAACCCCCAGATTGGAATGCACCCTCCAAAATTATGTGTGATCCAAGTGACTATACTGTTGGTGTAGTCCTAGGATAGAGGAAAGACAACAAACTCCATGCTATACATCATGCCATCCAGTCCCTAAACGAAATGCAAATAAAATTTTTCACTATAGAGAAAGAGATGCTAGAAATAGTATATGCCTTTGAAAAATTTGGGCAATATCTTATAGGATCTAAGGTTTTGATCTACACTAATCATGCTGCAATAAAGTATTTACTAAACAAAAAAGTTGCCAAGCCACACCTAATTCACTTGATATTATTTCTTCAAGAGTTTGACCTTGAGATAAGAAACAGTAAAGGTACAAAGAACAACATTGCTGATAAGCTTTCATGACTGAACATAGACGCAACATATTCTCTCCTTATTGACGAATATATACCTATTGAAAGATTATATGCCGTTGGTTCTTTCCCAGTCCCTTGTTTTTGCTGATATAACAAATTATCTTTCTACTGGACACCTTCCCCATGTTCTCAATTATCAACAAAAGAAGAAGTTCCTACACAATTTCTTCTATTATTGGGATGACCATTGTTGTTCTAGTAAGGGACAAATGGGCTGATACAAAGGTGTGTAGACGATGAAGAGACTCCAACCATCATTTTTGAATGCCATTCTTCTTCCTGTGGAGGACACTTTAGAAGGGATAAGACAACTACAAAGATTTCACAAGCATGTTTCTATTGGCCAACATTATTCTGAGACATTCATGCCTATATCAAAACTTGTGATAGATGGAAAAGGACATGAGGTTTATCAAGAAGAGATGAAATACCTATCGATTCCATTCTTGAGATAAAGGTATTTGATGTATGAGGCATGGACTACATGGGCCCTTTCCCATCCTATTGTGGCTACAAGTACATTTTAGTTTCCTGTGATTATGTATCCAAGTTGTAGAAGCTAATCCTACTCAAGCCCTAGATGTAAAATGTGTAATAAAGTTATTTCAGAAGACATATTTCTCCATTTTGGAGTTCCAAGAGCTATGATATATGATGGAGGCACACACATTGGTGAAAAGTAATTCAATAATCTTCTCAATAAATATGGAGTCAAGCATAAGATATCTACTCCATATCACCCTAAAATGACAGGACAAGTTGAATTATCAATCATGCAGTTGAAAAATATTTTGGAGAAAACCATTTCTAGTTTAAGAAAAAACTGGGCACTCAAACTTGATGACACTATTTGGACATTTTGGACAACTTTCAAAACATCTTTTGGCACAACACCATTCAAGATGATCTATGGCAAGTCATGCCACCTTCCTCTGGAAATAGAGCACAAGGCTCTATGGGCAATTCAATTTCTAGATTTTGACTTGAAGAAAGTAGAAGAAAAGATATTTCTACAACTACATGAGCTTGAAAAGATATGCTTAATGCATATAAAAATGCAAAAATCTACAAAGAAAGAACAAAACCATGGCACGAAAAGAAGATTGGAAGAAAAGACTTCACTGAGGGGGATCAAGTGCTTCTTTTCAACTCTAGGTTGAAACTTTTTCTAGGAAAGCTATGTTCTATGTGGTCTGGACCATTGCTTGTGCTAAAGATCTTTCTATATGAGACTAAGAATCTCCAAGTAAAAGCAATCAACATTCAAAGTAAATGGACAAAGGTGTAGGATATACTTAGGAGAGAAGATTGAGAATGGAGTTTCACGCTCCCTCGCTTGCATTTGTTGATGAAGACCCAAGTCTCAATCCAAACATTAAATAGAGGACCTTGTGGGAGTTGACCTCACCTTTAGGATAGACTTCCTTTAAGATTTTTAATCAAAGAACATTTCATTTTCAAAATAAATTTGCTATGGATGAATGTAATAAATTTAGATCCTCATAGATTATATGCCATTACCATTGCAGGTGTGGACCAAAACATGGAGAAAAAAATAATCAAACTTCTTAAACAATTTGGCTCAAACACGTCGTGTTTGAAAAATGACACAAAGTGTCATGCTCAGACAGAAAAAGTTAGATAACTTATTTCAGAACACATGGCATGTGAACAAGACAAGACGGTGTGTTCGCTACAGGATTGACAAATCAAGATGCTCTACAAAACTTCAACACGACGTGCACTACATCAACTCAATATGTATGATAGGATTTTTTTTCCAGTGTCTACCTGGAAGTAAATATGACATGTTAGAGTTATACAAACAATGTGTAGGTGCATCTTAGGATTACTTTCCACAAGCTCCTGTGTTGATTAAACATGATGTAAACAACTTCAAACATGGTGTGTCCACAATTTTCCCATCATCATAGTGTTGTTGAGAAGGGAGACATGACATATCCTTTTCCTGGACACGACATGTCACTTTCAAAGGGAGTGACTCCATGAAATGATCATAACATGACATGCATTTATCACACGTGACTTGTTTTGGGCACTAAAATAGGGTTTTGAAACCCAATTTTGAAATCACTCTCACTCTCAGCCCTAGATCTACACCGTGTCACCATCCCCTTTAGCACCAATGAGCACCTTCTCAGAACATGTGATTCCATGCCATCACTCGAGCAACCAACATCCATTGAAAACACCACTAGCCGCCCCTTTTCACAACTACACACCTCTCCGTCATCAAGCAAGCCGCTAGAATCTATGTTGTGCTTCAACCTCTATTACCTTCACTGGCCCCTTCACTGCTTAGACACCTCCACCCAAGAAACCAGCTGCCATTGCAACATCTTACGCAGCTTGCCTCCACCATAGTCAAACTACACACCATAGTAACTTCATCCATGTTGTGCAACTGCCCCCTCTTATCCCACCTTTGGCTCTACTACACGCTGTCTCCCTTTCTGCACATGCCATGTATGTCATCTAAAAAACACCTCCTTTAGTACCCATGGCCCACATCAAGCAAGTAGCCAAGTCCCACAGGCATAAGAGCTCCTCTTAAACACCTCCTTACATCTTCTCGACTCAATGCAACATCACTAGTAAAGAAGAAGCTATATACCAAATATAGATCACATGTAGGGTTCTAGCTATGCATTTAACTTGCAATGAGATAATGGATGCTTTGGGTTTCAAGGATGAAGTAATGTGATTTCTTGAGGAGCTTGGACTCAAACATATCTACTGCAATGTAAGATTCACTTATCCATATTGACCTATGAATTTCTTACTACTCTACATGTAGTGAAAGACCCAAGAAAACCATATGAATCTTTTGGTATAATCACTTTCTTACTTCTTGGGTGCAATTATAAATTAACTTTTAAGAAATTTTATGATGCATATCAATGTACCTATGGAGGGAGTATAATAATGTGTGAAACATTTGAGAATGATGATTTTTGGAGGAATGTTATAGAAAATGATATTCATGACATTAAAGATGCCAGTGCATCACACATTCACAACCCAGTCTTCCACTACATGCACATGCTTCTTACCACTTGTGTTTTTTCCAGAAAAGAAACATAACGTGTGTATGGGAAGAAAGACTTGTTTGTCTTGTGGGAAATGTTAACAATTGTAAAATCTATACAAGTTATTTGTCCTCTTTCATGTCTTAATGGTTAGAAGGAAGAAATCTGGTGACATTATGATAAGAAGATTAATAACCCATATTGCCCAAAAGTTGAACATTGACTTGATAGGGTTGGAAGCTGCCACCAGGAGGAATAGGGCTGGCCTCCAATTTCTCATCTCACTAGGTTTTATTGTTAGAGATACCTATGGTAAAAACAAGTTCAGACAATACTTCCATGGTCATGAATAATTAATTGAACTACATAATCTAGAGGGGACCACTTTGACGAACCCTAACAAATGGAAATTTGGTTTGATGATTAAATTGATTCTGGAGGCAGACCTAAGACTTCCACAGTTGCAGAGGTACCACTTCATCCTTATTCTACCTAGCTCACAAACTAACTATAGTTGGGCTATGCCAGAAATGCATAATCTTTATGGGTATGTCCAACAAAATTTTAATCAACAGGACACACACTTGGACAAGCTAAGCTAGTAGTACTTTGATATTCACTCCATGATTTAGAGGATGGATATGTGGCACATTTCTTAAGACCACTATGCCATGTCTGAACTGCCTCCACCACCACCATAGGAGACACCATTCATCTTTTCTAGTGATGATGATACTTTAAGGCAACATTTCCTGACTATAGATGAGGGCACTATCCCTTGACTCTGATTCACCCCACGATAGGTACCCGATCACAAACCACTTGAGTTTGATTTATGCAATGAGGACACTATACATTTCAAGCTTAGGGGGAGAAACCAATGGGTAGTTTAGTTTTTGTTCCTTTTGCATTTCTTTTTCTTATTTCTATTTTAGGTAGTGGTAAATCTAGTGTCGATTGAGCTTTGTTTTCCTTTTGGATTGAATTTCTTTTTATATTAAACAATTTTCCTAATTTTATTTTGAGAAATATCAGTTGAAGAAGAATTGTACAAGCCACACATCAATTAAATGATTTTTTTAACAATCACATTGACTTCATTTTGGTTTATTGCTTTCATCTTCCACACTCTTGATTGTCTAATGCATGTAACACCAAAATATTCTCAGATTAATCAACACTATAACAATGCTTGGCATTCTACATGACCTAGTAAAATTCTTAGTGCATTTTCAACCACCCTCTCAATGGATTTTTTTAAAAATAAATGAAATGGAATCCAATTGATTATACTATCTAGTTAACTCTTCTATGACTTGGGGAAAAGACTTTAGTTTAAGGCCTCATGGTTCTCAAGAAAAACCCAACTCACATTTGATCATTTAGGCTTGGTCTTCACATTTAAACATATATTCCCCATGCAAGATGTCTAAACCACCCATGTATCATGCTAGCCTAGTGTAACTCTAGTCTAGATATGATGCTTAGGTGCTATGTCCTAAAAAGGTTAAACTACCCCAACCGACATTCCGCATATGCATGAGTCTATTTTAGCTGTCGAGTGCGGGAACCCATACTTAATTGTCATATTTTTGTTACAAAAAGCAAGGAGAGCACTATTGGACTGTATATGTTAACTGAGACAATATCAATTATATCCTTAATAATTGAGAGAATTGAGTTGCATTTTTACTAATTATTTGGCTTGGTCATCCAAAATTCTACTTAATATTGTTATATTGATTCTTCCATTTATATTGTTACCAACCCTATTGAACTAAATTTCCATCTTGGGTGTTTGAGTTGAACTCATGGCTAATAGTATAAACACATTGATTATGGTTGGATTGGTTTGATGCACTTCTTCCATTTGATTTGATTGATACATGTACTTGACATTTTCTACAATTGTATTTCCATGTTGTTTTTTCTTGAGGACAAGAAATGGTTCAAACTAGAGGGATTTGATGTGCATGAATTATGTAGTATTTTTGCCTACTTTTACATGCAAATTTCAATCCACTTTTGACCTCAAGTTGCCTCTAATCATACTAAATTTCCCATTTTATTGTTGTCTTCATTTGTTCGTGTTTGCAATCACAAGTAAAATATTTTGATGACAAATTGGGGTTAACTCAATCACAATATGATCTTATATTCCCCAAAAGATTGCTTTAATTTGAAGACTTTTTCTGAATTTTTGGACAAAAAATCACTATGAGGTTTGTTCAACACAATAGTTGCAGGCATAAGCATTCTTGCCTTGATGTGAAGCAACACAACGTGTTAGCCAAATGCACACATCATGTCCCTTCAACTTAGAAGTTGCTATAACTAAATGCACACACCCTGTTCACTCAATCTAGACTTGTCCAAGTTTATCGACTTGTAGCAACACAAGGTGTTGGCCAACCAACACACCATGCAACCTTTGCCCATGGCAATTTTACCTTTAGTTTCTAAGAGTGACACGTCATGTCATTTTACAAACATGCCGCATCGCCAATGATTTCTACACAGTTTTGAGAGAAACCATCACTCATTTTTAAATACAAGTGGACTCTTTTGGGATGGTTATCACTCATTTGGAGTAACTTTGAACCATAATTTAGAGCAGAGAAGAAGGAGGGTGATTTTGGAGAAGAAGTAGTTTCTTGAGAGAGAACCTCTTTTCTACTCCTTTTCTCTTCACTAACTGAATCAAGGACGTCCATTCTTCATTCCAACCCCTTGGAAGAGACGTTTGTTAGAGTAGGAGTAGTAGCAAGGATGAAACTTTATATTCTAGATGGAGTTCTTCCCTTATTTCTCTTTCCCCATGTATTTCATTGTTCTTTCTCTTCTCTAATCATGTTCTACTTCATACTTCATCACTTGTACCTACGTTTCACCACCATGTGCGAGTAGAACCCTATTCTTGGGAATGGGAGAGTAACTCCTGTGTCATAACTCATGTTAACATGATTTTCTATCTTAATGCTAGTTGTCTACTTTTCTAATATTATGTTGTTCCTTAAGTTACCTTCTTTCTTGATTGACCATCTTGTTTTATTGTTTTTTGCTTCTAATGTTATCTACAAAGATGTATCTAAGAGTATGTATATGTGATCTTAGAAACATTTCCTTGACCACGGAAGTGACTGGGAATATGTTGAGGACCCAAGGTTTGTAGTTCGAAAGTAAGCATATTCACTAGAGTGATATGTGGAGTTAGAACTGTTTCATATCACTGGGAGATGTATGAGACACAAACCTCCTTTGTATGCTCAACTAATCTATTATATTTTTGTTGTTCTATTAAGTTGTGATATGAAAGTGAAATCTCATTCCCAAGATTCTGAATAATAATCTTAATCATCATACAAAAGTCTCATGTTTAATTACTTTATTATTTTCCTTTGAACTAGTTTAACCTAATCAATCAAACTTGAGTAAACGATCTGGATTGTTTAACTTTAACATTCTTACACCTAGCTAGCCTAGCTCCCTGTGGAAATGAACTTGAATACAGTTGATCTGTATACTTGCATAGGAGAAATGAGTTGAGACAAATAAATATTAAAGCTCATTTTTTAGTACAACCAACAAGGGGGGATTATTTGATGGTTGTCTATAGGAGTCTTGTGGTGCAATGGAGAGCATGAAGGATTTGTTGAAGGTGATGACAACATACATTGGTGCCTGGTAAGATGATGGTCGAGTGGTGTGTATGCACATATGAAATCCACATGATCCATGATCAATTGTTTTCACATGAAGACTGTCGATTGCTAACTTGCTATTGTGCATCTTCAACTTCTTCTCAAGAGGTTGAAACAAACAAGCATGGAGAATATTGTGAGAGAGGGAAATAGCATGACATGAGGATGTTGACCAATGTGGATGCAATGTTTTTTTTTTATTTAAAAATGGAACACTTGTAAGCAATTTCCATGCATTTGATAGGTAAATAAAGAGATAACACCTGGATATCCTTGGAATTAGTGGGTCATGACTTATGATTATTTAATTGACTTATTTTAATTGGTGCCTCAATTTCTTTGTTCTCAGATGATATAATGAATACCCACATATTGAATTGCTATATGCTTGGTAGGTAAAGAAGTTGTCTTTTTAAGTATTTTAATTTTCCTTATGATGATAGCAATGGGGACTTGATGTCTTTAATTTTCCAATGTGTATCTCCTATACTGAAAAAGAAAGGATCTTTGCTATAAATATAGTAAATTGATCAAGTTCATTAGAAGATCAAATTGAATCAAAACACATGATAAAGTGCAAACTCATTCTATAGGTCTAACTAAACCATGATGAATATTCAATATTAAACAACCTTGGACTTAAACATTGTTCATTCTCGAGTGACAAAAAAATCTAAACTAGCAACCAAATTAATAATTTAAAAAAACACAATTTCCTGATACTCACATCACGATATTTTCCATACCACTAAATATGGCCAAGCTGTCTAACTTCCTAATATCATGAAAAACATCTATCCATGCCTTCCTTTCCAATTGTTCTTCCCAAAAACACTTCCTTACTACCCTCTGCAACATCATCTGTGTCTAGAAGTTTTGTGAGAGTTCATAGAGACTCACTTAACAAAAAGTATGCATATGATCAGACACTTGGTTTTATCAAGAGGATTTGGCAATGAGGCATACATTTTACCTTTAGATGGGAAAGAGAGTTAATGGATGTGTGGAGAGAATATGCGAATATATCCTTTATTGAACTCAAGTAGTATTTTTATTTTTCTATTTTTTCTTCGAATGGTATACAAGATTTTCTTATTGTGCATAGTTTGATACTTTATTTTTCTTTCTGGTGGTATGACCCTATTACATAGCAATGGTTGTGGAGGAACCAGACAAAGTAGTATGAAGTTGTACCACCCTGAACATAGGGTTTGCCACTTTTTGTGATTTTTTTCTTTTTGGTGGATGGAAGGTTTAAAGATTGAATAAAAAGTATACAAGAGGGTTTAGATCAAATTGTAACTTGATTTACTAAATCATTGCACTTGGTTGTTCACATTATCACACTACACTCAAATAATGACATGAAGAGGAAACAAGTAATGATTTCATACACTTATTTCACTAATAAGTAGGAAGAATGATGTGTTTGATCCTTTTAAATTCCTCTAGCACCTTCTATATTTTCCAAGGAAACATGATGTTTGGGTTCATAGGCCGCGTAGTGTAATTTATAGCCTTTGGTTAATTTTGAAAATTGGTTATTTTGAGGCATTTCTCCAAGTAAAGGGAGTTTAATGATGCGAGCATGCATGTATGAAAATGGAAAAATGACATCTCACCTAACTAGATAATGGTTTTGATTATTCTAGAATAGAAAGTTTCTAAAAAATACAATAAATGAATGAATGTATGAGATGATAAGATCCTAGAATTAAAACTAGAATTTAAGAGAGATAGATGTGTGTGAAGTGATATGCATACCACCCACCCTCCATCCCAAACTTAGAGATTTTCTATTCCCTAAGTAAACATTAAATCAAAATCGGATGAGAGAAGATCTCTGAAGCTTATCTAGGTTGTCTAGGCCACTCAAAGAAAGTCTAGATGCAAAGAATGTTGTCCATGGATGAGACCTTAAACATAAGACCACCATGGTGTATAGGGTGATACAGTGGCCATGTCAAATCAAAGGGGATTTCTGTATGATTAAAACAAAACTATTTTTTATATTGTAATTCATCTAATAAGATCCACATATCCTCCTTTGTCAGTAGGGGAAGTGTTATAGGTTCATGAAATATGTGAGAATATACACATAATAGGAATGTTGCCTATCTGGGGTCTTCTAGATGGGCATGTACAAGAATATTGGTGGTGGACTACCTTTTTCTATGGATAAGGTACTATTTGATGAATTTACTTCCTGTAGTGCTAGATGTGTAAGATAAAATGGAGGGTTTGGCTTGGTTTTTCCTTAACACATGGTTCTTTATGAAAGAGGTATGATGATGGAATGAGAGGAAATATTTTAATAGTACAACTAGCCAGATAATTATTTTTATTTGTATGTGTTTCCTCCTAGAAAATTATCCAATCAACATTGGTGGTAGTGTGGTCCATTACTTATGCAATGTGTTTCTTGAGTTCCTTTATGAAATATGTACCTAATTCATCAGTGAACTCGGGTGGAGCTAGAACATGACAAATAGTATAACAATCTAACAATGGAAGCATGTGGAATTCCTCTAAAGGAGGTACATTCTCATATAGATTAACTTGATATTCAATAAAAACTAGTTGTGGTGTAGTGTAGATCTCTTGCTGAGACATCCCCTCTTCATAAAAACAATTAGATGTACACTAGGAGTTGGATGTTCATCTTCTAGATTAGAATCATACAAGGTTGGATGATCCTTATAATCATATGGATCAAGACTTTTAAAAGGGAAGGGATACGAAGCTTGGGGTTATGCTCTTACACAAAAGTCATTATCTTTGTAAAACTTTTCATATTTATGTACTAATGTTGAAAACAAAGAGAAGGATGGAATACAAGTGTGCATGCCTCACTTTGGATATTTCTCATCCTATGCCACTATCAATGTACTATGACTCATCATCTCTGGGATGTCATGGGTATCACCTTTTCAATAATCATTTTCATTGGCTACTCCACTTGCACTGGGAAACTCTTAGGTTTTCCTACAAATGCCTTGACTGGATTGGAGACATTTGCTTTCTTCTAAGCCATGATCTCAGACATTCTTTCATGTAGGTATTCTTGTTCATCCAACATCCTTGTATTTTCAATGCACATATTCTTGAAAGTATCCACCACTCATTTGGATTTAGGTGGAGATCAAACTACATAGTGAGACTCTCCAAAACATTGTCACCACATTATTATATTTTCATTATGATAATGCTATACACAATACATCTCCTGGTGATAAACTTATACAATGTTCTAAACTTTAGCCTCTAGTAGTAGTTGCCTAAGTTTCTCAAAATTCCTCCAAACAACTACTCTGGCCTTCCTATGGTTATGTTCTCTGTGTTCATTAAGGGCCAAACCACCTTACCTTGTATTTCATCCTCATACATTTTACATGAACACCTCAAAAAATTGGAAACTAATTATCAGGAAAAAAGAGATATAACTCCATTTTTTGCAATATTAGTTATGTTCAAGAAGATTTGCAATATTTTCAAGAAAAAAGAAAAATCATAAAATAATTCTTATTAAATTGGATATGATCAGATTATTTGTTGTCCTTGACAGTGGTGCCAAAATTTGATGTGGGAAAATTATTGCACAAGAAATTCACTGATACATAGAAATCCTAGTTTTACCAAAATAATGGCATGAAAATCACCACCCACAAGTGGAAAGGTCTTATCACAATACTATTAAAGATCAAATATAAAGGGGAAACCTTTTTAAGAATCCTACTAATATTATCCAATTTGAGTTAAGATAAATATTTAAGACCAAGAGTTTGATTTTGTTGAATTGCTATACTTGCAACAAAAGTAAATACTTAGATATATTGAGATCTAAATTAGTCATGGGAAACAATGGGGTAAAATCTAGTTTCATTATCACCACCCGCATTCAGTTAGTCACACCATATAACTTATCATATAGATATTAAACTGAGGCCATGAAATTTCGAATCCTCTCAGGTTTAGGAACTTACATGAATAAATATCAGCATATGCTCACTCTCAAATCACCAATGGAAACCATATCTATTTCCTTGAAGTGTTGGCTATATGCCCTGAGAGCCATTATATGATGAATGTAAAAGGGATATTTTGTACTTGATTTTATTATTAATGAATGGAAATTCCACTTATTATGTTTGTTTCAATATTGAGATAATGAATAAACGTAATAATACCCTAAGAATGTTTTAACTCAATGACATATGGTTTAGGTTAAGGACCAAAACTTGAGATCATATGTATAATAAGAGTATATATTCTTGTTGTATCCCTAGTCTTTATTATTGTGGATAGTATAGGATAACAATAATATACAAGATTGACATGTATGATGAGTGATGACTATGTCTCTTTAGTCAAGATATTGGATATCAACTCAGATGCATGGGTATTTGTTAAAGAACAAGTTGTATAGGAAAGACCCTCCTTGAGATTGACACATGGAATTCATGTAATGACATGTTAGATTCATATCTTAATGTGATAGTGATGAATGTGATCCTTAAACTTGAAGTCACTACAGTAACACATGTTGTTCAATGTACTTTGACAATAGCCCAACATGCTATGATATTTGAGTCACCAAAAAGTGGTGATTGGGTACACTGTGACACATGGGACATATTATGAGTGATCTAGATGGAATTTGTCTCTCCTTTGGAGTGATATTCCCGACCACTCAATAATCAAGACCATGAAATGCATGATCATGCTCATGTGAGCCAATATACAATATGAGCTCCCATTATCTCAAATAATCTACTTAGTTCAAGGAATAAGATTGAATATTAAGAGGAAGACATTCTATGCCTCGGTTTCAATTTGGATATCTATGACAAAAGGATTATATGGTCATGGTAACATCAGTCATTTTATATATTTTAGTTGTTATCTATATCATTCCTAGTATTTGAGTGGAAATTTTGTGTGGATAGACACCACTTGTGTTGTTTTGAATATCACTACCAACATAATTAGGAACCTACCGGGTCACACACATAAGGATGCATAAGGGAACTGAAGTTCATACTCAAATATATTATTAGAATGGCTAAATCATAAACATATTTATTACTTCTCTGACCAGGTGACCATAATGTTTGATCGAACAGTCATATGATTGGGTCAATAGAAATATTGATTTACAATTGGTTGACTAAGTTTTTGATTGTATTGACGTGATCGATCAATCAAGAAACCTAAATGGAGATCAAAGTGTTAGAGGGAATGTCAAAATCTGGAAAGGAATCCACATATGGACCTTAACTATTGTGATTGTCTAATCAACTAACATGACAGGGCACTCAAGAGATGTGACCAATTGATCAAAAAATGTGATTGGACAATTACAATCATGTTCGAGTTTTCAACATTGAACCATTTTTGGGATTGCTATTTGGAAAGAGCTTGGAATTAAAATTTTCCAATCCCATGAATTTCCTATATAAAGGTGGCACATCCCAAAGGGTTTGATATATCTTTTTGACACAACTTGTGAGGCAAGTTGGCTGTCACATCTCTCTTGTTGATGTAACAAAGGGTTTGACATATCTCACAAAAAGAGGTCCTCCATTACAAACCTAATCACCATTGAAGAATCTTCTGACTAGTCCACTCATAATATGAAGATGAGCAATGAGGAGTACAATCAACACATCTATTCTGGGCATCCCTCTTACCCGATCACCTCTTATTCTCAAAATTAAGGAGCATCTAGAGATTCTACAACATGCATCTCTCAATCAACCCATACAACTTTGTCTTCTTGGGTTCTGGTCTCAGTTGCAAAAAATCACATTATAGAGATGCTCAACCTTATCTTTAACATATACCCTACCAAGACCAATATATCCCAAGTCAGTGTTACTAATGGTTCTACAGTTGTCATTCAAGGCACTAGGGACTATTTCACTTCTTCCATATATCACACTACCAACTATCATGTTCGTTACATATTTTTCTTTTAATTTACTTTCCATTAGTAAATTTATTCACTCACTTCAAGCATCAAGTTTATCCTTACATCAACGTAAGCACTGCTTCTGTCTTTCTTAATTTTTTGCTTTGCCAACTTGAAGAGAATTTCTCATACAATGTGATGGAGCCTCCACTCGTGTGGAGTTGCATGCACCACTAAAAATCCTAGAGATAGTAAGTCTCTAACTTTAGCCTTGCATGTGCTATAATAAGATCTCCACCCACGTACGCTAAGGTACGTGGAAGTCTTATTGTAGTACAGTTGAGGGTCGAATCCCCGAGACAACCATTTTTTTAAAGATTAATAAGATAGAATACCTTATAATTCCATTATCTACTCCAGGGAAAAAAATATCTAGATCGAAGAGTTGATTTGATGATGAAACTAATATGCAAATATAAATTAAATGGCAGGAAAGTAAACTTAAGGTTGTAAACAATATTTGAAAACCATTAGGATGTGATCAAGTTTCACCACCACTACACATGGATCATAACAAACATCATAATAACATGGCTTGCAATAAGAGTCTAAACTATTAGTATCTTTGTAAACTAAGCTTCCTTTCAAATATCTAACAATGAGAACCATGGGAGTATTGCAATGCCAGCCATCCCCACACGAATGGTCACTTACTTTGCATCACTTCCTTCACAAACTGTGTTCTTTGACCTATCAAAGTTGTACTTTCATATGTCCACTAATTCCATTTCATAGTATGAAAGTACAACGATGGAGGTGAGTTTACTCCACTCCTTGAAAATAGCTTCTAGATACCGAAATAGATATATGGTTACTACATACATCAAGAACCAAAATACAATCGATAATTGAATCTAAAAGCACAAACATAAACAATTTGTACTAGCAGATAATAAGTAACACATGTTGGTGATCAAGAAACTAGAATTAATTAAACGATTGGTGTTGAACTGAAAAGACTATTTTTTTATTGCAAACTCATGAATTACAATGCATGGAATGAAAACATGGGTAGCGGGGCTACACCCCGCACCCTAGTGTATGGAACTACTCACTCAGGGAAAGAACAAAGAAGGAGATAGGAGAGGAGAAGGAAAACATCATCTCCACACAGGAGGGGGGAAGGTCAACCCCTTGGAGTAGAGAACAACTATCTTCACACTACGTGGTTGCCTTGGTGGTGAATCCTTCACTTCCCACCTTCTATGTCGATGAGAGAGAAAGTAGGCTTATGAATGGAGTGCGGATCTTAGACTAGCAACCTTGGGGTGAAGGATGTAGGATGAAGTAGCTCTCGAACAATGGAAGCAACCTTTGGGCGTCTATCACCTCCTCCCCCAATGAGGACCCCTTGAGTCCTATTTATAGGCTCCAAGGGGGTGTTGAACGGTCTTGAGATTGTTTGGATCTTTAGGGTCTGGAGACCATTTGGATCCTCATGGTCTTGGGACCGGTAGCCTTTCACTCGCTCTTGGGATCGCTGAGTCTTCATTTGGTCTTGGGACCGATGGGTATTCACTCAGTCTTGGGATCGATAGGCCTTCACTCGATCTTGGGACCATTTGTTCTTCACTCGGTCTTGGGACTGTTTGGCCTTCACTCGGTCTTGGGACCGATAGGCCTTCACTTGGTCTTTGGATCGTTTGGGTCCTCACAGTCTTGGGACCGGTTGGACCTTCACGGTCTTGGGACCATTTTGGTTGAGACTTTTGCAATTTTTTTTTGGGTTTATCTATAAGAAGAAAAGAGAAATATCTGTCTATTGGTATATTCACAATAAAGCTAGAAAGTTAAGTATTTAATCTAATTTATCTAAGAAAGAGTATGGAAAACTAAGAAAAACTAGTAATATAACATCACAAAATGGGAGGTTATCACCCCCCTAACTTAGAGTATAGCTTGTCCTCAAGTTGGAAAAAGCTAAGGCACGTAGTGGCGAGACAATTTTATTTAGTGAAGATTTCCATACTCTTGCTTCATTTCTATACCAGAGATCCCCTTAGGTTTTTGTTGAGGCTTCTGCTTACTCTGACTCTTTTAGGTATTGGGAGTTGCATGGTCCTCAGGTTTCTTCCATGTCACGTAACTCTCATTGGGACCGCCTTTTCCTTGACTGTATTATGTGCATGTCTTCGACTCTAAGTAGTTTTATACTTCTTTGAAATTCCTACCGGAAGCTAAAGTAGGTATGAGGGTTGGCTGAAGGCTGCTGTGTAACTCCCCCTTCGAGGGGGGAGGGCTTATCTAAAATTTGAGGTCTTACTACCAGGCGCGACACATCATCCTTTGTGAGGGCAGCTAAATGTACCGTCCGGGAAAGACCTTTGTCAACTTTTCATATATTTGGAGACCTTAGGATCTTACTACCGGGCGTGACACATCTACCTTTGTGAGGGCAGATGAATGTGCTGGCCGGGAAAGACCTTTATTGGTTCTTCATATAAGTCCTTATGCATGGCACAACTCTCATGTTTTTATTCAACACTCAGGCTTTTATTCATATGCTCACCAGCTTGGGAATAGGGTATTTAGGGATTTTAATTGGGCTGCCAAGCCTCTTTTTGAAAAGAAGAAAACTGTTCCCTAGATTTTCCAAACATGCACTTGTTCCGGTTTCGTACTTGGTGGTCCACTTACGTGGTTCCTTGATTTTGATTTCACCTAGTTCCCTCCCATCCTTGAGAGTGTTTGGCTTGTTTTGGCTGCGGTTTTGACCTGTGGAGAGTCTGATATAGAATTGAAGCAAATGTATGGAAATCTAGTGTGGAGATGATTTATTAATTCGTCATTATGTGACTAATTGCTACTATGTAAGTGATTCTGAGGACTAATTTTTCTCTAACATAGCTGGGGGTGTCCCCTTACCAAAGTGAATGTTGTCTTATGTACAAAAGTTATTCTATCAAAGAATTTATCAGAAACTCTAAACGTTAAAAAGAATAATCTTTGCGATTAAAAAAAAACAAAGGTAAATGAAAAAGGGAGAGGAAAGAGAAGGTTTGAATATAATACCTATTCCCTTGCCCAGTGTAACCCCCCTAACTTATCACTCACTCTATCCCCAGAGTGTCAATGTGATAGGTTGAGAAGTACATGGGCAAGGGTGTTAAGGTTCTGTTAAACCCTTGTTGTCTCCATGAGAACGGAGCATATTGGCGGTGAACTTCCCCCGTAATGCATGATCGTCCACATTCGTCATGTCCTCAATGAGTTTTCCAAGAACGGTGAGGGTATACATCCAGTAAATGATGTGGAATCCACAATCATTTGATTCTCTAATTTGCTGGGGACATATCTGGCAGAAGGCTGGGCGCTTGAAATGTTCTCTGTTGTATGCCTTTGTGTCTTTGTCGAGAAGATCGTGTAGTCGTTCGGCATAATCGTTTGTCACTTCCTCTATGGGCATCTTTTCTATGATGTCATGCTCTCTCTGGTTTAGATTGATCTGGATATCAGAACTATTGTAGATAACTATAGTTCTATTATGTAGGTTTGTTGCCAGCAACATACAATGCTCAGAGTGAAGGAATGGAAATAAGAGGAGCTTTGGAATCATATGTTTAAGATATGAGATAAGGTTTTCTCTGGTTCTGAAGTTCTTTGAGCCGAGTAAAGCATCCTTCAGTTATGCTGACACCATCTAAACCGTAGGCAAGTCCCATGCTAGAAGATATTGGTAGGCAACCATCACACTCATGGACATTGAACCTTTCACTTGTACGGTCTCACAGAGTGGTTCGACCATTATAAGAATATTCCCTTCAAGGAAAACAAGCTCATCATTCTCTGCATATAGTTGGGACATGATGAGTCTGAGTTCATTATCTGAAAGACTCTTGCATGCAACAAGGTCAAAGTTTGGGAATGTCAGTGGTATATCAAATAGAGGCACCATATCATTGGAGGATCTATTAATGGTAGCTCCTATTAGCAGATCTATGTCCACCTTATATTCCGCCATACTAAAAGTGTATGGGTCCCAATGTCATTTTTCTGGGACCATGGCAGTCTTTTGTTTTTGTTGCTCCAACTCATTTAGAACTTGTTTGAATGGTTTCTTTTGAGGATGTTGGATGATAGAGAACATATAGAGGGGTACGTCGTCATGTACCATAGTTGGGTCCTTGAAGAACCGTCTGTCGCAAATGAGTTCCATGGTGTATCATCCCCGTAAAGCATGCATGTCTTCCTTAGCTAGCTTGGTAAAGGGGACGTGTCTGTTAAGCACCTCAGTGAATCTGATTGTGCAGAGAGAAAAATCCCCTGAGCCTTCTAGCGTTTGAATGGCTGGGTTGATGATTCTGAACCATGTTGGTTCCAGCCGTGTGCGAGAGATGGGAAGGTGACCCATATGACTTTGAGAAGACAGAAGGGAATGCATCGCGCTTATCCAACTTCTAAACCAACAAAGTTAATGTTTCCCGTCTTAAGTTCACTGGTACATAAATTGTAAACCTTGTCATCGCGGGCCTCGGTGTCAACAATCATAAGGAGCCAGTGGTCGGAAACTTTGAAAGGCACCGTGATGTTGCATGCCTTTCTCGTGAGACCCGTTTGCAGCCGCTTGACGGACTTTGCCTGTAATTCCTTATTTAATAAGCATAATGCTAAAGCAGGTGAAGTGTTGAAAACTGGCTGCTTTTTCTTTGGGCTCCGAAATTCCTCTTTAGAATTGTCAAGAAGGACATGGAAGATGGGTATCTTCACCGCCGACTGAGGTCGTAGAAGAACACATAAATCTTCACGTGTCAACTTGCGCTTTGTCTTCGTGTTATTATAGAGGATGTCCCCCCCATCCTTGGCGTCGTCTACAATAGTGTTCAGGATGAAGATGTCCTGAACATCTAATGTAGAGATGGCCGCCATATCTAAGTCATGCATCTTGTGAGGTAGAGGTGGCGGTGGGGGAAGGTCTTATGGAGGAGGAAGTGAAGTTTGTTCATCGTCATCAAAATATTGTGGCAGATCTTCATTCTCGTCAGAGTCAGAGTCGACTCTATTGTTGGTGTCGAGACTCACTCTATTAGAATCCTCCTGTTATGGGGGAAGGACTGCAGCTTGCTCTGGAGCAAATGGTTCTTGAAAAGTGATAGTTGCTGTGAGCGGGCTAGTGCTGGTTTCCAGGATGCATTGTTGAAACTCAGTGAAAGCCGCATCTTAGGCTGTGTCCCCCAGAGAGCCCATAGCAGAAAATTTGAAGAATTAGTCTGCATAGGACATTATTACGTTGTCATTGGTGTCGGGAGCACGGTGGTCTTTTCTACCACTCTTCTGGTGGTCTCCACCGTCTCCCCTTTCTGTGTTAACTACTCCTCGGCTGGTGCCCTCCCCAGCATTGCCTGGGTCATCTAGTTGGTCGTCTAACGAAGAGCTATCAGCGTTGGAGTCAGCCGAGGAGTCAGAATCATCATCTTTGTCATCTTCGTCATCTTCATCATCTGCCGCCTTGTCTTTGTTCTTTTTTGTCAATGCTTTCTTACATCGCCTATGGAGAGCTTGTAATTCTTCAAGTGCCACTTGCACGTGCCCGTTGGTTTCGAGCAGTGCGTCATGGCTTTCCTTGAGATCTGTGTATCGTGCTTAGGTGGAGAGGAGTCATGCTGTTAGATCAGTCACTTTTGTTTGTAGATGATCTAAAGCATTGTTTGCATGCTCCTCCTAGTGGCGGATGAGTTGTGTGAGGCTTCTTTCCATGCGATCCATACGCGTGCTCATTGCAACTTGTTGCTGCTGAAGCTCGCGAAGGGTTGCAAGCAAATGTTGCATTTGCTTGGTGACCCAGTCGACTTGCTGGACTAATGTTACTTGCTGGCTTTTCATGCTAAGCATCAACTCTGGCAGGGTATGTAAGAGATCATCAACGAGGTTGACTTTTTGGACCGTTGCTTCCTGTCATTGTTGAATTCTTGTGAGAAGGTCTGGTAAGGCGTGAGTCCGCTTGTCGATGTTGGATACCTACATAGAAAGCCCCTACACATAAGAAAAAATAGATTGTAAGATGTTAGAAGGATCAGAAAGGAGGGTTTGAATAGCATCGAATTGACATCTGAATGCCTCTCTGACTTGTAAAAATGGGACCCCGGTGAAGAATGGGTCGGGTGGCTGGGGTCCGGGTGGAAGGCCGATGGTGCCTTGCGAGAGAGACACCATTGATGGACCCACAAAAAGCATAGCGACTGTAGAGGGAGTCACTAACAGTATCGGGGTGGTGGCAGATGAGAGTGGTGGTGACATCCCGGTTATGGAAGGTGGAAACGGGTATGCAGGAGGGAAGGTGGTGGAGGTGAAGGTAAGATCAGGCATTGAAGTGAAAATGGGCTCGCCCGCTAAGAAAAGGAGTGAATCAGAAGATGTGATAGAAGTTGAAGATGTGGAGAATGGAATGCTGGTGGATAGTATTGTAGAAAATGGTGAAAGAGTGGTGTGGTGTAGAATGGTGGAAGATAGCAGAATGGTGGAAGATAGCGGAGTGGTGGAAGATGGAGGATTGGTGGAGGATAGAGGTCTTGACCCCTCTATCCCTAGGATGGTGGAGCCAGATGTAGGTGTGGTCCCAACCAGACCTAATGTGAAGAAGTCTGATGTCGGGTTCAAGATGTTGTCCTCACTATGGGGGTGCTCTGCCCCTGGGGTGATCTTGGAGGTGGGCATCTCTGACTGCTGTTTCTTTTGTATGCACAGTTTGGACAGTTGTACCACTGGTATTTTCTTTGCTTTAGTCACGGGCGCAGTAGCACTTTACTCCGTTTGTCCTTCTTTCGCAAGTTGTCCCTTCCCTTTATAGAGGCTTGTAGGTTAGAAAGCTCCTCTTCAGTGAAGAGATACTTGTCTTTATCGTAATCGGTGAGTTCGGGAAGCGGTAACAACACCCTGGATGCTTTAACAGTGGGGCAGAAAACATAGTGGAGTTTTGCATCCTTCTCTTTTATGATATAGGTGTGTTTTAGAATATGCTCATTGGTTAGGTTATCACCCTTTATCAAAGTGCAGTTCTTGAGTGGTCCGTCCATCTTGTGGTACTTCATGATTGTAGTCAGGTGACCACCTATGCAGATTTCCCTCCTGGGGGCATAAGATGTATGTTTATGTATCAATTGTCATCCAATATTGATCGGCCACCCCCTTTAGGATGGACCATAATATGAAGAGGTGTGAGATGAGAACATTCCCGCTCTCTGTTCTAGGGAATAGTGTGCCTGTTATAATCCTATGCAGTGTTCACACCAGACATGAGTGAAAGTTGGAGACTTTACAGATCTTGGAATCGTAACTGGGGATTCCAGTCAGAGACTTCCAGAAAGTATGCCTGTTGAACTGTGAGTGATCCAGACCTGCTTCCATAGCCTTCTTAAGCTGGTCAGGGTTGTCAATAAAGATTTTTTTTCAACAGGTTTTTAGTCAATATAACCTACTTTCTGAAAAGTGAGGTTACGAGTTTGCATTCACCCCTGTCCCTTTGTTTGTCTTTGGCTTCCACTGGTTCTTTGGTAAGGTGAGTGAAGAATTCTAGTGTGGGCTCGAGATAAGAATTCTCGGTGACAAAGCAGAGCTTGGAGAGGTTTGCCTCATTGAGAAGGGCAAGAAATCTGTTGTAGACTCCCATATTCTTCAGTATGGTGGAGCAGATGTACTTTGTCGGCTGCAAAATTTTGTCTCCAACCTCCAGATGTTGAATTTGAAGATTGGTTGGTGCAGCTACGACAATGGTAGCAGGAGGAGTAGCTTGTCCTACCAGGATTGGTTCCCTAGAGGTTGTGGGCTGGACTTGTTTCCTTGCCCATCTTTTGGTTGGTCGTTCCTTTGCAGCCTCCTGGGCCTTCCTCTTCCCCTTTGACTTGTTGGCTGGGGATTCTTCATCAGAGTTTGGTACGTAGTCAGAGCCTTCATCAGTTGAGGAAGGATCTTTGAGGTCCTCAACTGGGTCCTTAGCCAGACATTTGTTGACGCGCTCAAGGTTGTGAAGGACCTGGGGCAGTTTAGCTGGAGTTTTTCCTGTCTTTGCACACATGTCAACAATATGTTGGATCCTATCTCGACACTCCAGTTGTTATTTGGTCTAATGGGTTGCTTCAGTGATTTCCTTCGCAGGTGAGGCCATCCTATAAAGTGTTAGCACGGAATCATATATTAGAAAGAATTGAGATTTAATGCTAATAGAGTTATTGTATGAATGGTGAGTGGTGTATAGATTGTGAAAGAATCACGGTCTCAAGACCGTGAAGAGGTTCACACAGTTTTAGAACCATGAAAAGGCCATGCGGTCTCAAGACCGTGAAGAGCGAGATCGTGAAGAGTAAAACAACGAGGAGAGAAAACACACGGAGTGAAACCGCGAGGGGTAAACCAGCGAGGAGTGAAACCGCAAGGGGTAAAAAACTATGAATGGCCGAAACCATATGGTTTCAAGACCGCGAGGGTTGCTCAGTTTCAAAACCGGGAGGATGTCTCGCGGTCTCAGGACCGTGAGAAGTGCACAGGTGGTTGATTATGGAAGAAGGGAGGTGAAGCGTCGGCGACGATGAAAGCATCGACGACGATGGATGCATGCGGTGATGGCTAGAGGTACGACGATGGAGAAGAAGAGAAGTCGGTGATGATGGTGGTGAAGATGATGGCAGAAATTTCCTGTCTACCTAGCAATGTGAGCAGCCGCGAAAAAGGGTGAAGAAGCTTGAAGCTAGGAAGAAATGGCGCAGCCGCGATAGAGGTGGGTGCGGATGATGATGGTGCTGTAGGCAGCGAGGAGCAAAAGCAAGGAGTAGAAGCAAAGTCATGCGAGAGAAAGTCGAGAGTTGAAGAAATGAAAAGGGAGGGGGTAGGGTTATATTTATAGAAAAGAGGAGGGAGACCTCTCATATTATGTGAAGCTTCAAACAATTTTAAGACCATTTGGATCCAAACAGTTTCAAGACCGTGAGGGTCCAAATGGTTTTAGGACCATTTGGCAGAAGGTTGTTTTGGTTATAGATTTTGATATTTTTATTTTTGTAAGGTTGTTTATATTAATTTTAAATTTTCTAAACAAAATGTATTAAAGGAAAATGACTAAGTAAACAAAATGCTATCTATGCAAGAAATTGATAAATCTAGAGAATTAATCAAAACTGAGCAAGAAGTTAATGAAAGAAACTAAAGAAATTAAAAGAGATCAAAAGGTGATACTCAGTCCTTGGGTTGCATCCCAAGTAGCGCTTTGGTTTTACATCGCTAGCTCGATGAGATTCTGGCTCGATCAGGTTGATGTAGCGGGGTCGTGAATGTCGATGGTTTGTCTTGGAATTTTATTAGCTGGAGGATAATATCTCTTCAGTTTGTGGCCATTGACTATCCTTTCTCCTCCATTGTCATCCAAGATGATGACGACTCCAGTTGGGTAGATGTGCTTGATAGTGAAGGGCCCTGCCACTTAGTGCGAAGTTTATCGAGAAACATTTTGAGCCTGGAGTAGAAAAGGAGGACTTTGTCTCCGACTATAATATCCTTTCATTTAAGGCGGCCATCATGCCACATCTTAGTTTGCTCTTTGTAAATCCTAGCACATTGGTAAGCAAACATTCTTAGTTCCTCAAGTTCTTGTAATTGAAGCTGTCTATATTTGCCAACACTTTTGAAATCAAAATTCAACTGTTTAATAGCCCACCAAGCCTTGTGTTCCAATTCCACTGGAAGATGGCACAACTTTCCATACACCAAATGGAATAGAGTTGTTCATATTGGTGTCTTGTAAGAAGTGCAATATGCCCAGAGAGCATCAGGAATCTTGGTGGACCAATATGTGCGGTTCCTGTTGACAGTCTTATCTAAAATAGCTTTTAGTTGTCTATTTGAGACTTCAACTTGGCCTCTTGTCTGTGGATGATAAGGCATGATGACCTTGTGTTTTACTTCGTATTTTCTCAGAAGGGCTTCAAAGCTTCGTTCCAAGAAATGTGTTCCCCATCGGTTATGCCTACTCTAGGAACTTTGAATCTAGGAAAGATAATGTCCTTGAACAACTTAATAATTGACTTAGAATCACAAGATACAATAGGTATAGCTTCTACCCATTTGGATACGTAATCCAAAATGACTAATATATAGGAGAATCCATATGATGAGGAAAATGGACCCATATAGTCCACTCCCCATACATCAAAGAGTTCAATCTCCTACCATAGAGTTAGTGGCATTTCGTTCCATTTGGATATCCCTCCAGAGAGTTGACATTTACCACATGATTGTACAAATTCATGTGCATCCTTTGCTATTGTCATCTAGAAGAAACCTGACTGTAAGACTTTAAGAGCATTCTTCTTTGAACTCATGTGCCCCCCAGTGGGGCCAGAATGATAGTGTTCCAAGACTGGGATGATTTCTTCTTCGAGAAGGCAACGACGGAATAATCTATCTGTGCATAGGCGGAAGAGGTATGGTTCATCCCAAAAGTACTGTTTGACGTCATGGAAAAATTTCTTTCTGTCATGATAGAAAGTAGAAGGATGGACAATTCCCGAAGCCAGATAGTTTACTATGTCGGCGTACCAAGGGAATCCAGTGGTGTCCTTCAGGAGTTGGTCATTAGGTGAAGAGTCACAGATAGGTATCTTATCTTCATGTTGAGCCTCAATGCGATTCAAGTGATCGACGACAATATTTTCCACCCCACTTTTGTCCTTTATTTCCAAGTCAAACTCTTGAAGCATCAGCACCTAGCGAATAAGTCTAGGTTTGGGGTCTTGTTTCTGAATCAAATATTTTATGGCTGAATGATCTGTGTAAATTGTAACCTTTGATCTGATCAGGTAAGAACAAAATTTCTCAAAAGCATAAATGAATGCCAAGAACTCTTTTTCTGTAGTTGTATAGTTCTTTTGGGCCTCATCAAGCATTTTTGATGCATAATATATCACGTAAGGCTTCTTATCTATCATCTGCCCTAGTACTGCTCCTATAGCGTAGTCACTGGCGTCGTACATTATCTCAAAGGGCTGTGACCAATCAAGATATCTTAGTATAGGCACAGAGACTAAAGCATTTTTTAGAGTCGTGAAGCTATGTAAACATTCTTGATCAAAATTGAAGTCCGCATCTTTAGTTAATATGTGAGTCATGGGCTTTTCTATTTTTGAAAATTCTTGAATGAATCTTTAGTAAAATCTGGCATGGCCCAGGAAAGCTCATACTCCTCTGATGTCTTTTGGTAGTGACAACTTTGAAATGACATATATTTTTGCTTTGTCTACTTCAATCCCTCGTTCACTCACCCGATGCCCGAGGGCAACACCTTCTGTCACCATAAAGTGACACTTTTCCCAATTAAGGATCAGAGTTGTTTCCTCACATCTTTGTAGCACTTTACTAAGATTAAGCAAATAGTTATCGAAGGAATCTCCATAGATTGAGAAATCATCCATGAATACCTCCATGATAGATTTAGTTAAACCTGCAAATATGGCGGACATACATCTTTGGAATGTTGTGGGTGCATTACATAACCCAAAGGGCATCCTCCTGAAGGCGTAAGTTCCAAAAGGGCAGGTAAAAGTTGTCTTTTCTTGATTTTCAGGGTGTATCAAAATTTCATAAAATCCTGAGTATCCATCAAGATAGAAAAAGAATTTCTGGTGAGCTAGACGTTCAAGGACTTTGTCAAGAAAAGGTAAAGGAAAGTGGTCTTTCCTTGTTACCTTGTTCAATTTTATATAGTCAATGCAAATCCTCCATCCGGTAATAGTCCAGGAGGGTACCAGTTTGTTTTTATCATTCAAAATAACAGTGGTCCCCCCTTTAGGAACTACCTAGACTGGACATACCCATTGGGAGTTGGAAATTGAATAGATAATACCAACTTTTAGAATTTTTAAAACCTCAAGGCGAACTACCTCTTTAAGATTCAGGTTTAGCATCCTCTGATGCTCCCGTGATGGTTTAAACTATTCCATCAGAGGTAATATGTGCATGCACAAAGCTGGATTTACCCCAGTTAGATCGGTCATCTTATATCCAATGGCTTTCTTGTGCTTTCTTAATTTAATAAGGAGTCTTTCTTCCTGGTCATCTATCAATGTGGAACTTATAATGACCAGACATAGTTTTTCTTCATCTAGAAAGACGTGTTTGAGTCCAGCTGGTAGGACTTTCATTTCAGGTGCCTTGGGCACTTCAATAGTCTCCAGAGTGGTGATAGATTTCAACATCTCAAAGGTAGCTTCCGGGTCTTCTTCAGCTTGTTCTAGATATTTCAGACATTGTTGAACTAGTTCGTTGGTCGAAGATTCGACGTCTGGGTTCATCAAGGCGTTCTCCAGAACATCATATGGTTTGGGAGTTTCTTGCTTTAGCTGGGTCATTTTATCAATTGCCTCAAGAAGAAAGAGTTCTTCGTGGATGGTGGGACTTTTTAGGCTGTCAAAGACTCTGAATTGAATAGTTTCCTTCCCTAGACTTAAGGTAATTGTTCCTGCTTTGACATCAATTAGCGCTCTGGTTGTCACAAGGAAAGGTCTGCCAAATATTATTGGATATCTTAGATCTTCTTTTATGTCCATGACAATAAAATCACAAGGGACATAAGAGTCTCTTCCTACTCTCATTGGGACATCTTCAATAATTCCCAAAGGTGCAATAATGGTAGAATCAGCCAACTGGATTGTCATTGTTGTGGGTAGAAAATTGGTAAAGCCCAATCTTTTACACATAGAAAAGGGCATAATAGATATGCTGGCCCCCATATAAGCTAATCCTTTCTTGCAAGAGGTGTTTCCGATAGAACATTGGATGCAGAAGGAGCCATGGTCCTTCTATTTTTTCGTCATTCTGTTGAGGATGATATCAGAAGTAGTCTGAGCTAATTTTACGGTTTCTTGTTCTTCAATCATGTATTTCTTTGATAACAAAGTCTTCAGATATTTAGACCAAGCTAGGATTTCGGAGAGAGCGTCAAGGAACGTGATATCAACATATAGCTTGTTCATCACTTCTTTGAACTTTAGGAATCTAGTATCCAGTTTCATCTCTCTCAATATGCCTAGATAGGGTATCTTGGGCTTGTATGGTGGGACTTCTAGTTCTTTGGAAACTAGTTCTTTGTCCTTCTCCTTCTCGACCTCTATAGATTTTTTAGTTTCTTGATTTATGTTTATAGTTGGGATGATTTTAATAGTATCTTCATCTTCCTGAATGACTTTGGTAGCTTTAGTAAGAACATGACCAAATCTTGTGGTAACTACATTTAGTTGTTCTGGTCTGTGTTGATCATGTCTCAGATTTATTTCCAGCTGTCAGGAGAAAGTACCCATCAGAGGTTTCAACTGAGCTGCAATTTGTGCCAATTGAGTCTCTACAACTTTCTGTTGAGCCTACTTGTTGGAAAGCATGGTCTGTTGAGATTGCAACATTTGACTTATTAGAGACAACTCATATGTTGATGGAGGTTGAGCATTCTTTTTTTGATACTGTGTAATTTGTTGCTGTCCTTGAGGTTGCTACTGTTGAGGTGATGGCAACTGAAGTTGTTGAATTTGCAGCTGTTGTGACTGAGGTTGTTGCAATTTTAGGTGCAACGGAGGGTGAGTGTATTGATAGTATGAAGAAGAATTTCTTGGGTAGACAAATCTTTGAAACCCACCTCTATAGTTTCCTTGGTTTTAGCTATAATTGCTCTGGAATCCAGGTGGTGGTTTATGAGAATACCATCCTTGTGTTTGGTGTTGCGGGTTGGCAGTTCCCACGGGATTCCCATACTGAAACCCAGAGTGGTTTCTTGGTTGATCTGGATTATAGTATGCTTGACCTGGTATGGTGTGGATAGAATTAACCTACTCTGGCCAGCTAATCCTCGGGTTGTTCAATGGTTGGTTCATATTGTGGCTGAGGTGTCTGCAGATTCATCATCACATTGTATAAAAGGCCACATGATAATGTGGGGTGATCCGATGCATGACAAGCTTCACAAGTCTCAGTAGATGCTTTGACTTGTTGAACTTGGGAGTTCTTCTTCCTTTCATATTCTCCAAACAATGTTTCAATAGCTTGCTGCTTATGAACTATGGTTTTCAGAGCTTTAGCAATGGCTTTCATTTCTATAGATTCTTTAGCTTTTCAAACTTTTAGGACTCCTCCTGTAGATGGCCTTCCCCAATTAGATTGGTTCTTGGCTCTGAGCGTAACAATCTTCCAGGCATCCTCATAATTATATCTCATGAAATTTCCTCCAGATGAGGAATCCAAAAACTTCTTTATTTCATCACTTACCCCTCTATAGAATGTTTCTATGAGCCGGTTTTGTGAGATTTCGTGATGTGGGCATTTTCTCAGAAGTTCCTTAAATCTTTCCCATGATTCTGCTAGTGACTCTCCAGGAAGTTGGAGGAACTGGTTGATCTGTCCCCTAATCTGGTAAGTCAATGAGGGAGGAAAGAACTTCTCTAAAAAAATTTCTTCCAAGGGAGCCCAGGTGGTGATTGGCTCTCCATCTAAAGAGTTATACCATCTTAATGCCTTTCCAGACAGAGTGAAGTTGAAAAGTCGGAGCATGATTGCATCGAGCGTAGCTCCGGCTTGTGGTACCAATCGGCAGAGTGCCTTGAATCGTTTCAGATGGTCCATGCAATCATTTCCAACATTTCCAGAGAATGAGATGCCTTGCATGATGTGACAAAGTGGGTTTTGCTTTAATTCTGAGGACGGAATTTCTTTTAAGGTGTGTAGGATGTGATGGAGTGGACGTTTGGAGTCCTTAATCATCCAATGACATAAGTGAAATCATAAAGTTGAATAATATTGAGAGTTCCAAGATTTTGACAAAGTAGGTGTGTTGAGGTGATGTTGATATCATGGTTAAGATTTCTCTTTTTATGCCCTTTTGAAGAATTTAATTAAATAGTCTAATAGATGAGTTTGGTCACCAAATTGGAGTTGAATGTACCTTGTGAGGTAGAGAAGCTATGGTTAAAATTTGGTGGCATTTGGATGCTCCTAGAGGGAGTTATTTAAGTTTGAATATGATGAAATAATGTATACATTGATGTTTTTGATTAATAAAGTTTGGGTTATATAGCCTAAGTTCTGAAAATCAGCTCTGTCACGCACTCCTTTGATTTATGGTTGGATCGCGTGGCCAAAATCGGGCCCTAGATCATCAATTCTATGGTCTTAAGAATTCAGAAGAGAAGCCACGGATCTGCCTTGTTAGACGTAGATTCTGACCCTTAGATTTTCGATCAAGGGCTGTCAAGTCCTCACCTACCTTGCGGTTAGAGAAAGGTAGTGGGAGAGCTGATGCCGAGGTCAGCCCTGCCACCACATTCCTAGAACGTGGGGTGAGGGGGGATATCTAATAGGGGAGTTGAAGTCTCGTCCTCATTGCGAGCGGTTTGAGACCCTGGGCATAGATAATGAGGTAGAGACGAGGGAGAATGGACCTCCACTTCCTCTCCCATCTCCATTACAGAGAGCAGGTCCGAACTAGAATGAGGGATTTGAGATAGACGAGGAGTTTTAGGGAAGATAAGAAGGGAATAATGATCCCCGTAGCCGGCCGAAGCTGGTGTATGGTCTGATCGTAAGCCATAGGAAGTTCTGTAAGCTACTGAGCTCTAGTTTGGTGGTGATGAAGAGCCGATTTGGGAAGGGATGTAGCAGGTTTCCCTCTGAGTTTTGTAGCTGAGGTGGAATCCAGAAAGACCCGTAGGTGCTGATGTTGCCTTTAGGCGGAGGTTTGGTGGCGTGGAGGCACCATGCCTCTACTTCGTCGGCGCTATGGAAGAAGGCGGCAGCTAGCTCCTCGATTTGCCAGGAGGAGTCACCAGCAGCGAGCCCACATGACTGGCGGCGTCGAGGGAGGAAGGACGAAGCTCATAGAAGCTTAAGCTTGTCTCGAGGAGAAGTGCACCTCTGCCTATTGTTCGCCGGAGCCGAGCCGTGCGGCGGCGCGCTCGTGAAACAGGGCAGGCACATCACTGGATCGCGAGAAAGGGGGGGAAGCCCGACCGGGCAAACAGACCCTCAAGTCCACGGATCCTGCCCCAGACCCGAACCGGGTCCCAGCTAAGAGAGGAAAGGAGTTGCACCCCCACTTTGCCACGTGTCGACGCTGGGTTGGCCGAGGAAGGTAATTATCTCACAAAATATTCAGAACTTCAATAATCCGTAGAAATTAGTACAAATGTCAGAAAAATACAAATAATATACCAAAATGTTCAGAAAAATGCATAGAACAAGATGGAAGCTTAATATCAGGCTTTTGATGTGCAAATCTCAGTGATATCATGAAAGATGTGTAATGCTTGTTTAGTGGATAATAAATAGCAAATAATGACATAAAATTATGGAAAAATATCAGTAACTCCATAATAATGTTTATAATGCACCTGATGTCAAGGATGATCATGTTGATGTACGAAATCATATTAATTGCTTAATATGGCTAATTAGGACTAATAACCCTAAAAGAAATGCAATAAATACATGCATGCTCAATAAATCATGGTAATTACAGAATACCTTCATATCAGTAATGTGAGGCTAATATGTAACTCGGATATCCGTTAAATGCATAGAATTCATGTTATATGAAGATGACCCTTTATATATGAGATGAAATCCTAATTTGTACAATACATGTAACCTAGGTTTAATATGTATAAAGAATGATACAGAACATGATATTCAGATTATGTATCCTAATCTGGAACATAACATCAATAACATAAATCCCACATAAGGATGAAGATAAGACAAGAAATAATGTATATAACATAATGAGATAAGCAAACCCTAATAGGAACACGCTTAGGGTTAAGATGAGATGTATAATATGAGAACCTGATGATAGTATATGGTCTTGTTTTGATCAGGTTTGACCAAGCTTATAGTTGACATCAGTGATATGTGTTTAGTATGATCTATCTCTTTGGAAGGTACGCCATTACCTCTTACTTGGCTTATTATACAATATGCTTGTGTTATATGCATAGTAAAATACTTGGCATATGGTATTTGATGAAATGATTGTTCTTGTATGATATGTTGGTTGGTTTTCTATACTTACTGCTATGAACACATCAAACATAATATATCTATTCCATTATATGAAAGCACTAACTCTTTGGTAGTGTGCTTGGAAGTGACCTAACTCTTTGGTAGTGGTCACATTGTACATATGACCTAACTCTTTGGTAGTGGTCTGACCTAACTCTTTGGTAGTGGTCACCTTGTACAAATGATCTAACTCTTTGGTAGTGATCATAAAGGCCTTGATATATAATGGAAAATAAGCTTAAAATATGTGTTCTCTTTTGTTAATGAATATCCTGGTGCAAGTATACACTTTTCTTATATTCTTCTGTTACTGCCAAGTATTAGTTTTATCTTATTGCCAAGATATGATGAGAGGTAAATAAAAGACACGTAGGCGTACTCAATACAATATTCATGAAATATTGTGCTGACGTGTACCGCATGTAATCTTTTGTTTAGGTTGTGGTTATGCTCTTGAAGATCCAGGATAGTGAGAGTTGTGTGACGAGCTGATGTACAGGTGGACATGTTGTCTTAAGATCCTGTAGTTTAGTGGTAGTACATGTATATGTATAGGTTTGCTATTCAATATGTAATATCAAATGTTGTAACAATTCATGTTGTAATTATATGTTGAATGGTGAACATGTGTGTATGGTTTTATTATTGTTCATGTACATGTGCTATTGATTGTTTCCTTCTGACTCCCTTGATTTTCTCTTTCTTAGCCTAGTGTGGGATGTTTAAATTGGGATTCTCGCTGAGGTGAGGGTTTCAATTTGGACGTCGCACATCAGATTAAGTTTTAGAAAATCCGGGGACGTCACACATGATTTGGATCCATTGTGTTCGAATCTTGAAGTTAGAAACATTACTGAGTGGAGGCTGAATTGGGTGATTATCCTCATAATTCTTAGGAACAACGTAGTCTCGAAGCTGCTTGTTCCTTGTCAATAATTGAGAAACAGTTGTGGTTTCCTCATTTTCAGTTTGGATGCGAGCTTGCTCTTCAGCTCAAACTTCGGCTTGGACTTGAGCACGCGTATTAGTGATGAGTTGTGCTCTCTGAGCTGTTATAGCTACGTTGACTCTTTCCAGTATCAAGGCGGCTTGGCATTGTTCTTCAGCCATCTGTCTGGCTTGTTGGCAGTTGAGTATCATGTGACGGTGGAAGTTTCGTTCTACCTCAGAGTCATACTCTGGTTCAGGGGAGAATCCATGATTTTGCATGCACGTTTTCTACATGAGTAGAAGAAAAATCACACTTTAGATGGTATGGAAAAATGATGGAATCAAAAAGATATGAACTAGCAAGTTGATAAATGAAATTAAAACGTTCCATTGTCCCCGGCAACGACGCCAATTTTTAATGGAGCCTCCACTCGTGTGGAGTTGCATGCACCACTAAAAATCCTAGAGATAGTAAGTCTCTAACTTTAGCCTTGCGTGTGCTATAATAAGATCTCCACCCATGTACGCTAAGGTACGTGGAAGTCTTATCATAGTACAATTGAGGGTCGAATCCACGAGACAACGGTCTTGTTGAAGATTAACAAGATGGAAAACATTATAATTCCACTTAACTACTCAAGGGAAAAAAATATCTAGATCGAAGAGATGATTTGACGATTAAACTAATATGAAAATGTAAATTAAATGGCATGAAAGTAAACTTAAGGTTGTAAACAATATTTGGAAACCACCAGGATGTGATCGATATTCACTGCCACTACGCATGGATCATAACAAGCATCATAATAACATGGCTTTCAATAAGAGTCTAAATAGTTAGTATCTTTGTAGACTTAGCTTCCTTTTGAATAGCTAACTACGAGAAACGTGGGAGTATTGCAATGCCAGCCATCCCCGAATGAATGGTCACTTACTTTGCATCACTTCCTTCACAAAGTGTGTTGTTCGACCTATCAAAGTTGTACTTTCATATGTCAATTGATTTCATTTCATAGTATGAAAGTACAACAATGGAGGTGAGTTTACTCCACTCCTTGAAAAGCGCTTCTAGATACTGAAATAGATATATGGTGACTACATACATCAAGAACCAACATATAATTGATAATCAAATCTAAAAGCACAAACATAGACAATTCGTACTAGCAGATAATAAGTAACGCAGGTTGGTGATCAAGAAACTAGCATTCATTAAACGATTGATGTTGAATTGAAAAGATAGTATTTTTTATTGCAAACTCATGAATTACAATGCATGGAATGAAAACATGGGTAGTGGGGCTACTCCCGCACCCTAGTGTATGGAATTACTCACTCATGGCAAGAACAAAGAAGGAGACAGGAGAGGAGAAGGAAAACATCATATCCATGTAGGAGGGAGGAAGGTCGACCCCTTGGAGTAGAGAACAACTATCTTCACACTACGTGGTTGCCTTGGTGATGAATCCTTCACTTCCCACCTTCTATGTCAATAAGAGAGAAAGTGGGCTTATGGATGGAGTGTGGATCTTAGACCGGCAACCTTGGGGGTGAAGGATGGAGGATGAAGTAGCTCTCGAACAATGGAAGCAACCTTTGGGTGTCTATCACCTCCTCCCCCAATGAGGACCCCTTGAGTCCTATTTATAGGCTCCAAGGGGGTCTTGAACGGTCTTGAGATCATTTGGATCTTCACGGTCTGGAGACCATTTGGATCCTCATGGTCTTGGGACCAGTAGCCTTTCACTCAGTCTTGGGATCAATGAGTCTTCATTTGGTCTTGGGACCGATGGGTCTTCACTCAGTCTTGGGACCGATAGGCTTTCACTCAGTCTTGGGACCGATAGGCCTTCACTCGATCTTGGGACCAATAGGCCTTCACTCGGTATTGGGACCATTTGGCCTTCACTCGGTCTTGGAATCGATAGGCCTTCACTTGGTCTTGGGATCATTTGGGTCCTCACGGTCTTGGGACTGGTTGGACCTTCATGGTCTTGGGACCGTTTTGGTTGAGACTTTTGCAATTTTTTTGGGTTTATCTATAAGAAGAAAAGAGAAATATCAGTCTATTGGTATATTCACAATAAAGCTAGAAAGTTAAGTATTTAATCTAATTTATCTAAGAAAGAGTATGGAAAACTAAGAAAAACTAGTAAGATAACATCACAAAATGGGAGGTTATCACAATGGACGCCACAAAACTTTATCACTCTTGTGCTTTTACAACATGTATGGGTTTGGGATATCATTGTGATCTATACAACTATATTAGACTAATTTCTAGTAGTTAGTTGTCTTGATTTTCATGGTGGTCTTTCCATGATGCAAGAAGCAGGTAGCTGATCATGACTGTCATAAGACCTGAGTCAAGGGTGCTTGAATCAATGCAGGACAGAGAAGCCAGAAACAAACTCTCCAAGTTGTACTTTTCACCCAGATTCGATCTGACCTTCAACGATAAACAACCCTGGATCCCATCTCAAGTTGTCTGGTCTCATGAGATTGACGAGGATGACATGGGCCTTTTTCTCAATTTTGCCCCTCCACATGATTTATCTATAGCACGACCACAAAGGACATGTAGGGTTTTGACCTTGTTTTATGGGATTTACTTTGTCCTTGTCCCATGATAGGTGGTAGGCATCTATCGGGCCAACTCAGGGTAAGGTTCCACCAGCCATTTTAGAATATGCTTACATGGATTTCTCAAGCTTTCGAATTGGTCAAAATATAAAAAATATTTATAAATAGATGAAAATTGATATAGATCTCCTGTGAAGATGAACCTTATATGAATTTTGCTTATTTTCTTGAGATGTAGATGATTGGAGGAGTACAATCAACATTTCCTATTCTGGACATCATCTAGAAGTTGGAAAAGGAATAGACATATTTGATGAGTGGGTTGGTTAGAATATGCTTCAACAATCATTAGGTTTGACCAAAGAAACCTTAAGACTGTTGCCTAAGATTGGAGAAGAAAGGAAATTCATGACGCCTACTATGTCCACAACTCCTATTCCTATTTGACTTGGTCACCAAAGTGGTGCAACAAGTTCTCGCTCATTTACATGGGCAGAGTAGAGGCTGCGACACACAAGCATATGCTTGAATAAAGTATTCTACAAGAAGACAACCATGCATCAACGTGTTGGCCATTCCAGATCTTCTTTCTTATCCATATAGATTTCTTAGTGGCTGTTCCAGATCTATATCCTGATGATTGTGTTCTTCATTGACATAATACATGCCTAGTTGTTGGAGAACTAGTATGTGCAAATGTATTTCCTTTATACACTGGATCCGACTAATGGGTATAAAGGGAAGATTTTTTTATTCTATTGTGCCTCTTCATGAAAACCCAATCATGGTACCTCAACGTCATACTCTTCTAGTGTCGGACTAGTTTTTAAACCACAAACAATTTGTTGGACAAATAATGTTCAAACTTGTAACCATGATAATCATCTAATGTCATATATGATATGTATTGTACAAATTCGACGCCTTGAAAATTAGTTATGTTTGGTGAATGTTGATATGGCAATTAGATCATTGTGGTTTGATCTAAGACATGTAATATTGATGTTTTGATTTTAATCAAACATCATATAACTGTATATTGTTGGCATGCCATGCCTCTCTCTATACATTCTCCATGTAAAATATTAATTATGCTATGATGATAGGATGATTGGAAAATATCACTGGTGGACCATGGTGGAGAGGAGGAGAAGATCATAAGCCCACACCAAATAGGATGGTCCTCGAAGGTTTGTGATCAAGAAAAGATAATGAATCAACAACAACACAAGATCTACCCAAATTAGGGACTTCTAATCGGTCGATCAACTTTCCCGATCGAGCGACCCGAAACCTTAAAAGAGAATGATATAGGATTACATTTAGATGTGAATCTCTTAATTATTTTTCTAAAAATCTTGTTGGCTCAAGTTGTTGTAGTAGATACCATATCTTATTTCATCACATGTGGTGATCCTTATAGTATATGATACTATAATAATGTATGCAATGGTTATATATATATATATATATCAAAATAATAGCAATGTTGAAAATGCTTCCCAAGTGCGATACACATGAAAACCTTGTTTGAATAAGTGTGGGCATACCAAGTGTGGTGCACTGTCTACCTTGGTCAAGTGTGATAATAAGTATGTGGGCCTGCCAAATAGGGTGCATATTTTATTGTATTGGCCTTGGGTTTGACTTGAACAAACATTCTTAATAGGATTAAGAACTAGGAGGAATAAAGATGGAATTTCATTCACATGATAAATTATTGAAACAGAGTTGTGCAACCATTTATATGATATTTTCTTATGATATAATTGATAATTGTTACCTACCTTAATAATAAATCTATGGGCATCCACATTGGTTGAGCAATGTCTTAATGCATTTTAAATCTTGGCTTACTAGAATATTGCTCACAAATAGTGAGGGCTATTAATTTGAATAAAATAGTGGGAGCATAACTAAAATTGAAGTCCAAGTTAATTCTATAAATAAGAACTTCGAAACCAAATTATTTTTGAAATTATAATATTGACTATGCAAAATATCTTCTACGTAGATCAACACCGACGACATCTGATAATCCATTTTTCTTGTGATCAATCCTTGAGAAATAGAAAAGAAATGCAAATGGAATTGTTCTCATACATGAGCTTAATATCTATGTCCTAGACACTCCAATACCTAATGAACCAACTCGAATGCACCTAGAGAGGAAATGGATGCTTACTAGAAGAATTCTAGTGGTGCTATATACATCAAATGTGTAATGTTTTCTCCATGAATAATGAGCTTTAGAAGCAAAGTGAGAACATGGTTGTCATTGATATGATAACACATCCCAAGAACATGTATCTAGAACAAGCAAGACAAGAGAGGTATGATGTCTACAAGTCCTTGTTTAAGTACAAAATGATAATAGGTGATCTAGATGGACCCCATGTACTCAATTTAATATGTGGAAAGTATTGAAAGACTAGGGTTTCCTTTAGGTCAAGACATGTCCATAAATGTAATCATGCAAATCATGATTCATATAATCAATTTGTCATGAATTACAACATGAACAGTTCCATAATACATAGACTGAGCTACTTGGTGTGTTGAGAATTACTGAGGGGAAAATGAAATACAAGACCAAACCTATATCGATGGCCAACAAAGGAAAAGGAAAAACTAAGGGAAAAGGAAAACATAAGAAATGTTCTAAAACTAGACAAAAGTCTTCTGCACTTAAAGCAAAAGGAGGAATGGATAAGGAGACAATTGTCACCAGGTTGGACATTGGAAGAGAAATTGCCCCTCTACCTTGAGGAACTGAAGAATAAGAAGCAGGGGGTAGAGAAATCCACTTAAGGTATATATGTTATTGAAATAAACTTATCTATTTCTCAATCATGGGTATGGATACCAAATGTGGATCTCACATATGCTCAAATATGAATGATTTGAAAAGAAGTAGACCCTTAAATAAAGTAGAGGTGGAACTATGCATTGCAAATGGAGCAAGTGTTGCTGCCACTGCAATAGGCACCTATTGTTTATCTATGCCCAATGTGATTGTAATAGAATTAGATAACTACTATCATGTACCTGCCGTAAATAGAAACATTATTTCTATATCTTGATTAGACAAGAATGCTTTGGAGTTTCAAATAAAGAATGGGTGTATTTCAATTTCTAAAAATGAGAAATTTTATGGTAGTGCCCCTATTTCGTATGGTCTTTGTTTATTAGATATTGAGAAACATGTATATAACATAAATACCAAGAAGTTAAACTCATTAACTTAAACAAAACTTACTTGGCACTGTCATCTAGGGCTCATAAATGAGAAGAGAATTTCTAGACTCTATTAAGATGGTTATCTGAACTCTTTTGATTTTTAATCAATAGAAACATGTGAATCTTGTTTATTGGAAAAAATGACAAAATCACCTTTGACTGGTAAGAGTGAGAGAGCTAGTACTTATTAGCACTCATTCATACTGATGAATGTGGACCTTTTAGCACAAGTGCTAGAAATGAGTATAAGTACTTCATCATTTTATTGATGACTTCAGTAGATTCAGATATGTGTATCATATGGAAAATGAATTCGAACATTTGAAAGATCAAGTAATTCATAAATGAAGTACAAAATCAAATTGGTAAAAGAGTTAAAGCACTTTGCTCAGATCGAGGTTGCAAATGTATTGGCTAAGAGTTTAGGGTCCTTCTAAGGAATTGTGGTATTGTATCACAATGGACTCCACCCAGAACACCATAATATAATGGCGTATTAGAAAGAAGGAATCATACCTTGTTGGGCATGGTAAATTCAATGATAAGTTTAGGGATTCTTCCAATTTCCTTTTGGGGACATGCTATTAAAACTAACATGTTTATTATTAATCAAGTACCTTCCAAATCCATTGAAAAGACACCATATGAGATATTAAATAGAAAACATCCCGAGATGTCTTTCATGAAATTTTGGGTTTGTGAAACTAATGTCAAGAAGCATTTTTGTGAAAAGCTTGGACCCAATCACGATAAATGTATCTTTGTTGGATACCCTAAGGAAACTTAGGTATATCACTTCTATATTCCATCTGACAACTAAGTCTTTGTTTCCATATATTTGTATTACTTGAAGAGGAATTTATCTCCGATGGAACTAGTAGAGGATAATAGAACTTGAAGAAGTCCAAGACTAAGAAGACAACATTGAACCATGGAGTTAGAGAAGGAACAAGTGGAACCACACAATATTATGAAATCTCAAGTCCCTATCATAGAACATGAACCTCAAAGGTCTAGCAGGGCATGTCTTGGGATAGAGAGATATGGATTTCTCATGACTCTAGGTATGGAATTTGAGATGGACTCCATGCATACCGACAAGGTATGGACCTTAGTGGATCCATCTAAAGGGGTAAAACCAATTGGGTGAAAATGGGTCTTCAAGAAGAAGTCCAAAATGGATGGTAGTGTACAACCTAAAAAGGTATATTGGTTGAAAAAGATTTCAAACAAGTTCAATGTGTTGCCCACCATAAAACTTTTTCACAAGTTCCCGAGATTAAATCTATCAGGATCATGCTTTCCATTGTAGGTTATCATGAATATGATATTTGGCAAATGGATGTTAAAATGGATTTCCTAAATGGGAATGTTCTATAGGACATGTACAAGACACATCCCAAAGGTTTTGTTGCTCCAAGTGAAGGCAACAAAGTCTATAAGATACAAAGGTCAATCTATAGATTGAGGAAAGCATCTCAGAGTTGGAATCTTCATTTTGATGAGATAATCAAACAATTTGGCTTTATCCAAAATGAAGACGAACCATGTATTTGTAAGAAGGTTATTGGGTGCATGATTGCATTTCTCATATTGTTTGTAGGTGGCATACAATTGATGGGAAATGACATGCCTACTCTAGCATTGGTCAAAACATGGTTGGGGAATACATTCTCCATGAAGGACTTAGCAAAATCATCCTATATTCTAGGAATCAAGATCTATAGAGATAGATCTAGAAGGATTCTTGACCTAATATAAAGTACATGCATTGAAAAAATGCTAAGGAGGTTTAGCATGTAGAATTCCAAGAGAGGAAAGTTAGCCATGTCTCATGGAATAAGTTTCTTTAGAACTCAATATCCTAGCTATTTGGAAGAGTCGGTACACATGAGTAGCAATTGGATCTATCATTTATGTGATGGTATTTATCACAAAAATGTATGATCTTCTTTGAGCATGATAAGAAAATATCATTTAGATTCTAGTGATGGTCATTGGATTGTTGTAAAGAACATCCTTAAGTACTTGAGAAGAACTAAAGATCAATTCCTAATTGTATGGAGTCAAGGAAGAATTAGTTGTTTGAGGTAAAACTAATGCAAGTTTTAAAACTGAGAATGATGGTTATCGATAACATCTGGATTCAATTTTTTTCTACACCATGGACTCTAAGATGGAAAAGTTCCAAGCAAGAGACCTTCCTTGATTTTACAACAGAGGACAAGTACATTGCCGCCTCCAATGCAACAAAAGAGGCAATATGGATGAAGAAGTTCATTAGTGAACCTGGGGTGGTTACAAACCATCAAATATGCAATAGAACATTTATGTGAGAGCAATTGAGATATTGCATGATCTATGGAACCTAGATCACATTAGCGTTCCAAGCACATACGCTAGCATTACCATCTCATATGTGAGATCATATAGTGAGGATATATAAATCTTTGTAGAGTACCAACTAAAAATAATGTTTCAGATCCTCTTACTAAAGTACTTTTACAGTAGAAACATGATGGTCATATTAATCAATTGGACTTAGGTTCATTAGTGATTGGATCTGCTACAATTGGGAAACTATTGGTTATCTTCCCTGAGAACCATCATACAATCATTGTAAAAGGGAAATTTTGTACTTAACTTGATATTAATAAAAACAATTCCACTTATTATGTTTGTTTCAGTATTGAGATAACGAATAAACCTAATAATTCCCTAAGAATGTTTTAAATTGATGCCATATGGTTTAAGTTAAGGATATAAACTTGAGATCATATATATAACAAGAGTATAAATTCTTATTATGTCCCTAATTAGTTATTATTATGGATAGTATAGGGAAAAAATAATACAAAAGACTAGCATGTATGTGAGTGCTGACTATGTCTCTTTAGTCATGATGTTGGACAACAATTTAGAATGGGTAAATTTTATAGAACAAGCTGTATAGTACATACCCACTTTGAGATTGACACATGGAAGTCATGTAATGACATGTCAAAGTCATATCTAAATGCGATAGTGGTGACTGTGATCCTTGAACCTAAAGTCACTATAGTAACACACGTTGTTCTATGTACTTTAAAACTTGCTCAACGTGCTCTAAAATATGAGTTGCCAAAAAGGTGGTGATTGGATACATTATGACACATGGGGCATACTGTGAGTGATATAGATGGAACTTGTGCCTCTTTTGGAGTGATATCACTGACTACTTGGTAAGTGGGACTATGAAATGCATGGCCATGCTCATGCGAGTCAATATATGATACTAAGATCACATTATGTAGAATGATCTACTCTAGTTCATGGAACAAGATCAAATGTGAAGAGGATGACATTCCATGCCTTAGTTTCGATCTGGATATCTATGACAAAGGGATTATGTAGTCATGTTAACATTGATAACTTTATAGGTTGTAGTTTTCACCAACTCATATCTATTACTTGGGTGGAAATGATGTGTTTCTAGAGAAAAATATTTGATTGTGTTATTTTGAACATCACTACCAACATAATTAGGAACCTATCAGATCACAAACATAAGTATGGATAAGATAATTGATGTTTATAATCAAAGATATGATTATAATGGTTTTGAATCATAAACATGCTAATTAACCCTCTGACCTCAAATGATTGGGTCAATGGATTGATTGATTATCGATTGGTCGACAAAGTTTTCCACTATAATGACATGATCAACCAACTAGACAACATGATTGCATGATCAAAATGTCACAAGGAAAGTCTAAAATTAGAAAGCAATTCAGATCTGAATTTGAATTGCTGTGATCGGCAGATCAACTAACATGATCAGACAATCATGAACTGTGATCCACTAATTAGAAACATTATTGGGAAATCACAATCCAATTCATATTTTTCAAAATTGAACTATTTTTTGGATTATTATTAGGAAAGGGATTGAAATTAGGTTTCCCATGACTCTTCTATATAAAGAGGTAGCATCCCAAAGGGTTTGATATATCTTTTTGACACAACTTGTGAGCCATGTTGGCTTTCATATCTCTCATAGAGAGAGAAAAAGAGTCCCTAGGGAAACTACCAAAGATAGGAGAAGAATTTGATGTCTAAGATGCCTAGCACATCAACAACGCCTATTCCAATAGTCACTAGACTTGCTCTAGGACCATGTATAAACCTTGCAACCATCCTTCTCGATTCATAGTTGTTGATGTGATCTACTGTCGAAGGGGAATATGGTAGTAAATTTGTTATTTCTATTTCCGTATCTGATGCCATATTCCCTACAGAAAAGTCTGAATGTGTGAAAAAAGTCTGCAAAACCAAGTTTTCAATATTGAGTTTCATAAATTTAAAACATGATACTAAGACAATGTTTGCAAATGCTTAGAGTAAATTATACAAACTTGGGTTACTATCTAGGAAAAGAGTGTATAACACTATATTTATCAACCCTACATCTACCAAACTGATGAAACACTTGATGAAAAACTAGGATAACTAAACTAAAATTAGTTTTGTTCTATAGATGAAGAAAAAATGGATATAGTAAGAGAATTACTCGATTGTTATTCACTAACAAAAAACCCATATACATGCATAATGTTCTACCATACAAGCAACAACCATTTTTATAAGAAATTATCAAGGTGATATAAGAACTTACTCTATCAAGATCTCAAGTAGATTTATTGGTTGAGACTGAATTCCCTCATGAGATGAAAAAAATAACTACTCATTTACGCAAGGTAATCATATACTACAGTAGCTTAGCGTGATCCTACTTTCCATGCCAATCTCAATTAAATATATAAACTTGATGCCTCTCTCAAGGTTCAAATAAAAACTCCTCAAAAAGTTAAGGATTAGTAATCCTTTTTAGAAATCAAATGGATTTGGTCACGTGGTAGATAAGAACACCAAGTATAGGAGTAGAAACAAGTAAAATTAGTAATCAAAATAGTATATCATTAGCATTTAGTAAGGTAATGAGACTAATTGTCTACACACCAATCCAGAAAAAGATGTAGCCATTCATGGTGAAGTCAATCGATAAACATCAGTCAATATACTCTTGATGAGTTTGAATCAAGAAGTAGAAGATGAAAATTTAGAGGAGATGGTACAGGAACATGAAAGGGAGATTGGTTTCATAAGTATATACATCAAGAGCAATTATATATTCACTTTAGTTATATGCCTCTTCAAGATCTCAAATTGTGTTGTTCCATTATATGGATATGAACTTGAAGTTAAAGTGGCTAATTGAAGGGAATGTTGGTTTGGAATAGTTGTGGAAGTATAGATGGGGATTAAATATTCTTCCTCCTACTAGTATAGGGCTATCTTGTTTTTGAGGTGGATATGAGTACAAGTGAGGCATTGCATCATGAGTAGGTCAAGGATATAGCTAATTATGATGATTGTTAAAATGTGGTGGATATATTTTTCTACCCTTTGGTTGACCCCTGAGGGGATCATGATATCCCATGTAGTTAAGATATAATACTTGAAAAAGAGGTGGTGACAACAACTTATTTCTAGGGTGGAATAAACATGGCATATGATGATCAAGATTCCCTTATGTTGGTATAATGATTTTGTATACAAAATGTCTAGTAGGCTATAGAAAACTAGTGCATAAATATGGTATGGAACATAATTATGTCTAATTGAATTATTTATTGCATAAGACATAAATTTCACGAGTCAATGTGAAAAATTCCCAAATGCTAATATTCCAATATTGTTTGACATTGACTTGGAGAAAAATTATGTGAATTGGATTCCACATGGGTAATGTTAAATTTCATTGCAGTGTGTCAATGAAGGGGTCATTGAGCATCAACTACTCAATAATAATTCTTTATGTGTTTAATGCAATAAGGCCCTACAGTGTATGTCACTCCCATTTACATCAAGAAAGTTAATTCTAGTATCACAACAGTCTTGAGATTGTGTGTTTCCATTAACTAGGATATGTTGACATCAATTTTATAGAAGTCAAGTGCATTGGGATGTCTATACTTGGGCATCAAGGAGGCCTAATCAAAGACATCAAGTATCAATACATGTTCATCTATGATGGATTCTTTGAGATTGTACTTGGTTTAACTTGAGGTATAATCCTTGAGATAATCTATAATATGAAAAAGTGATCTTAATAATATGCTATAGAAAAACTATGCAAAATTAGTAAAAAGCATGTAAATGCTATTATTTTCTAGTAGAGAGTGAACTTATCAAGAGTAATATCCAAAGAAGTGAATGTTAGAAATCTTTACAAGATATTTCAACTAGGTTCTCTCAAAAAAATTAGGTAGGGAATATGGATTCGTGGTAGATGAGAGTTCTAGAAATCCTCTGAGAAAATATTACACGTAGGCATCAAATTTTGAGAAGTTTCATTCTTCATTTTACCATCAAAGATCATTATTATTCGTGTATCTATGTATTATTTGAAAATCCTTGAATATTCATCCAAGTGATACGTATCTAGGTTGCATCCAACACCAATGCCATTACAATTAATACACAATATCGTAAGACTACTAGAAGGAAAATTTATATACAAAAAGTTGAAGATTGGGAAACTGAAACCTAAAAATATTGCAATATCCTGGGTGTTCATTCATAAGCATATTAAAGAATTGTAGCATATAATTAAAAGGGTATAATATTTACAAATATGGCATGTCATGTTTATCATTCAAATGTCCTTCAGACTATAATCAATCATTCTCCTGACCAAATTTCATTTTACAAATATGTGTTCACCTTTATGAAACCTTATCACCATGGTTGAACGTTACTTATTGGGTTCAGAACTCACAAAATGCTTTTTAAACCTTTTTTGACCTTTGGTTTGTGAGTTTTACACAATTTAGTTAGGTTTATCCACTTTAACAATGATGTTATACAAATATTTAGTTTTTGGAAACAATATGGCAATTTTCTTCTAGGGAAATGGATCACCACCATACTAGTTGAATCAACGCATATAATTAAAAGGGTATAATATTTCCAAATATGGCATGTCACATTTATCATTCAAATGTCCTTCAGACTATAATCAATCATTCTCCTGACCAAATTGCTTTTTACAAATATGTGTTCACCTTTATGAAACCTTATCACCATGGTTGAGCGTTACTTATTGGGTCCAGAACTCACAAAATGCCTTTTAAACCTTTTTTGACCTTTGGTTTGTGACTTTTACTCAATTTAGTTAGTTTCATCCACTATAACAATGATGTTATACAAATATTTAGTTTCTGGAAACAATATGGCAATTTTCTTCTAGGGAAATGGATCACCACCACACTAGTTGACTCAATGTTTGATATCTAGATCTTAATTAAGTTCGACTTGGGAGTAATTAATCAAAAATTAACTTTTAGAGAAATATTACATTTAGTTTATCATTTATCTCAATATATGCCTGATCATACCATATTTAATAAATGTTTTCTTTGTTGAAATAAGCTTCAAGATTTCTCATGAAGTCTTATTTTGTGAAAATGACCAATAGTGACAAATTAAATTTGTAGAATGATCTTAGGTAAGTAATTCTAGCCATGATAATGTACCACACCTATGATACCACCCTCTGGGCACCAAATACCATTTAGAAATTCCATGACAACAATTGCAACCCAAGAACACAATGACAAAGGATGAAGTCAACACTCTACATCTTGTCCATGAAACCCAAGTTTCTCCCTGGTATTTTTCCATGTCTTTCCTGCATTCGGGACACTATTCATAGACCATGTCATAGTAATATTTGATGACCATGTAAGTGATTGCAAACCTAGACTCAATCTTAGCCAATACATACAAATTTTTGTTGCCAAGTGCACATATATAAAATAACTATGGCAGAACTATATCTAAACAACAACCTAACAAACTATTTTCCTACATATGCACTACCATATTCAACCACTGCACAGTCCTTGAACTCCTTCTCCTTAAGAATATCTTCACTATCATCCAAATCATGACCTAATTACATGATTTTTTATATAAATATGACTAAAATCCCCTTTTCTTAATATCTCATTATAATTATTGCATCAGGGATAATGTAATTTTCAGGACTGAGTGTGAATGGTAAAATTTCACTTTGTCTTATAACATGTCCAATGTAACTGGTTCTTTCTTTACATGAATATAATTTCCACATTCACATCTTTAAGTATTATTTAGTATGTACCAAACTCATAGTATTTATAGTGTGCATGACTTGATATATCTGATGAATATGTTAACAACATGGATAATAGTTTTGTTCTACTAAAAAAATTCTCTATTTTGCACTTTGGCATGAAACATGTATAATTCTATTATTTTTAGAGATTAAAAAATATTTAATTTTCTTACTTTCAAACATTGTGTTTTAGCAAAATATGCTTTATTGGATGGACTAATAGAAAACCATAAATCATGGGTCAAAACTATCTTTTAGGAAAACATATTATTCAACATCTATATTATTTCATATTATTTTCAACCACTAGCATCTTTTTGGAATTCAAGGGATCAAAACAAAAACACATTTCACTATTCATAAAAACCTAAAATTGGTTATAATATCCTTTACAATGGACTTTACTAATAGAAAAGATGTTGAAAACATGAACTCGCAACCATGCATTAGCTAAAAAGATGATTTATTATTTTGTGGTGAAATAAATTTATAAAGTGCAGTCCAATATGAATGGATGTGGATAAAAATATCTTATTATAGATAAAGATATAATCAAGCATATGGTTAATGATTTATAATTCCACTAAAAATATGTATTTAGGCAAAATCTTGAGGTAAAAATAAAATTTCAATAATGAGAAATGGTGTTTTCATAAAATTCTGATAGGGGTTTATTATTCTACAAGTATTTTTGGGATATTTCATTGGGTATACAATTGAAATATTGATACATATATTTTTGTCTAGTAAGGATTACTTACAACTCACAAGAGAATCAGTAAAAGAAACTTAGGGAATACAAGTTCTTTAAGGAGATAAGCTTAATAAGACCACCATAATTCAAAGTATAACTTCTTTGGGACAACTAGCACATAATGTAAATGGTGTATATCATAACACTAAACCCCTACATATCTCAAAGATTCTAGATGCATTAGTGTGGTTAAGTTTCTTCTTTCCATAAGGACTCAGTGATGAAAAGGGGTCGAAAAGTTTTGTTTTTGAGAAAACAAAAAAAATGTGGAGAGTTGATTTCTTATTTATCATTTTAATTTCATGTGATTGATGCTAACATACATAATTATTTTAGTTTTAAGTAGAGTATAATCCTTTTCTTGCAAATAATATGCTTAGATACTATTTCTTATCAAGTGGTGTACTATTGTGTAGATCTTTCTTGATCTTAAGATTATCACCCTACTATAATTGAACAAAGGTTATTCTTATCTCAAATTATATTCTTGGTCATATCATGTGATAATTGACACATTTCTCTTATATCACTTTTTATTATAATGACAAAGGTTTTTTTTCTAGATGAAAATAAAGATGCTAATCTTGGGAGAATTTGAAGTAAATAATTTTCCTTGTTCTGATACCACTTTTCCAAATTTTCTATTACGAATGTATTTGGTTTAGTTTAGTGTTAGATTTTCTTTGTTAGGATTTTATGTTTCAATAGCCATGATTTTCTGATTTAAGAGAATAATTGTACCCCTAGAATTTATGGATGATAAAACTATTGACATGAAAATTTGTCAAGAATGAACTATTAAAGGAAGAATATTTAGTAATTATACAAATAGGAATTTAAATCGGAGGGATTACAAAGTTTACAAGTTTCTTCTATAAAAAAAATTAGTGGTTGTCCGTAAAAAGTGTGGCTAGTGACTATAATGACTACCAGTAAAGGAAAAAAGGCATATTTCTAGATAGTCATGGGATCCATAAGAAATGAACTAATAATAAACTATAATTCAGACAAACACAACAATGTTACTCATCAAACCCTCTCATTTGTGGGATTAATGCACCAAAATGCAATGCTATAAATTTGGGTGACCCTTAGACAATAACACACATCTTTTCACATTCCTTCACATTATGAATCTTCTCTATTGTGGTGGAAAAAATTTAGGACAAAACAAGGAAACACAAAAACATTTTTCATGGATCTGAGTTAGCAAAGCAGAGAGGACAGTTGGAGTCTCTCTCTTTCCATACTGAGACATGTATTCTTTGGTTGTTCTCTTCTCTTCCCTAATTTTTTTCTATTCTCATATCTACTAATGGTTGGATCCATAACAAAGGTTCAACAAGCATATTCTAGGTTTTTCCTTCTATGACTTTTTTGATACATAATTTGTTCAGATATGATGAAGTATCATATGTTGTGTTCATTTTGTTTAAATCTTCTTTTTTTAGGATCATCACAAAGATAATATTCTAGACACCTTAGTTACCTTAGACATCCATAACACATAGTGGTAGACCTAGATACTTATTTGATGAAATTTTGTAAGGAGAAATCATTGAAAAATGGATTCATTTTCTACACCCTTTCATCACCTTGCATAAAATAATGATTTCAATTGTTTGCTTTTACATTCAAAGGAAATATTTTAGAACTACACGTACATTTAAGTTTTTTTTATTTTGGGCCTATGTTTCCAACATGGGTGTGGTCCATTAGGGAAAGAACAATTAGTATGATATATAATCGATGTTTTCTCATGACACAAGATGATTAAAAATCTAGTCAATAGTTACTGATAGTCATTTTGTTTGATGCTGATGTTAACCTATGAAAAGAACAATAAAAGAAGCAAGGAAGAACAAAGGAAAGGAGAGTGGTCACTGCTCTGGTTCTCTTCTCTGGTTTCTACATCAATATATCCATAACAACCTATTTTCTTGTTCTACCCTGAGTATTCTCCACAAGGGATGTTTTCCCAAGATGCCTTTTATATGGTGACATATTATCACAAATCCAATTATTACCCAAATTCAAACTCAAAATGACTAGAAAGTCAATGGAAAAATGACCCAAAATCTATCCCTATAATGGAGCACATTCACATAACATATGCATGAATAAAACAACATTATAATGCACAAGGTAAGAACAATAAAAGTATATGCATAAAATGGAACTAAATTAGTACCTGACATCAAGAGCATAACCCTATTAGATTTAAAAGTATATGGATTTCGTTTGTATTACACAATGATCAACAAATATATATGCAACAATCATCATATTAGAATGGAATCACGATCATGGTAATTAAGATTGTGTACCTCTTACCTAAAATCATTGAATGGTTACACATCATCACCACTGTATTGAGTAAACTATGAAAAATATAAAATCACATGTTTAATAGAACATAATCTTCTCAGCTAAAACTTAATATAATGACAAGAAGGAAATAAAAAACATTAAAGACTTCTTTTAACACCAAGCGGGTTTTATGTACATTTCCATAATACCAATAATCATCACAAAGTATTTGACCATATTTCAAAGAATGGGGTCCGTGAGGTACATTTAAGCCAAACCTAAGTATGTAATACAAGACTAAATGCCAAGAGTTAAACCTTTTTATCAACATCTTTCACCCTTACTTGACAGCTCAACTAGGGAACCCAAGCTTCTATCATTACCCCAAGATTACATGCATGTGAACAAGGGTTATATAACAGAGAAGTTTAATATGTTTCATGTTTGCCAATGTAATATTATCAAAATGAGATTACTAATCATAGGGAACATGCATTTCAAACAAGTAATTAATTCAAGCATTTATTCATACATTCATACAATCAAGTTCAATACCACTAGTTTGGCCAAGTAGGAGGTAAAGCCTACCTTGATTTGAGCACAAGATTAACCATTGCTTTGCAACACCCAATTTAGCAAACCTGACTATATCCTTTCAATTAGGCCAAATAATGATCCTGAGATTTCAAAAAAGTGTAATTCAATTAACATTAGAAATATTAAGTCTATTAATCATTATCATGGTGGTTGGATGTGTCATCTAATTCTAGGTATCATATCTTTCATCATGGATTTCAAAGTTTCAACTAGATCATGCAAGTTCATTATTGAGCTACATCATTCATCATGAATTCATTTAGATATAAGTGTGACACATCACAACTAAATCAGGGAGCTATCACTATAATTTTAAGATTTTAAGTGGATATATCATACAATTTGACAAATATTAATCTTCACAAGCTTCATAATTGTCAATACTACTCATCATTTTACTTATTTAAAGGTGTAAGGTATCATGGATGATCATTAGGGTGATATTCAACCACGATTAGATCTCCAATTAGCAATATGCATAAAAGTTCATGTTTCAAGCTACATATAGTTCCGTTAGTGACATTAGGGCACAACAAGGATCACCATGAAATTTAAGGTACAAAGAATATAAATCTACTGATTTTGAGGTGACATAATAGACTAGAGTAGCATTAGATTAATATTAGAGCAAAGTTCAAGATTTAACATATGAAGTCCACGTTAAGGCATATTCCATGGTTCATTTCTTACCAACAAGTAAAAGTAGTGTACAAGTATGAACAAGTTTGAAACTTGGTACTTCAAGGAGCATGAGTTACTGATCTAGATCAAATGTAACAATTTGGGGTGAAAATTGTCAAAATTGAGTACCAAATTTGTGATATATAGCATAAAGGTGCATATAAGGCATCATTAGATTCAAGGATCACATTAGGGAACAAAAAGAAGCCAAGCTTGAATTTTTTTTTAATGTTGCATCATATGTTCTGATCAAGGTCATGTTAAACAAGTACGGTCATTATCTCATCATGATTTGACATAAATAGACACTTTGATCTTGAAAATGACAACAAAATGGCATATTCAAGATATAAAAGGAGCTAAAAGTGTAATTAGACAATGAAACCAATTTCAGTGGAAAGGGATCATTTTTTAGATTGAAATGACATATTATAAGTGTATATCTGAAGTGAGAATCAATTTATCGTGAATTTTTGAAGAACATGTTTCAAACCAAAATTACTTTAAGAAGGAGAGAAGAAAAACCAAAGATCCTAATAATCATGGATTGTGAATCCTAGATCCTACATATGGGATGTGCCTTCCATGACCAACATGTGTGGGTGTGAGATGAGTGGGGTCAAACTCCTGTTGACAACCTACTCTTGACCCCTTGTGAGTGGATCTTTTTAGGTCCTCCTCTCCCACGTCGCCACCTAGATCCCATGACAATTGATGTAATGCTAGACCTTTGCCAAACCCAACTAAGGACCAACCACAAGACAAAATTAGGGTTGGAAAAGCCACTACTAGAGCTCTCTATCCCATCGAGAGACCAGACAAGGCTCATCAGTTTCCAAGGTGGGTCAAAGCATACGAGCCACGACCACCAACCAATGCTGCTGCAACAATAGGTAGACGAAGGAGAGGGAGAGAGAGCAAAAATGCATGAAAAGAAATGAGAAGAGATGGGAAAAAATGAGGGAGAAGAAAGAAGGACAAAGAAATGTTTAATTTTTCTTGAAGTGGAGAATAGAGGAGAGGCAAGGTGAACCTATGGCCACCAACTCCTATCCTTGGGAGTAGGTGGGAAAGATGACCCATGATTAGTTGATCTTGGTTGGATACATGGATTTTTGATCCAAGGTCTACAATTGGCCAAAAACCTCTCACACAGATTGCTGACATGGTTGTGCAACAGGTTCAAAGGGGGTGATCGTAGCCTCCAATAAATGCTCTCTCATTGGTCGAGAGAGGGGATGATGGATAAATGACTCATATAAGTTAGCTTAAAAATGAAAACAAAAGTCTATTTCTATGGTTAACATCCAAAATTTGTAACTTTCAAACACAACACTAATTGAGGTGGAATTTTCACCATTGATTTAGAATTTTTTTATGATTAGTATTAGAACAATTTTGGATACAAGATGATGACATTGATGGAACTCAATAATAAAAAAACATGTTCAAAGGTGAAATATACACTCAACTCTAGTCAATTAAGATTAATGTGACATTTCACCAAACACAATTCATGAATTGAGCACGATGTGACTCAAAGTCATCCAATTGAGAGTGAGAGAGGTTGTGTTATACAATTCAACATCTAGTCAATATATGTATTAGTGTAAGAGAGAGAGAGAAAATTCATATCGTCACATCCTCCCCACCATAAAAGGAATTTTTTCCTTAAAATTGAATCAATTCCTTAAGAGATTGAGACTTAATATTCAATATCATAATCATCTTAGTATTCCACGTTAGATATTATTATCATGATCTTATCCCAAAATTGAACAATCGAGCATCAAAGTAAACAAATAGTCACATAGATCATCAAATTGGAAATATCATTACATAGATAACAATTTGGAGAGATCACCTTTTTCGGTCAAATGAATAGAGATCTTAGAATCAAGAGTGAAGCATGAATTTCAATATTGACATTTATCTTCTATTTTGTCTTGGGTGGGGTTTTACATCCACAATTTAGATTATACAATTCAAAAATTCAAGGCAAACATCATATTTCGATATCATGATTTCATGTCCAAAGTTGTGAAAGGTCCCACCCTCTTCCACAAGAAAGCTTATCCCTAAAGTCAAAATTGAGAGAATCAACATTTCAAATTCTAAGAGATCTGGAAAGATGAAAGTAATTGATAATAAATCGAGGGTGGTATCAAGATCCAAATAGGGTGATAATAGGAGTCAATCATTATCAACTTTAATAATCACAAGTAGTGATTTTGTAAGTCAATGTTGAGTATCAAAATTTGGACATCAAAAGTCATAGGTTCAAATTTTTTGAAGCTAGCATTTGATTCCTATTTATACCATAGGTATGATCATTCATTAACATACAACATCCAAAAACATTCATGCAATTTTTTAGGATATTGGTATCGAGTTCATTATCATGGTATTCAAGGTTGATGAATGACCTAGACTTGCGTCTTTCTAGGAACTTAATCACAAGCTACAATCAACAAAGTGATGTTTCAATTCATCATCTGATTGAGATTTCAAGATCGAGTATCAATATCTTCATAAAATTCTAACTCATTAGGGACTTAGGTCAAGAAATAAAAATCATGTGGAAGGGGTTGCCATTACAAAATCTACATAATCAACACGATGAGAGTTTAGAGGCAATCATAATAGGATGTGGCCTAGGTGAGGGGAATCATAAGCCACACCACCACCCTAAGCTAGCACATTTGTCCTCATAGTCATGAATAATCAAGCATATCAAAATAGGGAGAGTATCATTTACCAAATCACATTTCATAAAGTCATGATATTGAAGATATATTATCACCATAGAGCAACCGAGTTTCAAGACTATTGTAAGATCAAGGTCATAATTGCAACCCCTTCTATTCATGACCATGATAAGGGTATATTTGGAAATAGGGAGCTCAAATTGGGCACTCCATGAGTCAGAGAAGATAGTGAAACCCTGAGATCCATATTCATAATATGATTCAAAATTGGGTTTACAAAGAGGCTTAGAAATCAATAGGGAAATTGCCATGTCTATCAAAGTATTTCATCATAATTTGGGTGTCCAAAGCAAGTAATTTCCATGGTATGGAACATGATACATAACGAATAGGGGAAAATGTTTCCTAATCATGTTTGAGGTTTGATTAGAAATAGGAAAACAAAGACTTAATCAAATAGAAACATCATTAATGTATAAGGTATAAATCCTCCTTATTTCATCACGTCAAGATTATTATCATTTACCTTAAACATAGTAAGCACATAAGTCATATTTTGGTAAAATTGAGTTTGCATGATCTGAGGGTTTATACAAGAGTACTTAGATTCAATAGTACTTCATTTATCATAATAAGGTTTAAAATTTACAATTAGATCATGGCATCATTACCATCTTAAACAAAATTTACCAATTCATTCAAGTTTTTATCTTCTCCATATATAAGCTACCCATAATCAAACATTATGTGAGGAATTTGTCATTAGAGTAAGATCACAATTGGAACCAAATATTCATCACTTAATTATGTGGATTAAGGTAGTCCTTAAAGAAGATATGAGATGGTATAAGACTCTAATATTTGTAGGGAAAAATCCTTAAGCCAGTCTTGTATTTACTTTGGCTAGGTAGGTATAAAAAGATACCCTAGCCACCTCATCTGGTTGGATATTATGTGTATCACCTCCCTTGTATTGACCAATATAGACACCTCAAATTCACCATTACGGTCTTAGGTTTTCCCTAGGTTCATATCAGTAATTGAGTTTTATTCATATATGGAGCATATGTGATTGGATCTGATACCATTTGTCATATAACCATTTATAACCTAAATCCAAACTCCAAATGACTAGAAAGTCAATGGTGAGATGACCCAAGTGTCCAAACCCAGAGTGGATCACATTCACATAGCATATGCATGAATAAAAAATCATAAACCATAAGGTAAGAACAACAAGGGTATATGCCTAAAAGGTAACTAAACTTAGTACCTGGCATCAAGATCATATCCTTTCTAGATTCTAGATCATATGGATTTCATTTGTATTTCATTATTATCAACGGAGATATACACATCAAATATCATATTAGAATGGATGAATGACCGTGGTAATTACCATTATGTACATGTTACCTAAAATCATAAAATGGGTACACATCCACACAATTGTATGCTAAGCAAAAATGTAAAATGTCAAGTTTAATAGAACATATATTTCTTTCCTATAAATTAATATACTGACAAGAAAGATATGAACACTATTATAGAATTTATTTATAACAAGAAAACATATTTTAAGTGCATTTGCATTATACCAACAATCATCATAAGGCCTTTGACCAACTTATCAAAGGAATGGGTCAGCGAGGGACATTTAAGCAAAAGCTAAGTGTCTACCCTATTTTGACATGAGTGAATACAAAACTAAATGTCAAGAGTTAGTATTTTTTATTAATTATTTCCACCCTTACTTGAAAACCCAAGTAGGCCACCCAACCTTGTGTCCTTACCTCTATATTACATTTAAGCCAAAGTTAAGTATCTACCCTTGCCACACCCCGATCTCACAATTTCCACAAATCATGAGATTAGGGCATGACTATAAGGATTACACTTAATACAAAGATCACCCTTAAATTTTTTTTTCTTAATTACTTAATACTAATTTAAAGAAAAATCTTATGATTTGGAATAAATGGAAATCATACTAAACTACGGAAGCAACTACTATTTACATTTCTAGGTAGATAAAGCAAATTTACACATCATATTACATTTTTCATGCGGAATATAAAGCACAACAAATAACTTAAAACTAGTTTACATGTTACATTACATTCTCTCTCTACCACACCACATGCCCAAGGACCTAGGGGAAAGGACTAAGAGACCTCTATCTAACTACAAACTACCTTCTAAGAACTTAGGTGGTACGATCCTTCAGCTTCCTCGTACTGACGCTGACCTAAAAATGTTTCAATAGGTTGGTGAGCTACTGGCTCAGTGAATAGAATTTCACCCAACCATCATGGATAACTCATTTTATGTTTATTAATTGGAATAAAATACAAGATAATACTATACTGAGCATATCTAAACAATATAATTTAAATGATAGGAGATGTCAACATTTCATTAAGATAACAATTGCAGCAAAGCTGTAAATATGATTAAATAACAGACATACTAAAATTTCATTTAAAGGACAACTACTGTGAAACTAACTCAAATCTTTCTTAACTCTTTAACTTATAAGAAACTCTATGAACCTATATGAACATATTTTATCTTATGCCCTGATCATATATAGTGTACTCTACATATGAAGACTCGTAGCGAACTACGATCCCACCGTACAAGACTTAGCCGACACCTCGGGATAGTTAAGTCTGACTACTCTCCTAGTTTGCAACAAGGAAACTGGCTCTCTGGCCTCGACACTCCTATTGTGCCATAAACTGGACTCCTCCTCTAACCTGAGCACACAGGCGGAGAGTCAGCCACCCATTGTCTTTTCTGTACTCTAGTGGCACCAGGACTTCTGGTTGATGTTGGACTCTGCAAACTATAATTTAAGGAGACTTCCACTAGGGCTTCATCCCCCATACCACTTGTTGGTACGTTCCGACCCCCATATACTGGACGCATCGCCAGAGTTAGCTCATTTTACCCCTAAGGTGTAAACCTCTCATAGGGGTTCTACGGTGTCAGGTACTTAAATCTATAATTTTATTATTTCCTAGAAAACTCTTACAATGTTGAACCTTTTTCTTACTTATACTTGACTTTGGTATTTCTATGTCATCTCGTCTATTTAATTGCAGTTCAAATCACAACATGAATATCATTCTAGACATGACAGAGCAGTATACTAAAAAACATTGTAATTTACTGAGTAATCCATATACCATGCATGCAGATAGATTGAAATTTCTTAAATAAACTAAACTCATATCAACTTGGCTCATATACACTGGAATTATACAATTGATCATCGTAACACACTAACAAGAGTTAATTTCTCAATATATTAGAAATCGTCAGTAGCACTTGTAAATTATCTGTAATTCCTCGAAAATCATGCGCATCAACCCCAAATCTTGAGTTATGCATCACATAACTTAATTAAGTTTTAATTACTTATCATGGCACATATTATTAATAATAATTGGGAATTTCAAATGGTATCTTTGAGGAACATGTCAATTTGTGTAAATATTAAATCATTCACCTTAAATATGACAAAGAGCGTACCATTAGGATTTCTTTGAATATTTTTCATGTCATCATCATTTCTTTGCAATCGAGCATCTATTAACTTACTCAAAACGTATAGCCCGGGCTTCTACCCAAGCTGTGCTGTTACTGGTCATGTGCTACTGAGTTCAACATTTAATCGAGCAATTTAAGTTTCGATCATTTGTGTATTTTCACTAATCCAAATCACATATATCGATTAACTAATTAGCGTCATGCAAACGTTAATAAATAAAATGTGCAATTAGAAATAGAACGGCACTGGCACTGCCTGACACCTGGGTAAACGGTGACATCTACAAATGATACCGATTCCAACCAAAACGTCCAATTATTAGAGTTATACTTGCGTTAGATAGTGAGATTCTACTCACAGTGGTTTGAGATGACCGAAATCATCTGGAAATGCATCCACGGGGTTGTCTTCAACCTCAGTTCTGCCCTAGATTGAACCTGCTACAACCAAGCAGTAGCTTTCTCACACACAGGTTGAAGAGGAACCGAGTTGGGTGCTAAATCGCAGCTGTTGGTTGCGGATCTCTGCTCTGGGCTCACGACCAAAGTCAAAGCCTCCGTTTTCATGGTGTTTCTTGTGCAGAACTGCCCCTGGTTCGGACCTACTGCAATCAAGCAACCGTTCTTCTCACGTATAGGTTGAAGAAAAGCTTGGCTAGGTGTTAAATCAAGGCTAGGGCTGTGGATTTGTGCATAGACCTCCAAACTGAAGTCAAGGTAGCGTTTTGGTGGTGCTGGCTGCGCCCAATCAAGCTCTTGACTGCTGCTGCGGCTACTTGGCCAGCTGCTGCTACTGGGCACCACCCTAGCAGGTTGGGCACCACGCCTGGGGTGAGGTTGGGGAAGGAAGAAGAAGACGAAGGGTGGATAATGGAGCTCGGCTGCTAAAATGAAGCTAAGTTCCAGAATCGCCCGCCCTAGGTTCCCCTCTACTATGGCCGATCGAGTTGCTGGATGGGCACCGCTTCAAGTGGTCGTTCAGTTGGAGAAGAAAGGGATAAAGGAAAAAGAAATAAAAGGGAAAGGGTTATAAGTAATTTAATGGAAAAATTGCAAATTCAACCCAAGAACTTCAAATCATCATAACCTTCTTTCCATAAGTCCAATTACATGATTTCTTTTGAAAATTCCAAGCACGAGATCCACTACAACCTCAATGCATAAAAACACAACAACTAGACCATCTTAGCTAGGTTAATTATTTTAGGTAGTAAACTTAACGATTAACATTGTAGTTAACATTAATTACATCATATGAATCAACCTTGACTATTGATTCACATCTTAGCTTATCTTGATTAACCATGATATTTAACAAGGTACTTAGCACTAATCAAGGTACTTCACACTAATCAAGGTACTTACTAACTAACCTTGATGTGGGTTATAACAATCTCCCTCCCTTATAAGCATTTCATCCCAAAATTCCTAAAAGAGAAAAGGAAACTTGTTACGCATCTCGGATTCAAGCTCCCACGTGGCTTCCTCTAGGTTGTGGTTCCTCCACAAAACTTTCACTAATGGTATCTCACAATTCTTGAGCTTCTTGATCCTTCAATCAACTATCTGAATAGGTCCTTCAACATAGGACACATATGATCTGAGCTGTGTAGGCTCTGGGTCCACTATCTTCTTTGTACCAGGGTAACACTTCTTCAACATCGATACATGAAACACATCATGTAGATTAGCCAAATCGGATGGAAAATCTAACATGTAGGATACATGTCCAATCCTCTCAATGACAGGATATGGGCCCATAAACCTAGGAGTCAGTTTGCCTCTCTTGCCAAACCTCAACACTCCTTTCCATGGTGAAACTTTCAGATACACTTCATCACCAACCTCAAACTCAAGAGGTCTACGTCTCTTCTCAGCGTAACTCTTCTACCTATCCTGTTCAGCTTTTAACTGCTCTCTGATCACTATAATCTTTTCTATAGTCAAATCAACTATCTATGGTCCAAGAATCTCTTTCCCTCTGTCATATCCTGCCTGATCTGCTGTAACTCACTGTCACTCTACTGAAGCTCCTTGATCTGATCATAAAAAGTAGGCTTGACTTGCATATGTGCAATCAACCCACTCTGCTATATCACCCCTAAGCCTAAGTTCGAATTCTGCATCTCTACTAGCATGTCTCTCTTGAAGCATGCCATAGAGAATACATCTACTGTTGAACTTGACTTCCTACTGAGGGCATCTGCTACCACATTCGCCTTACCAAGATGATAATCTATTGTCACATCATAATCCGTGATCAATTCTAACCATCTACGCTGTCTAAGATTCAGATCCCTCTGGGTGAAGATTTATTTCAAGCTCTTATGATCCATAAACACTTGGCATTCCTCACCATAAAGATAGTGACACCATGTCTTAAGAGCATGAACTACTGTAGCTAACTCGAAATCATGTGTCGGGTAATTCTCCTCATTCTTCTTAAGCTGTCTAGATGCATAAGCTACTACTTTGCCTTCCTACATCAACACACAACCTAATCCTCTCCTAGAAGCATCACAAAACACTGTGTAACCTTTACCTGTCTCGGGCAGGATCAACACTGGTGATGTAGTCAACCTCTTCTTCAAGATCTGAAAACTCTTCTCATAGTTTTCTGAATAGACAAACAGTGCATTCTTTCTCGTTAAGCGTGTCAGAGGTGACGCTACAACACTGAAGTTCTGGATGAACCTCCTGTAGTAACCTGCCAATCCTAAGAAGCTTCTGATCTCTCTAGGTGTCTTAGGATGCTCCCACTGTAGAACAGACTCAACTTTCTTAGGGTCAACACTCACTCCATCTCCTGAGATGACATGCCCAAGAAAAGACACCTCAGCTAACCAAAACTCACACTTACTGAACTTAGCATATAACTGGTGTTGTCTCAACAACTGTAATGCTATCCTCAGATGTTGCTCATGCTGCTCATCATCTCTGGAGTAGATCAAAATGTCATCTATGAAAACTACTATGAACTGATCCAATAATGGCTTGAATATTTGGTTCATCATATCCATGAAAGCTACTGGGGCATTAGTCAGTCCAAACGACATGACCAGAAACTCATAATACCCATATCTTATTGTGAAAGCCGACTTAGGAATATCTGAAGCCTTTATCCTCAACTAATGATATCCAGATCTCAAATCTATCTTAGAAAAGATTGTCGCTCCACGCAACTGATCAAATAGATCATCTATCCTTGGCAACATGTACTTATTCTTGATGGTGATCTTATTCAACTGTCTATAGTCTAAACATAACCTCATAGTACCATCTTTCTTTTTCACGTACAAGACTAGAGCTCCCCATGGCGAAGAACTAGGTCGAATGAAACCCTTATCCAGTAACTCATGTAACTGAATCTTGAGTAACTTCAACTCTGCAGGTGCCATTCTGTAGGCTAGCAACGCTACAGGGTGACTACCTGGCAACACATGGATCTCAAAGTCTATCTCTCTATCATAAGGTAGACCTGGAAACTCATCTGGGAAAACATCTGGGAACTCACAGACCACTGGCACATCCTATAGGCTGACTTTGCTCTTCTCTACTCTGGTATCTACTACATGTACCAAGAACGCCTCACAACCTTTCTACAACATCTTATCATCTACAACGACTAATATGATACACGTAGGCAAAACTTTCTTGTCTCCAGAAAAGACACAAGAAAATTCACCCTATTGAAAGACAGCCTCCTTCCAACAGTCGAGTTGAACTCGATACGTCTCTAGGCAATCCATACCCAAGATAACTTGAAAAGAGTTAATATCTAGGGGTATAAGATTAACCGCAATGGTGTAACCACCAAAAGTCAACAAACATCTGGGATAAAACTCTGTCAACACTATCAGTTCACCTAATGGAACCCTCAACAATAACTCAACTGGTAACTCCTAAGTTAGCAGGTTAAGCTTACAAGCTAAAGGACTCTGTATAATTGAGTGAGTAACACCCAGGTCTATCAAAACAACGTCCCTCATCAAAGGTGCAATGACCCTCACCAAAGGGTACCAGTTACAACCAACCCTATAGGTATCGGCTAAAGGAAACTAGCCACATCTAGCTGTGTCAGCCATCACTATCGGCCAACACCCATATTGGGCAAAGAACCTAGCAAGATGATAACGGTAGCACCTCCTCAAGTGTAATGCCCAAGACACCATGTCAGGCAACACTCTAATAACCAACATATAATGCCCAAGCGACACACCCCTGTCACCCATCCAGATCAACACAGCAGCATAAGGGGCAAGCATCATGCTGTGCAATGCTGTGTTGGGCGACACTATATCGGGAAACGCCCCGAGATGGGCAACACTCAAGAGGCTAGCTCATCCAAGGTCCATATCATGTAGCACTACCCAAGGGGGTATCGTGCAAAGCAGCAGGCCATGTTGCCAAGTGCAACGTCTTATCTTCTCATTCAGAAAAGTAGGTGGGTAGTACTTAAGATGGAATTCATCAACAAAATCCTTCCAAGTCAGTATCGTGCCCATCCTTTTATCTTCCACTCTACGCCACCAGAGCTCTGCATCACCTTTAAGAAAATAAACTACGTGATTGATTTGTATTTCCTTAGACAACTCCATCAGATGGAATACTTTCTCTAACTGTCTCAGCTATTCATCTGCCACTGCAGGGTCCGTAGTTCCAACGAACTCGGTACCTCCAAGCTTCTTAACCATCTCATAGGATCTCATCAGGTCCTTGTTGCTCGATGTAGAAGCTCGCCTCTCCATCTTATACTTTTTCCTAGTCTCAAAAAACATCCTGTACATCCTTGATGCCTCATCCACATCATATCCACCACCTGGATCCATCTCCTGAGGATCAGGTCCAATGTGGCTCTCAGCTTGGTCCTCATGACCACGTCCTCTTCCTGCCATCTGCAATAGTATAATAGAACACTCCCTATTAGAAAATTGCAGTTGGAAGGAAAATACCTAAGTCCTAATCCTATTGGTCTCTTATCATCCCCTGACCTTGACTTAGAGTAACTACGTACTCAACCTATGCTCTGATACCAAAAGCTGTCATGCCCCGATCTCACAATTTTCACAAATTATGAGATTAGGGCATGACTATGAGGATTACACTTAATACAAAGATCACCCTTAAATTTTTATTTTCTTAATCACTTAAAATTAATCTAAAGGAAAATCTTATGATTTGGAATAAACTGAAATCTTACTAAACTGCGAAAGCAACTACTATTTACATTTCTAGGTAGATAAAGAAGATTTACACATCATATTACATTTTTCATGTGGAATATAAAGCACAACAGACAACTTAAAACTAGTTTACATGTTACATTGCATTCTCTCTCTACCACACCACATGCCCAAGGACCGAGGGGAAAGGACTAAGATACCTCTATCTAACTACGAACTACCTTCTAAGAACTTGGGTGGTACAATCCTTCAACTTCCTCGTGCTGACGCTGACCTAAAAAATGTTTCAATAGGTTGGTGAGCTACTGGCTTAGTGAATAGAATTTCACTCAACCATCACAGATAACTCATTTTATGTTTATTAATTGGAATAAAATACAAGATAATATTGTACTAAGCAGATCTAAACAATATAATTTAAACGACAGGAGATGTCAACATTTCATTAAGATAACAACTGTTGCAAAGTTGTAGATACGATTAAATAACAGAGAATACTAAAATTTCATTTAAAGGACAACTGCTGTGAAACTAACTCAAATCTTTCTTAACTCTTTAACTTATAAGAAACTATGTGAACCTATATGAACATATTTTATCTTATGTCATGATCATATGCAGTGTACTCTACATATGAAGACTCATAGTGAACTACGATCCCACCGTACAAGACTTAACCGAAACCCCGGGATAGCTAAGTCTGACTACTCTCCTGGTCTGCAACAGGGAAACTGGCTCTCTGGCCTCAACACTCCTATTGTGCCATAAACTGGACTCCTCTAACCTGAGCACACAGGTGGAGAGTCAAGCCACCCATTGGCTTTTCTGTACTCTAGTGCCACCATGACTTCTGGTTAATGTTGGACACTGCAAACTATAATTTAAGGAGACTTCCACTAGGGCTTCGTCCCCCGTACCACCTGTTGGTACATTCTGACCCCCGTATACTGGACACACTGCCAGAGTTAGGCCATTTTACCCCTAAGGCACATACCTCTCATAGGGGTTCTACGGTGTCAGGGCCCTTAAATCTATAATTTTATTATTTCTTAGAAAACTCTTACTATGTTGAACCTTTTTCTTACTTATACTCGACTCTGGTAATTCTATGGCATCTCGTCTATTTAATTGCAGTTCAAATCACAACATGAATATCATTCTAGACCGGACAGAGCAGTATACTAAAAACATTGTAATTTATTGAGTAATCCATATACCATGCATGCAGACAGATTGAAACTTCTTAAATAAACTAAACTCATGTCAACTGGGCTCATATACACTGGAATTATACAATTGATCATCGTAACACACTAACAAGAGTTAATTTCTCGATATATTAGAAATCGTCAGTAGCACTTGTAAATTATCTGTAATTCCTCGAAAATCGTGTGCATCAACCCCAAATCTTGAGTTATGCATCACACAACTTAATTAAGTTTTAATTACTTATCATGGCACAAATTATTAATAATAATTGGGAATTTCAAATGGTATCTATGAGGAACGTGTCAATTTGTGTAAATATTAAATCATTCACCTTAAATATAATAAAGAGCATACCATTAGGTTTTCTTTGAATATTTTTCATGTCATCGTCATTTCTTTGAAATGGAGCATCTATTAACTTACTAAAAATGTACAGCCTGGGTTTATACCCAAATTGTGCCATTACTGGTCATGTGCTACTGAGTTCAACAAATAATCAAGCAATTAAAGTTTCGACCAGTCGTGTATTTTCATTAATCCAAATCACACATATCAATTAGCTAATTAGCTTCGTGCAAACGTTAATAAATAAAACTTGCAATTAGCGTCGTGCAAACGTTAATAAATAAAACTTGCAATTAAAAATCAAACGGCGCCGACACTGCCCGACACCTGGGTAAACGGCCAATGATACCGATTTTAACCAAAATATCCGATTATTAGAGTTATAATTGTGTTAGAGAGTGAGATTCTACTCATAGTGGTTTGAGATGACCGAAATCTTCTGGAAATACATCGCTGGGGTTGTCTTCAACCTCGTTCTGCCCTAGATTGAACCTGCTACAACCAAGAAGCAACTTTCTCACACATAGGTTGAAGAGGAACCGAGCTGGGTGCTAAATCGAAGTTGTTGGCTGCGGATCTCTGCTCTGGGCTCATGGCCAAAGTCAAAGCCGCCATTTTCATGGTGTTTCCTGGGTAGAACTGCCCCTGGTTCAGACCTGCTACAATCAAGAAGCCATTCTTCTCACCTACAGGTTGAAGAAAAGCTTGGCTAGGTGCTAAATCGAGGCTAGGGCTGCGGATTTGTGCACAGACCTCAAAACGAAGTCAAGGCGGCGTTTTGGTGGTGCTGGCTGCACCCAATCAAGCTCCTGGCCGCTGCTGCGGCTGCTTGGCCGACCTCTACTGTTGGGCACCACCCTAGCAGGCTGGGCGTCGTGCCTGGGGTGAGGTTGGGGAAGGAAGAAGAAGAGGAAGGGTGGAGAAAGGAGCTCGACTGCTAAAACGAAGCTAAGGGACAGAATCGCCTGCCCTAGGTCCCCCTCTGCTATGGCTGATCGAGCTACTAGATGGGCACAGCTTCAAGTGGTCGTTCAGTTGGGGAAGAAAGGGATAAGGGAAAAAGAAATAAAAGGGAAAGTATTATAGGTCATTTAATGAAAAAATTGCAAATTCAACCCAAGAACTTCAAATCATCATAACTTTCTCTCTGTAAGTCCGAATTACACGATTTCTTTTGAAAAATTCCAAGAACAAGATCCACTACAGCCTCAATGAATAAAAACACAACAACTAGAACATCTTATATAGGTTAATTATTTTAGGTAATTAACTTAATGATTAACACTACAGTTAACATTAATTACATCAGATGAATCAACCTCGACTATTGATTCACATCTTAGCTTATCTTGATTAACCATGATATTTAACAAGGTACTTAACACTAATCAATGTACTTCACACTAATCGAGGTACTTACTAACTAACCTTAATGTGGGTTATAACAACCCTCTTTCAATATGAGGGTCTATAAAACTAAATGTCAAGAGTTATCCATTTTTATCAACATTGTCCACCCTTGACAACTCAAGTAGGTCACCAACCCTTGTGTCCTGACCTTGAGATTATAGGCAGGAGAACAAGGGTTGTATAATAAATAAGTCTATTTGTTTCAAGTTTGTTCAACATAATATGATCAAAATGAAATTACTAGTCATAGGAGACAAGTATTCCTAAAAAATACTTAAATCCAAAAAATTGTGCATAAATACATATAATCAAGTTCAATAACACAAGTTTGGAAATATAGGAAGTAAAATCTTGGCTTGATTAGAGCACAAGATTAACCATTAATTTAGAACACTAGATTTAGAAACTTGACTAGTTTTTGGCAATTAGGCCAACAAAGTGATCTTGAGAGTTCAAACATGTGTAACTAGATTAACATTAACAATATTATATATCATTAGTAGTTATCATGGTGGTTTCATGTGTCATTAAGTCTAGGTATCATATCTTTCATAATTTATTTCAATGTTTTAACTAGTTCACACAAGGTCATTATCAAGACAAATCATTCATCTTGGATTTGTTTAAATCATAGGGTGACACATCATAACTAAATCAGGGATCTAACATTAGGGTTTCAAGATCTTAACCGGAGAAAGCATACGATTTGAGCAAGATTAACCATCATAGGCATAACATTGTTAATACTAGTCATATTGAGTCATTTTCATGCAAGTTGGTTATCATTAGGGAATAAAAGGGATCCAAATTTGCTTAGTGCCATAAACATCATTGTTTTAATGATTTGAAGGAATAAGATAACATGAATGGTTGTTATAGTGAGATTTAAACAAGATTAGATATTTGAATATCAACAAGCATAAAGGGTCATTTTCAACATACATATAGTTCATTTAGTCACATTGGGGTACAATAAGGATCATCATGGAATTTAGGGGTACAAAAAACTAGCTACTTATTTTGTGGTCAAAAAGATTTGAGCAGCAATATGTGAGAAAGATGCATGATTTAACATCCAAAGTCAACATTAAGGCATATTTCATGGTTCAATTCTTATTATTAAGTAAAACTAGTGTACAAGTATGCACAAGTTTGAATCATGGTAAATGAGTTATTGATATACATTAGACATAACAATTTGGAGGGTGCATCTTATCAAATTTGAGAACAAAAGTAGTGATCTTTAGCATAAAGGTCCATACTAGGCATCATTAGAATCAAAGATAACATTAGGGAACAAAAATAAGTCAAGGTCAAAACTTTGTTAAAGTTGCATCATATGTTACTGACTAGGGTCATGGAAAACAAGCAGGGTCATAATTTCATCATGATTTGACATAAAAATGCATTTGGTCTTGAAATAAATAGAAGAGGGAATATTTAAAATATCAGAGGAGTTGAGAGTAGAAATAGGCCATGAAACTAATTTGAGTGGAAATGGTTCACTTTTTAGATCAAAATGACATATTTCTTTATAAAAACAAGGGGAGTTATTATTCATCCTATACTCCCATTGCAAGAAAATCTACGTTACTGGTACTACTTTGGTACAATGTAGCTTCATCTCCAACTAGGTTGGCCATGAACTCAGGACATTGCTCCCATCTACATATGTTACCATCAAAGGACATTGCCCATTTGTCAATTGTGTGAGCTGCCCAATTACAAGATCTTCTATTGAATTGAAAACTAAAAGCATCGAAACTAGAGATGTTCTTTTCTATAAAATGTCCAGAGTGTCCATCTTCTTGGTGATCATCTTGAATTCCAACTCACTATTTGTGGATAAGAGCACTATCATATACTACCTATGCATTCCTGAGTCCCTATAAGGTTCACCCTTAGTTCAACAATGATAATATCATTGTCTTTATCCTTGTTGCATCCTCCCCTAAGACAGTGGCCTTCTTAGTTTCTCGTGATGAACCCTAGGGATATATCATTCTAGTTCTTCTTCAAAGATGCATATACATTTGCTTTTACCCATTCAGAGTCTGGTGGAGTCTAGTTGCATTGATTGGTGTTCGTCCTACCTTTGTGGTCTTTATTTTGGTTGAATGCAGTGAGACAATTGCACACTTCTTGCTGGATAATGTTACATAGCTTCTAGTGTCCTATGATGTCTTGGAACATGAGTTGACAACAAAACAACCATGTTTTCCACAATGCATTTGCAAACCACGTAGGCCAATCATTGTTTGCATGCTTGTTCTTCAAATTTGTTATTACCCATGCCTGACTTGGTTGTGTACTAACCAGATCGACTTTAGTCTTCTGTTGGACAAGAATCCAGACTGACTGGATTTCCCTACATCAATTTAGAGCATGTGATAGGGTCTCCACCTCAGAGCTACATCATTGGGCAGCAATCATTTGCAGTGAATCCTCTTCTTGAATGATTGTAGTTAGTCATTAGGTTTTCATGCATTACGAGCCACAAGGTAGCTTTCATTCTCTGGGGAACTTTCAGTTCCCAAATCGACCCCCCATCGACCCAATGTTCTTATTGTGTTTGTTTGTTGAAGCCTTTAAAAGATTTTTTTAGAGGACAATATTTGTCGAGGTTCCTTTAAGTAGATGATATTGTCTTGCCTAACCTCTAGGCATGACAATGGCATGGTCTTGATAGCTTGCATGTATCTTCATCGAACTAGTCCTGGATGAATTTGTTGTCCCAATTCCCTTCCAAGTTGATCATTGATTCAACTCTAAGCTCTTGGAGTTCGATTGGAATTGTTTTATGTATCTTCACACATGGAATTTTGTTGCTAGTAATCTATCTATCTCTTCAAACATTAGTGTCCACCCCACACAATATCACTCTACCAGTCTCCTAAAGGATTTTGTTTTGAATTTTGGCTATGATCAGTCTTGATCCATTGGATGACCCAAGGTTGACTCTATGTGAATATTTGCTAACCATAATGTCCTTCCAAATTACCCAACAGATAGATATGAAGTCCCATACTACCTTTTCTAATAGAGATTCATCCTGGATCCTTTCCAACTTTCTATCTAGACCTCTATCTTTGATTTCCTCTATGACTTCTCCCCCAAGCAATGAGGTTGACACCCCGGTAGCTCTGTTTCCCTTCCAAAGAAACGTTCTTGACACCAGACTAATGTTATCATAGATAGAAATTGGTAGCATGGTGGTTTTCACAGTGTATATAGGAGTTGAATTGAGCACAAACTTGATCAAACTCACCCCCTACAAGTATGAGTGACTTGTTGACCTAGAAAGATATCCAAGATTATATCTTTGTGATGGTGTCTATATACATGTCCTAATTGGCTTTCTCATTGATTATTGGCACTCTAAGATATTTGCCCAAATTTTCATTATGTATAATACTTATAATTCTCAAGATCACTCTTCTAGTAGTGGTACTGGTGTTCTTGAAAAAGATCATTGAATTCTTTGTTTCCATGATGTGCCCCAATGGTTTTTTGAATCTCCTCATCACTCTTATCATATTTTGGGTTTGCATAGTAGTGGCATCATTGAAAAGTATTAGGTCATCAACAAAGTAGACGTGGGAAATTCATGATCCTCCTCTGTTTGCTTGAAATGGTTTTCAACGACCCTCCTCCTCCTTCACTATGTCTTGGCTCAGTCTATCCAGACACATGAAAAATATGTAGGGGGAGAGTGGGTCACCCTGCCTAACTCCCCTTGTTTCCTTACAAGGTTGAAGTGTCTCTCCCTTCCATGCAATAAGTATGTCCCCATCAATGATATTTTAATTATAAGTGTGATAATGTTGTGCAGGATGGCTGTCACAATGTATCAAGTATAAATTCACAACTCATCCTATCATATACCTTAGATAGGTTGATCTTCACTGCTATAGCTTCCTTTTTCCCCATCTGCATCCACATAGAGTGGATGATTTCTTATAAGAGAATGCTATTATCAGTGATTTGTCTGCCCGACACAAAGCTACTCAACAATGGTGAAATCCACTCATGTAGGTGGGGTTTTATGCACTCGACCACAATCTTTGATATGAGTTTGAGACTCACATTGTTCAACACTATGGGTATGAGATTGTTGCATGATTCTGGTTGGAGTGTCTTTGGGATAAGTACTAGAATAGATCTAGCTTGATCATCTTCAACAGGATTTCCTACAAAAAAATTAGATATAATTAGCAATGTTGATGTCTTCAGTCAGGTCAAGTTCTTCTGGATGAACTCCATATCAACTCCATCTGGGCCTGGTGCCTTGATAGAGTTCATCTTAATCAATATCAAAAGTTTTTCCTCCTCATTATGTGTACTCCCTATTCATATGATGTCTTTGGTAGAGAGGCTCGAAAAGTAGCATGTTTAGTTTTGAATGTTGGTTGTGCAATCTAGATCCCCTTCAGAGAGAAGTTTCTGGAAAAAATCCCTTACCATCTATTTGACTCTAGTTCTACGTTAACCCAAATGCCTTCTTAAATCATCAGTCTTTATATGACCGCCTTTTGTCTTTTTGATTTCATGATGGATTGGAAGAACTGGGTGTTGGCATCTACTGCCCTCATCCACTCGCAATGTGCCTTCTATCTCCATTCTTCAGTTTCTAGTGAGAGCATCCCATTATATTGTTTTTGTAGATTCACAATCTTATCCTTGGCCTCTACGATGATAATAATGCTCTATAGAGTTTTCCTATGATTTAGTTTGGAGAGGAGGCAGTCATTCATTGATCTTGTCTTGTGTCTTTTCTCCTTGTCCCACTTTATAGATTTGCCCACGAATCTTGTGAGTGCTTAATGAAAGCTCAAGCTGGTATCCCAATTTTCCGTTCATACCAAGACACACTAGTCCTGGGTTTATGCACTCTCCTTTCCCCATTGTTCCCAATATGAACCAGTATTGGTGAATGGTCAGAATTAACTCTGGGTATCACCTTAACTTATGACATAGGGAATCTCTCCACCCAAGCATGGTTGGAAGTAGCTCGATCAAGCCTCGACTATAACCATCCATGTTTAAAAGTCATTTTTGGTCATGTGGCTCCTAAATCCTCAAGACCCATAATAGCTAGTCCCATGGAGAATTTCCTACTGCTTCCATATGGATCATCTCACCTCCTATCTTCTCATACACCTTTAAAACCACATTGAAGTCTCCTAGTACCATCCAAGGAAGATCTGAGGCCAGTGACATTGTCTCAAGGTGATACCATCCCATAGAAGTCGGCGGCCCACTTTTTTGTGCTGGCATAGATGAAGATGATCTTACTGTGTTGATTGATCATGAAATGAACAAATTGTTTATGGCTTGCCAAGATTTCAACTTTTCCAATCTTGTTTTGCCACAACACCTAAATGCTCCAAAAAATCATTCCATTTAGAATATATAGGAAGAGTCATACCCTAGAATCCTTATGATTTTATCCGCTCGCTCTCTGCTTGTGCGATTTTTAATGATGACACATATGTCAATTTTATATAGCTACGTGAGATCTCTCAATGTGTTTTGGGTATATGAAGCATAGATACTCTAAACATCCATGCTGATATAAAATTAACAATTTATTTCTTCATGTATAGGGTCTCCTTCACCCGATTGTGTATTGACAGTACTTTGAGTTGTCTCCCTCCCATTCTTCTTCCTAGGACCATTCTTTGAGAGGTCCTTAGAGTTCAAAATTTTCCTATTTCTTAGATGTATCCCTACCAATGCTCTAAAGATACCTTGGTTCTTGATTGGACTTCATATCAGACCCTAGGTGGTGGACGAGCCTCCCATGAGGAAATGCATATTCCCTGAGTTATGGTCTTTTCCAGTACTACCACCATGTTCTCCCCCTCAGTGGTGGTCGCTCTGTCATTTCCTTTGCGGTTGCCCGTCTTGTTGCTTGTCATCTTGTCGTCTAATGTATTGATTTGTATTGGGCTGGCATTATTGATCCCACCATTGCCATCCTCAAAAGGAAATTTATTTGACTTCCATTGACACCACTCGAAGCCTTTTCTAGGAGTGTTTCTCCACTTGTGTCAACCGGTGGGTCTTGTTGGTCGTTGTTTAGGTTCATTGAGCCAAAGTCATCTAGGTTTCCTTTGGAATGGATTTGCGTTTATGGATTTAGAGAAGTCGCCCATTGGTCAGAATCACCTCAACATCTTGATGCGTGTAAAACACACATATGAAATACAAGTGCATGTATCAACGATGACTTGATCAACTAGACCGAAGGAAAAAGAGTGATTTGATTGAATTAATAACTATTTTTCAAGAATTAAAACTAAGATTATTGGTTGTGATCACAAGTGGAATGAATTTCTTAGGATAATGGGTTCACCATGGCGTACATTGCAATTAACTTTCATTAATATTAATCTGTCCTAACCCTGGACAAAGAGACTTGTAGCTAGAATTGCCCACTCTCGCAATGTAATTCACTACATATTCTAATACCAATCCCACTCTCGTAGTAATTGTGTTATTAGTTAGGTGCTTTACTGAAATCTTTGGGTATTCTTTTCACATTCGTAAGCCCATTCTCAAGGTGCGATATAAAATGTGTAAATCTATGGGTTTTCTAACCCTTAATCCCTCTCTTGAAGCAATTAACGGTCTAAACAACTACCAATGGTGATCAAGCATAGATAATTCATGATGCTCTCCTAGAATTATGTCCAGAAATAAAGAGAAACATATATATCAAATTGTAATCCTCAATTACAATGCAAAACTGGGCTACTCCTGGTTCCTAATGAACAAAGAGGATTAGCCACACATGATTTCTACTACCATACACATAGGAGAAGAGAAGAGAAATGTGGGAAACTTTAGAAAACTAAAGTAACCCCATGGAGAATCTCTTTTGGATGATTCCCTCTGTCGAACGCGATGATTTGTTGTCCTCTGGCTGCAAATCCTCCCTATGGAGGTTCCTAAATTGTCTGAAACGTGACCATCTCCTCTCCTTTCTCCCCTCCTGACTCGCAACTACCGTGCACTAAAATAAAGCATGATGATTAGGTCTGGACGAACTCCCCCTATGTCATAGACATGACTTAGGGTGTCATTAGTTGTCAACTGTTAGATTAACTATAGTTTAAACCCTTGCCTGATCCCACTGAGTTGATAATACCGACTGGGAGTTGGTAGTATCGACACCCACAATAAGTTGAGGCTCCCTGCATAGTTGTCAGAACTACCAAGTTGATTTTGGTAGTACCAAGATTTCTCAAGATTTTTTGAGTCCTCCCTGTAAGGTCGTCAATAGTACTGACTTCCTTCATTGGTACTACCGAGTTCTCTCAATTTCACCTTTTTTATGATCACATGTCGGTACCACCGATAGGCTGGTCGGTAGTACTGAGCTATGTAGTTTCTTGTATATTCACCTACAATTCCACAAAAAATAAACATAAGCTCCCAACTAATAATGAATCTATCTAGAACATTAAAAATAAATCTATTTGATAAAATTAAGTGTCCCAAGATAATGATGATAAATAATGAAAAAATGATATCAAAATGAACAATAAGTGCACAAAAATCTAAAATAAACAACCTATGAGAACGACAATTATTCAGTGCATCAAACTCCCCTAAGCTTAAATGTTGCTCATCCTCGAGCAACACACCCTTGGATCTATTTGAGACAAGTTAGCAAAAGGATACAAAAATATGAATTTCCATTCTCAACTATCCCGACCTAGTGGTCCCAAACCAGCCTTTACTGACCACTGAACAATCAACTACTCTCAAGACCAAAAAATATCCATAAAATATGTCCACCCTTGGATCAATGAAACACAATCAGTAGGACAGTTAATATCATAGTCAATCAGGCATTCGCTTGGTGCATCATGTGATTCCCTATCTACATTGCTCTTTTTGTAACTACAACCTACTTGGAAGCAATTCTCCTTATAAGAACAAATGAGGATATCAATCATATATGTATCCTACCATTAAGAGCAATGGACAGAATGAAATAGGTGGCTTATGAAGAATCACAAGTAACATCTGAATTATTTATGCAAAAATAAAACATGATGAACCTACTTGGACAAAAGTGATGATAAATGCATGAATCCTAATGCCCATTATTATGGGTGGAATGATGCATGTGTTCAAAATCTCATCAAATGGATGAGAGTGAAGAAAAAAATAAAATGCATCATGTGAATGTTTCCATTTCTTTGTGAAGTAAATTTCCAGCTTGAATTTAGGGCATCCTTTCTCCCTCTTTACTCCATAACATCAAATTTTTCTCTCTCTCTTTTCTTTTGCCCACTATTTTATCACGGTAGAAAGTTATGCTTGGGCTTCACTAACATATCTCATTTATTTCATTTTTTTCTTCAATTTTTTTGAGGGTATGGATGTGTATTCCTACTCTCTAATTTCCAAAGAAAACAATAACGACATGATGTAACATGAATGATGACAAATTTATGCAATCTACATGCAATTGTTATGCAACTATATGATATGCATACACGTTGTTTATATAATTTTTATTTTATTTTTTGACTAACACATCAAATGGTAACTATCATATCACCTATCATGCTATGAAATGCAATAAAAAAAGGAAACAATTCAGGTTACTTGACCATCTTAAGGCGGTGGATCAAAATGGATGGAATCAAATAATTAAGAGATAATGCCTTTCTTATGCTATGATATGTCCCTCTACTACTGATATGTGTATAGGGTGACCTTAAGATTTCTTTCTAAAACTTCAATTTAAGGTCTTGTTAATTGTTTGATCAATTCAGGCTCAATCCCCATCATCATCCATAGTTCATGGATAATTGAGGTTTCCATTCATATCAAATGTCCATAAGCTGAGTAACCCATACACTTCCTCTACGTGATGTTGTCTTAGACTTTGCAAACTCAGCTTAAAATTTTTATTTATTTGCATTGCAAAAGCACAAAAACACATGAAGATGAGAGAAATCATGAATTAAGCTCCACTATTACACTAGATAGACATGGATCCACTAAATTATATAAAAAATGAAAAACAACTAAAGAACAAAAAAAAGATAAATCCATTCCAACACACCCTTAATCTTGAACTTGACTATGTCCTCATAGTCAAAATCCAAACCTAGAGGTGAAACGGGGTACCATTTTCTCTGAAGGGTGGTGGAGGTGGATGATTGGCGGCTCTTTGGATCAAGTTATGCTATCAAATATCCCTCTTGTTGATGCCACCACTTTGTCTCTCAGTGGTACCAAGATGACATTCTCTATCCTTCTTTGAACTATAAAATTTGGTGCCAACGACATATGTGTTGGTGGTGTCGACAACCTTTTCTATAGCTCTGTAAATCTTTTGTTGAGAAAAGTCTGTAGTACCAACTTGGGTGTCAGTATTGTTGACTTTTTGTAGACTTTAACCTGATAAGGAATCAGTAGTACCGATTTGGGTGTCGACAGTACTGACGTTTACTTTTCCTGCACACCAAATAAGAGCATTAAGGTACCTTTTTACATCAACTAAAATCTAACTAGAAAATTAAGAAATGTAAACAACAAAATACGTAAACAAATAGTAAAGAAAAAAAAATGAAAATGGGTCCTCCCATAAGCATCATTGTTTAATGTCCTAGGCTCGACAAGATGAGTTTTCTTCAGCTTGGGTTGCCACGGGATGGCTGTGAAGATTCATCTGAAAGTTTGAACTCCATTCTATCATCATCTATCCCGAGTCTCAAATATCCTCTACCAATGGCAGTGATCATGTCAGCCATATGTTAGAATGACCTTCCTAACAACATCTCTGATCCTTGTATCTCATGCATATCCATGACCACAAAATCAATAGGAAAGATGAATTTGTTGACTTTGTCTAGAACATCCTCACATATCCCATACAACCTCACAAAAGATCCATTTGCCAACTAGATTGTCATGGACATCTTCATCAGTTTCTTCAATCCCAACTTCCAGAAGGTAGTAAGGGGCATGAGATCTATGCTTGCCTCAGAGTCACATTGTGCTTGTTGGAAATGTTGATTGCCTATAGAACAAGGGATGTAGAAACACCCTGGGTCCTTTCTCTTCATTGACAATCTTCCATGGATCATTATGCTCATCACTTCATCAACGCAGACGTCTACAACTTTTTTAATCTTTTCTTTTTGATGATTTCCTTCAAGAATCTCCCATATGCAGGGATTTTCTCTATCACCTCCATGAGTGGGATGTTGATGTGGAGCTTTTAGAATATGTCTAGGAACTTCTTAAATTGCCTTTCCTCTTTCCTCAGTTTAATACTATCTGGGAATGGAAAATCTGGATTCCGTATACGCTTGTGTGGTGGAACATATGGCACACTAGGGATCTCCTCCACTAAGCTTGCTTCAATGCCACCTTATGGGATAAAATTTACATTTCTCCAGTGGATGGAATGGCCTGTGGCTGCTCCTTATAACTTGCAGGGGCCTCCTTATTGACTATGACTATTCCATTGCGGAGTAGAACCTTCACTTGTTCTTGTTGTGTAGGCACCTTTTCTGGAACTGGAGGTGGTGACATAAAAGTGGTGGAACTTTGAAGTTCCTTGCTCTGCAAAGCCTTTGAAGATGCGATCTCCTTGTCACTTTTCACTGACCCTGTATCAACTGAGGTGCATGTGTGATCATACCACACTAGTGTGTTGCATCCCCCTAGTTTTCCATATAGTCTATGAGGGAATGGAACCTTAGGCACGTACACCTAATCTGACTCTAGAGTGTGCTGCTTTGGTAACTCCTCAATAAGACATTCTGGATCCTTTACAGTAGAGACAAACTTAACATGGTGATGTTGATGAGTTGTTTCTGTAGTCCCAAAAAATCCCTATTGAATGGGCTTCTTTATGGAAACCACCTCAGGTGCTAGCTGAGAGATCTGGTTTTCAAGACTACGGATCTGAGCCTTATGATTCTACTGCACTAATTTTCTATGGTCCAGTGAGGTCTCGTTTTGACTCACTAGCCTATCTAGCATGTCTTCAATTTTATCTATCTTACATGGCCCCTTGTCCAGCTGATACTGCTAATACAAGTACATGCAATCTTCCTCCTCACCTCCAGATGAGGTGCCAAATTTTTGTTCAAGATTCCTTTTGAGGTGGTCCAACTTCTCACTCAATTTTCTATGACTTTAGACTCCCCAATTCTTTTAACTGATGCTGGGACTTCTCTCTCATCACCCTGTAACTAATTTTTAGCCATCTTCTTTAGAATCTCATGACACCTGGATGGCTTGTTGTTGATGAAAAATCCTGAACTAGCACTATCAATTGTGTTCCTCTCTTCTTTGTGCATCCCATAGTAGAAGGTCTTTGCTTGGCAGTAGAGATCAATCCCATGATGAGAAACCTTCCTCAACATGTTTTGGACTCTCTCCTATGCTTCATAATAGGACTTCTCTACATGCTACTTGAAATTTATAGATTTTTGCAACTTGCTCATTTGTCTTCTAGGGCGGAAAGTAATGTTCAAAGAAAACATCTATCATATGATCCCATGTTTCTACATACTAAGGCGAAAGGCTAAGAAACCATGACTTTGCATTATCTGAAAGTGAAGAAGGAAACAACTTCAAATGTATCACTATGTCTAGAACCCTGTCAATCTTCACCATGTCACAACTTTCTATAAAGTTATTGATGTGCTCCATTGGGTACTCCATACTGTCCCCATGGAATGCTTGTGATTTAACCAGTGCCACCAAACTAGGATCTATCTTGTAACTACCCACATTGATGGCCTGCCTTTTGATTGGCCCCAACTGAGCTATGGCATAGGATTCCTTTATTTTCTTTTGCTCTTCAAGTTCCACATTTTCATCAACCATCTCTAGTTGTTTTGGTTGAGTCACCTATCTAGAGCTCTCAGGAGTTGACTCTCCGTAGTTGGTGGTTCTTGTCTGAACTATGCACTAGCACATGAAAATAATAAAAATCAATGTGAGAATGAGATACCAGTGATTGAATAAAAATTAGAATTTTTAGCTTTAAAAATGATGAAAAATAAAAATAAAATCATGGCATAGAGTGGCCGGTCATACCGCTCGTAGTGATGGATCTACCATTTCCCTAGAAATGATGCTAAAAACTTCATGCATGTAAACCACACCTAAGAACGCAAGTGCATGTATTGAAGTAATATAGGACAAAAAGAGGTGTGAATATCGAACTTGAGGAAACGTGAGTCCAGAAACTACTACTAACAGTGACATTATTAGCTAGACCGAAACAAAATGAGTGACTTGATTGAATTAAAAAACTAATTTGCAAGAATCAAAACTAATATTACTGGTTGTGATCACAAGTGGAATGAATTCCTTAGGATTGTGGGTTCACCAAAACTCACATTACAATTAACATCATTTCATTAATATTAATCTCTCCTAACCCTGGACAAAGAGACCTGTAGCAAGAATTACCCACTCTCATAGCGTAATTCACTACCTATTCTAATACCAATCCCACTCTCATAGAAATTATGTTATTAATTAGGTGCTTTACCGAAATCTTTGGGTTATTCTCTGTACATTGGTAAGCCCTTTATGAAGGTGTGATATAAAATGTGTAAATCTATGCGTTTTCAACCCTTAATCCCTCTCTTGAAGTAATTAACAGTCTAAACAACTACCAATGGTGATCAAGCACATATAATTTGTGATGTTGTCATAGAATTATGTCCAGAAATTAAGAGAAACATGTATATTAAATCATGATTATCAATTTCAATGCAAAAACGGTCTACTCCTAGGTCCCAAGGAACAAAGAGGATTATCCCCGCATGATTTCTACTACCAAACACATAGTACAAGAGAAGAGAAATGTGGGAAACATTAGAAAACTAAAGTAACCCTATGGAGAAGCTCTTTCAGATGATTCCCTCTAATGAACATGATGATTTGTTGTCCTCTGGCTGCAAATCCACCCTCTGGAGGTGCCTGAATCATCCAAAACATGATTGTCTCCTCTCCTTTATCCCCTCCTGGCTCTCGAGTGCCATGCACTGGAATAGACCATGATGATTAGGTCTATTCGAACTCCCCCTAAATCATAGATACAACTTAGGGAATCTTTAATTTTCAATCGTTAGATTAACTCTGATGTCAGATCTTACCTGATCCCGCCGAGTCGGTACTACCGAATGGGTGTCGGTACTATTGACACCCTCGATAAGTTGCGGATCCCTGCATAGTTGTCAGTACTATTGAGCTAATGTCGGTGGTATCAAGATATCTTGAGATTCTATGAGTCATCCATGTAAGGTTGTCGATAGTACCAACTTGCTTTGTCAGGTACTATTGAGTATTCTCAATTTCACTTGTTCCTTTCTGATCAAGTGTCGATACCACCGATAGGTAGGTTAGTGGTACCGAGATATGTAGTTTCTTGTAGATTCACCTGAAATTCCACTAAAAATGAACATAAGTTCGCAATTAATAATGAATCTATCAGTAACATTAAAAATACATCTATATGATGCAATTAAGTATCACAGGCTAATGATGATAAATAATGCACAAATGATATAAAAAAATAATAAGGCATAAAATCCAAAATAAACAACCGGTGAGAATGATAATTATTCAGTTCATCACATCTTCCTTTCATTTCCCAGACATAAATTGGGCCTCCTTGGTTTCTCCCATCGCACTATAGTCCTTGTTTGTGTGGCCAATTCACAAACTTACCTCTTTTCTTCTGGTCTGTATTGGTATCAATGCGAATTTTAGGTCCCGTGGTATTGCATATCTCCTCTAGGAACTCAGAGTTGTACAGGAATATGGGGAGGTTGGGAATCCTCATGCATGCCACAATGAAATGGGGATTTGTGGTCGAAGGTGAGAAGATGGGATCTGAGGGTTGTTCGCTCAAGTATGACCCCATGACTGGCCATGGAACCCTGATGAGAGCCTTTATAGATAATCATCTTCTCTTTTTAATTGAACCAAGAAGAAGTGATACTATAGGAGAATCAGTCTAAAGACACCTATTGTCACACACCGATCAAACAAAATGTTATTTACTTGAGCGAAAACATTTATTCGCAGCGGATTACTAAAAATCACTAAAAATTAAAACCTTTTATAAAGAGATCCATACACGGGAAAACTCTTTCAAAAAGAACCAAAGTAACTCCATTACATTCTGGTTCATAAGCACATCTCTTGTACCATTCCTTCTTGAGGATTACAAACATCAACTGTCCTGTTAAACTGTACATAGGAAGTATAAGAACATTGAGGCATTAAGCCAAAATCTCAAGTCGATCATTAAACTAACTACTAACACCAAGGACCTGAGAGTACAGAGATGACACATAGGACTCTATATATATACATGACATGACAGCCAGTGTCTCCACCTGAGAATTCATTGCTGTCCTTGCTACTACTGCTGCTCTTCCCTTACTGTAAGATTTCTGCCTCTTCCTCCGTGTCTACCTAAAAAGTTGGATCCCACGGGGGTGAGACAATTTGAAATTAACCCAATGAGAGATATAACTCTCCGCTAGAAACATTATTATTGCAGTTTAATAGAATAAAACTGAACAGTGGAATTATATATATTCAACAGAAGTTCAATCAATGTCTAAATCGATTAGAGAAATATTCTTAATCAAAGCATTTTAGCTATAACTTGATGAAGCAGCATGTCACTTATCCAATAAGGATTATGAAAAACATGTATAACTTTTATTTGATAAACTAAGCAAGATAAAATCAACCAGTGATTCTCGTATTTCAACCTTAAGCAAATATGCTACATGGCTGATTACATTTTACAACCATACTTAATGCCCAGAAGAGATAAAGTATACCGTTCATACTCCAACCAACCACGATTACATTAATCATCAGTACCACACAAGGTCAATGGAAGAGCCGGACTCCAAAACCTCAACCTTCTCGGTCAGTACGAGATTATATGGCAGAGACATCATGTGTCAAACTGCAATTAGCTTGCCAGGGTATATTGGCATCTTCGCTATAGAGTTATAGGCCGCAACATATACTCTCTTCAGGGTTATGGCCCATAGCCAATGCCTGGTATCATATCATAGAGTCATGGTCTGTAGCCATACTCATACTGGGGTATGGTCCGTAACCAATCTTGTGCATAGGATATAGCTCGCAACCATTCCTATGGGGCATAAGGATATAATTTCCCAATTACCCTCGCATATTAAAAAATATGCACTCTGAGTTTAACTCGTTTCACCATTCAGAAAATTTTGACACTGATGGATCTGTGGTCAGGGCAACTACATAATATGATATCACTTGATTAATTAAGTGTATTACCATATTCTTTTAGCATCAATCAAGTTTCCAAACATCAATTATTTTAACAATTGCTATAAAGAATGTGTAATACTTTCATCAAGTACTTTTCAAATCTTTAATAAGGCATTGGGATCTCAATCCCTCATCTCATAAAGAGCATTCTCATTCTTTCACAACTCATCCTAATGATTATAAGAAATGGGTATTCAAACCCTCAGTTCATCAAAGAACATTTGTTACCACTTATTAGGTAACTAAATACATTCAGGTCATCTGCCCAAGGTAAACATGATACTTGTTACACAAGCATCTCACATGGCTCTCAAAGCCCATTTCATTTCTTGTTACCTCTCACTAGGCAAAAAAACATATTATGGCTCACAAGGCCCATTAACAATTTCAATAAATGAAACATCATAGCTCATACTTGACTATGCTCATCATCTCATGATACCTGCATGATTAGTACTTCATGATAACAGTTATAATGCTTACATATCAGCACCATGCAACACAAAGTAATACCACTATTCCCTTTTTAGGATTAGGGTTTCCATTTCATGTTAATCAGAGATACTCATCCTATCATCCCTCATTAGGGTTATGATTTATCATCATATTGCCCAAAAGTAGGGTTTCGTACATTATAACCCAAAATTAGGGTTTCTCATACCTTTACCCTATTTTAGGGTTTCAAAACACATTACATCACCCTACATTAGGGATTTACATATCATTACCCTGAGTTAGGGTTTCTCACCACATTTCCCCCAAATTAGGGTTTTATGTAGCTTTAACTGAAATTAGGGATTACATCATCCCAATTAGAGTTTACATTTTCCCCCTAAATTAGGGTTTCACTCAGAATTTCCCTAAATTAGGGTTTGGGTTCATCAATCACCTCAATTAGCGTTTCATGATCTCTTTATCAAGGATCATACCCTAATTACATATTTAATTCATTTTAAATGTGTTGAGGCTTGATTACTACTTCATTATTATACATGTATGAATTTATCTCTCTCATCCTCTCTAGGATGTTCATTACTCCAATCTTGATTAGATTGAGTTAATCCCACATTCAGAAACATACATTTAAGGTTAGCTTTGTGTGTTGAGTTGTTGCTTCCATAAATATCAAAGGTTAACCCTACCAAGGTTACCAATCAATCAAGTACATTATGGATTCAACCATTGTAATTACCTTTGGTAATCATTGGGTAATGAGTTTATTACCTTCCTAGGTAGAAAATGTATAAATCATCTAAGTACATTAAATATGCTTCCACTGCAATCATCATTGAGGTACTTTGTAAGTACTCAATTCATTTTGGAGTTAATTGAACCTTCAAATGATTAGAAATCATTTAATCCATTAATTGGGCCTGATCAAATTGAACCATCAAAGGGTTTTGACCAAATTAAACTTTCAAACAATTGTTCTTAAGTTGGATCTCCAAACAATTTTGATCAAACATGCCCAAACGGTTTTGAACAATCATGTCCAAACAGCTTTGAACAATCATGCCCAAACAGTTTTGATCAAACATGCCCAAACGGTTTTGAACAATCATGTCCAAACGGTTTTGAACAATCATGCCCAAATGGTTTGAGACCGTTTAGACCTCCAAACGGTCTTGGTCTCAACCTCAAACGGTTTTGAAAACCATTTCCATTCAATCGGTTTTGGAAACCCTAAACACCAAACGATCTTGAAGATCGTTAATCATCAAACGGTTTAGAAACTGTTTCTTTCCAAATAGTCAACTCAAATCCAAATGGTCAACTCAATCCAAATGGTCAACTCAATCCACACGGTCAACTGTCCCAAATGGTTTTGAACCCAATTCCTCAAATGGTTTGCAAACCATTTGGTCACCAAATGGTTTGGTGAAACCGATTGACCAATTTTATTGGAAATCGATTGGAGTTGCAAATTTTGGGAAAAGTGTCCAAGATGATGTCATCATCATCTACCTTCATTTCTAAGGTTCACATTACTACTGATTTCATAGAATTATCCATTACAACAAGCAATTAATCAAGAAGAAGGAGAAATCAACATAACTTGTAAAATTGGAATTGAATAATGATGTAATGGTTCAAGTTATATAACCTGCCTTCAAAGAATACTTCAAAGATCCAACTCCATGTATTTAATGGTGGAAGAAGCGTTCTCAACTATCCCAAGCTCGTGCTCAACTCTTTGAGTGAAATGAATGGTCAAAGTTGAGAATTGAGTGGAGAAAAGAAGAAATCAAGCATTGATTTTCAATTTCCACCATGAAATCAAGGTGAAAGGAGATCATGGAGCTTACCTACAGATTGGGGCTCGTCCTCTGGTTGCCGCTAATATCCCTTTGTCGTTTTGCAAACAAAGAGTGAAAGAAAATCCAAAAAAGAGTCCTTGGTTGAGTGGGAAATGAAGTGTATATAAGGATTTTCAAAGAGAGAGAGAGAGAAAGTTGAAAAGCAATCCTTCAACTCCCCAAATTGGTGCCACTTAACCCCCTCTATTCATTGCATATGAAGGCATCCTCCTTTGGCTTGAATTCTTCTTTATTATCCACAATTAAAGGAAAAGCAATTAAGCACCTTAATTCATATAATATTAATATCCCATTTTTAGTGGATATTACTTTTAATTAACTAATGTGAGTGGGATCTCCACTCACTTAGATCTTTTCATGGACTTTTCAAGGCATAAGGACGTCCACACTTATCTAATTTCAACCATATAATTTTTAGTTGAAGGGCACTTCAATTAACATATTTATTTTTGCATTAATTTGAAGTAAAGTTCCATTTATGATTAAATCTTGATTATTTTAATATCAAGATTCTCTCTCTTCCAAAATGATTCAAATGAGGCCCCCTCTCAAATTATTTTCTATACATGATGCCAAGAATCATGAGAGACCCTCTTGAAGTGGTATTTTGCATATTGAACCCTAGGTTTTGGGTAAATTGCACATTACACCAAAACTAGGTTTTAATGCACAAAGATTGCTTAGCAAGCTCTATCTTGGTGCTCAAGCTTGTGGAAGCCATACCACTGCATCATACTCATTCCTATGATGCTTCAACATCTGAGGAACATTTTATCATGTACAATTTGCAAGTTAACCCCTCAACTTGGGTAATTTTCTTTAGTCTAAAACTAACAAAACATCGTTTCAACATTATCAAAAAAGGACTAAAATTTAAATATAAGTTACTCTTGAGCCTTAATTACTTTTGAAAAGATAAGAGCAAGTATATATTCAACCTCATTTAAGCAAAACATATAGGGTTAACACATAACCCAGGTCAGGGATGTTACAAATTATCCACCCCTAACAGGGATTTCGTCCCCGAAATCATTAGTGAAAACATTAAGAGTAAAGAGAAGGGTACTTCCTGCTCATCTCTTCCTCTAGTTCCCACATAGTTTCTTTAATGCCACGATGATGCCAGAGAACTTTTACAAGACATATGTCTTTCTTTCTTAGCTTTTTGATTCTTCTATCAAGAATCAACACATGTCCTTCAACATATGATATATCATCATTTAATTTTACTTCCATAGGTTGCAAAACTAGCTCTGTGTCAGGATGACACTTTCTCAGCATAGAGATGTGGAATACTGGATGCAATCTGTGTAGTTCAGGTGGCAATTCCAGCTTATAGGCTACCTTCCCAATCCATTCAATGATTGGATAAGGCCCCATAAATCTAGGAGGTAACTTCCCCTTCTTTCCAAATCTAAGAATACCCTTCCAAGGTGAGACTTTGAGATATACTCTGTCTCCAACTTGGAATTCTAAGGGTCTATGCCATTTGTCGGTGTATGACTTCTGTCTATCCTGTGTAGCCTTTAACTGTTGTTGGATTACTTTAATCTTCTCAGTTGTCTGCTGCACTAACTCAAGACCCAAAAGTTGATATTCTCTAGTTTCATACCGACATAAAGGAGACCTACAACATCTACCATATAAAGCTTCATATGGTGCCATGTAAATACCGTGCTGATAGCTATTATTATAAGCAAATTCTATCAAGCTCAGGTGTAGATCCCAACTTCCTACAAATTGAAGGACATATGCCCTAAGCAAATCCTCCAAAGTTAGTATGGTTCTTTCAGACTGTCCATCTGTCTGAGGGTGAAAGGCAGTGCTAAACCTTAACTGTGTACCCAAAGCTTTATGGAGTCACTCCCAAAAATGACTCATGAACTGGGGACCTCTATCAGAAACAATAGTAGTTGGTACCCCATGCAAACACACTATTTCATCTATATAGATTGTTACTATATTCCCTAAGAGTTGGATATTATGTTCTATACCTATTTGGGAATAACTAGCACACACTTCTTGAATAAACAAGAGAATATCTACAAAAGATAAATCTCAGGTATGAAACTCATGATTTTTAAATTCCCTTGATTTATATTTTTGGAATGTTTGTCATCTTCAAAATGGGGGAGATTGTTGGCTAAATTGGACATTATTATAACCTTTGTTTTGATGATGACAAACATTTCATTCTTTTGGATCTAACTTGTTATTTGAGTGTTTCAGGGATAAACAAATAAGGAAGTGGATAGTTGAAGATCAATACAAATTGGAAGATCAACATGCTTAAATTACTTTTATTTTCATGATTGTACTCAATGTAAAAAACTTTTACAAGTATATAATGTACAAGTACTTAGACATCATGTAAATCAAGCGTTAGATCTTCCCTATCTACTCACAACACTTAGATAGATCCTCCCCTAAGATAGAAGCACAATTACACATTGATACATACACTTAGTACATGGCTCAACACATTGAAATAGGGACTTTCTCAGTCGACAAAGTACTCGACCGAGACACACTCGATCGAGAATAGACTTTCCAGCAAGCTCTATAGCCGTTAGACTAAGGTGAAAAAGTAGTTGGAAGTTGAAAATGAACGTTGAAACACATTTACCTCAACCTCCCACTCGGTCAAAGAAAATCTTGACTGAGACACACTCAATCGACAAACTCCTCGACCGAGACAAGTTCTGGACTGCACTTTTCAACACTAAATAACTAGTTGTTGCAAGGCAACTTATGGACACATAACGGCTAGTTGAGCACTAAGAACACCCTAGAAAGTGTCTAGAACATCCCTAAGCACTAGTGAGCCATTCCTATAAATAGGACATGCCTTAGGACACCCAAAGTACTCAATTGCAATCACTTGCTATCATTTGTGCATATAATTACACTTGAGAATCTATCTTAGTGAGAAACAAGCAAAGCAACACTTGCAATCTTGTTCCCTTGAGCTCCAACTGAGTGTCCTATAGCTAGTATCTCCTAGACACCACATAACCACGTTCATCTATAGTGGATAGGAGATCTATACACTTGATATAGGATCAAAGTGTTGTACTCAATTGGTTAAGTATTTTCTTTCTTCCAATCTTGTTCCTTTGTATTTTATTTTGTTTTCCTTCACTACTCCTAGGCTGGAGGCTGTCGGAAGGAGGTTCATGGAGCTACTTCAGGTGGGAAGGCTGTTCCCGGTGACTTTAAGCTACTTCAGAAGGCTGTCTCATAGGTTAAAGCTACTTCGAGTGAAGGCTACTTCAAGGGTGAGCTTGGAGTTACTTCAGAAGGCTACTTCTAGGAGGTTTGAGGCTACTTCAGGTGAAGGATGCTTCAAGGGTGTAGAAGGTGATTGTATTTTATGTAAAATCCTTAAGAGGTAATAAAATAAACCACTTTCAAAATCCTGATTGGAAACAATCAGGTAGTGGACTGACTCCCTTAGATTTCTAAGGGTGGAACCACTCTACATCCCTGTGTCTTCCCTGTTTCCTCCTACTTCTTGTTTGAAGTGCTTAATTGTTTAATTAACTTTATAAACTCCAATAAGATCTATTCACCCCACCTCTAGATCTTTCATTGTCTTTCTTTGGTAAACTTCCAAAATTCATAACTTTGAAAGCAAAACTCCATTGAGGTGAAATTTTCATTATTGTTTCACAAAATTCTTTTACTTCTTATATAGAAGTTTGGATCCAAGATGAGTATGTTGACGACATTAAATAATCAAAATTCATGTTCATAGGTGTAACTATATACTCGAATTTAGTCAAGTAAGCTCGATGTGACATTAAAGAAAATGTTATTAATCTATTTGAATAATGTGACTCAAAATCATCCAATTGAGAGCGAGAGAGGTTGTGTAATACAATTCAACATCTAACTAGTCAAGATGTGCATAAGTGGAAGAGAGAGAGAAAATCCAAGTCATTGCACATAGCTAATTTGCAAATATCTTTAACTCTTCCTATTATTCTTTATTCATCAAGTATCTTGTAAAATATTGAAATGCAACTATATGCCTTCTTGATTAGAGAAATTCCCTGTCTGGATCAATCCTTGTGGTTTTTTCATCCACACATCATGGGAGTAGTCCAAGTAAATCCAAGGTTTTTGTTGTTGTTGTTTGTCTGTGTTTACCTTTCCTTAACTTACCAGGACATTACTCACTTTATGTTATTGCTTTATACATAAACATTTTGGATATTATCTACATAATCCATGTGTGTAGGTGGTTGCTCTGTATTTTTCATTTGTCAAGATACATGTATATTTGACTTGTGATCCCATACAAGTGGTATCAGAGCAAGGTTAGTTGCATGGACTATACAAAGGGCACAAACAACATGGTAAAGTTGACATTATAAAACTGACCAACGTGGAAGATAAACATGGAGGATCTTCTAGACTACAATGATTTCTATGAGACAATTCAGGGAGATGGAAGAAAGCACACATAAATGAAAGATGAGGATTGAAAAAATATGAAGATGAGCTTCTTAGAACTCATCTATTATTGGATTGTCATGTTAGTCTACCGTCACATCGCTAATGAGACCAGTACCCATTTTCTTTGGTAGAGGCTTGAGTCATTGTATGAAAGGAAGACTACATTGAACAAGCCTTTATAATTAAAAATCTTGGGACTCTAAAGTTTAAAGAAGGTGAAAATATATCAAACCACTAGAAATTTAAAAAGCATGGTAAATAAATCACCCATGATGGGTTTGTCACTTGATGATGAGTTTCAAGAGCTTTGCCTGACAACTGGGATAATGTGGTTATTTTAGTTAGCAACTTTGATTAGTATTGGAAGTTGATGAAAGACTTGGTGACAAATTACCTACGGAATGAAGAGACCATATGGCATAGCTCAGTACAAACATCTACTTTACATTCCCTTGTTCCTAAGGATGAGGGAAGGATCAAAGTCCAAGATAGGATGGTGACATAGGAAAGTGAAAGTACAACTCAAATTCCAAAAGCAGGGTGACTTATCACAACAAGATTGGTCAATTAAAGAAATTATGCATGTAACATAATAGAGAAATGGTAGAAGGAAAGTTGAATGTGTTAGACAAAGATAGAAAGACATATATAGTTGTTACATATTTTGGTTTTATTTCTTGGGAGATATCATGTAATGATTGTAATAGTGATACATTGCATATTATATTACTATTAATAAAGAAAACACCACTTATTATGTTTGTTTAACTATTCAGATAATGAACAAATGTAATATGTTCTAAGAATATTTTGAATCAATGACATATGGATTCGGTTGAGGACTTGAACATTATATAATATGCAACCTCAAGGATTCTTTTTATGTGCCTAGTTAGTTATTATTGTGGACACTGTAGGACAACACAACACAAAGGACTAGTGTGTATTCTGTGTGGTGACTATGTCTCTTTAATCATGATATGGGATATCAACTTAGATACATGGGTACTTTTTAGAGAACAACTAGATAAACCCACTTTGAGAATGGCACATGGAATCCATGTCATGAAAGTCAGAGTCACATGTCAATGTCAAAGTGGTGAATGTTATACTTAGACCTGAAGTCACTACAATAACCACATGTTGTTATGTGCAATTAAATACTACCCAACTTGACATTGAATAAGGGATTCAAGATAAGTAGTGATTGGATGCACTGCGATACTTATGGATGATCGTGCATGATGTAAAAGGAATTTGTCCCTCCATTGGAGTGATATCCTGGCCACTTGATAAGTGATATTGTGAAACACATCACCATCATCATGTAAGTCAATATATGATATTGAGCTCAGACAAACTAAGAAACATAGATTATATATGAAGAAGATGAAAACACAATGCCTAAATTTCAAGATGGTTATCTATGAAAAAGGGATTATATGTTCATGATAACATTGGACATTTATATGTAATTTTCTCTCAAATTATTCATATTACTAGGGTAGAAATTATTTATTGATAGATACTAATATTTGCTTGTGATTTTTTTAAACATGTTCCAATGCAATAAGGAACCACATGGTCACACACATAAGGATGTATAAGTGAATTGAAGTTCACAATCAAACATATCATTAGAATGGTTTTAAATCATGTACATGCTAATTTTATATCGAATCGATTGACTGGGAAAGCTAGTGGGTTGACTAGATGATTTGAATCAATTGATTCGTTGATTGTTAAACAATTGGTAAATCACCAATTTTGGAAATTGGCCAATCAAAGTTGAGCTAGTCGGTCAACTTGTTTGAAATACGGAAACAACACAGAATATGTGGACTATCCTATTTGAATTGAACTGGCCAATTATAATTGGATGGGATTGGCAAACAAAGAGATTGAGCAAGCCATACAGTCAACCTGATGACCAAATGAGTCCCAGTTGGTTGATTGGTTAATAAACTTGGTGACTTGAATCTTAAAAGTATTCTAAGTTTGATTCTATATTGAGTTGTAATTAGGAACATGATTTGATCTTTAGAAAATCCAAGACAATGTGTCTCCTATATAAAGGGTGGATATCCAAGGGGAGACACACACTTGATAAATACATTGTTAGTCAAGTTGTCTAAGAGTTATTACTCTTGTGGAGAGGAAAACTCACCCCAGCAAAAACATACCACAATTGGAGGGGACGGAGAATGAGTGAAACTAGAACATCAACGATTCCTCTTGGTGAGCAAGGTGGTTTTCCAAAAAATTTTGCATCTGTGTGGGTGACGTAGATGCCGAGGCCCTTTCGAAGAGGCTTGAGGACAATAGTTTCTTTAAGGAGAAGGCAAGGTGTTGTTGTGATGACAAGGTGGAAACAATAATAATACTTTAGATTCGGATCTGGAACCAAGTTCTACACCTAGATAAGACATGTATATTTGTTGGAAAATTAGTATGTGCCGAGGTATGTTTGATATCCCTTTTATATCTCTAATATACAAATATTTCATGGCTACAATGGATCCGATGCGTAAGAGTTTTGTTTGGAAAAATTGTGTGTCCACTACATCCATTCCACTAAAACCCTTCAATGGTATTAGAACAAAATTCTTATACTTTTAATTCCGATTGGGATTTGTAATCACAAGTAGTTTCTTGGACATATATTGTGTAATGTGTCCATGTTAATCACCAACTACATACATTATAAAATAACTATATATTACATAAACCAGTGCAACACCCTTGAATTATTTTTGGTTGGTGAATTTGAATATGATAAGTAGCTAGTTATGGCGAATGTTTGTGATCTAAAACATTTAGCTCAAGGTCTTGATTGTGATAAAAAATACATAACATGTATATGGATTGCATGCCATGCCCCCCTCTCTTCATTCTCCATGTAGAGTTTAATTCTCAAAATTAGAATAGGTGATGTATTGACATCAATAGGTGACTAAGATGGAGACAATCAAAATCCTACACCAACAAGGTGTTAGGAAATTGGGGTGATAGATAAGGCACATGAAACAAAAATTTAATGCCTAATTCCCTAATTAGAAAGATCTCATCAACAATGATGTATCTAATAAGGAAGGTATCAAAAGATATACCTGATCCTAGATGAAGTCCAACTACAACTCTCATTGCAACGTGCTTCTTCTCTAAGAAGCACTAGGATAATCATCATCAATGGCGTCCTAGTGCAATACCACAAATGGCGGTTGATGACATCCTCCTAGGGATAGGAAATGGCCTCCTCGCCTCTGTAGTTGTCCACATGTACCATCATGAACCCCACATTGTTCTACTAGAGCCAAAAAGAAGGAGTTGTCCCTTTGAACGACAATCTATTAGGATTGATTTACTCTCCCAATTGTCTCTCCCCTGTTGTTCCTCCTTTTGATGGCTAGAACTTGCTCAGGCTCTCTATTGGTTACCACAACCAGAGAGGACAACATTGTCAGAGCTTATTGTTGTGTCTAGGAAGCCAACATTACCCCTCTATTTATAGGAAACCCATGATCAGGGTTCTTAGTCGATTTGGGAGTCAAAGAGACGGAATTTCATGAATTTTTTGGAACCTGTTACCGTTGAATCAATCGGTTCACAACTGAACTGATCGGTTCACACATGAGCCGATCAATTCAACCATTGAACTAGTTTTAGTATGTTTCCCAATTGTAATTGTATTGGAAATTAATATAGGATTAATGCACAACATGACGTCAGTATCAATCCTTGATCCAATCATATTAATCAATTAACCGGGCAGTTAATCACATAAACCGGATGTCCCATACCTTGAACCAGTCAGTTCACACGGTGAATTGACCGGTTCATGCCCCAATTTGATAAATATTCAGCCAATAGAGTTTCAATTAACCTAACACTCCAACCGATCAGTTCAAAACTTGAACTGGTCAATTCATAGTCTATTTAGTGAATTTTTAATGAATGTTGTTTAAGTTGAATAGCTGAACATTTTAGTAATCAAGTTAAACATCATTCATGAATAAACTCTAATTCCAAGTGTATCCTATGTGTATAACACTATAGGTCCCAAATTACATTGCCAATGAATGTCTATAACCAATTTATGACATCACAAGCAATGAGCGGTACCTAGCAACACATCATTCATACCCAAGTAATTTGGAAAGTTGGAGAACAACTTCAACCTACAATCTGTGATCAGTGTTACTATGATCGTATAGTTCATTTCTATCTGATATCTGGATTGATCTGGAGGCATGGAATCATCATCCTCTTCATCATTCAATCCATGTTCCTTGAACTAGAGCAAACTATCTGAGATGCATGTGAGTTAACATATCATATGTTAAGTCACATGAGTATGGCCACACATTTATCAATCTCACTTATCAAGTGGCTTGGATATCAATCTCTTGTAGGAGGGACAAATCCCATCTACATCACTCACACTCAATCCCCATGTGTTACAAAATACCCGAGCATCACCTTTATGGAAACCCTTATTCAAGGTCACGTTGGATGATGTCAAAATACATTGAATGACATGTGATGATTGTGGTGACTTCATGTGTAAGAATCAAAATCACCACTATCACTGTGAGAGTTGAGTCTGACTACCATTCCATGGTATCCATGTATCACTCTTAAGGTGGGTCTATCGATACACTATTATCTAACATGTACCTATGTGCTTGACTTAATATTATATATAGCGACTAATGAGACTCTGTCATCAGTCGACACACACTAGTCCTATGTATTACTGTTGTCTATTTTGCTTCCACAGTAATATTCGACTAGGGACATAATAAGAATGTGTGTATTCTTATCATACATATGATCTAATTATCCAAGTCCTAAACCTGAAGTCATATGTCATCATGTATCACCATTCATTAGACATCTACTATGTCTGTGTCATCATCTCATGATTGAGACAAGCATAGTGATGGAATTACCTTTATCATTATCAAATCAGGTATCTAATGCCCCATTACAAGCATCATATGATTGGCTTTCTGGGCATACATACCAACATTCTCCCACTTGAACTTAGATCCAATCACCTACCAATCTTATTCCAAGTGATCTTAACATGTCCATAATGTTTTTGTTGTACAAGCACTTTCGTAACGGGTTAGCAACATTTGTTTCAAGTCAATCTTTTGTAAGTTTTCACATCTCCTCAATGTACGACCTCTCATATGAGATGGAAGGGTCGTAGTATGCTATCTATGATTCCTTGCCTATCCACTAGCTCCATTGTTGTTATAGTATCTATACCATGTCATCAATGGTTAGAACCTCCTACAATTTCATCCGCATGAATTTCTAGATCTATACAATATCCTCAGTTTTTCACATAACACCAAGATACTCAACTTCTATTTATAGAATTAGCAACTATCTCTTGCTCCTAACTCTTCCAACTTGTAGTTCTACTTTAAGTTCAAGCACAATTTTATATTGGAATCTACTTTTCCATTTTGGAAGATTGCATCAGTGTAACTGTTTACACCCAACTCTTCCTTATTACCATAGCCAAGGAACCAATCCTTTTAGCACTTCTCAAGTACTTTAAGGATGTTCTTTATGGCATTCTAATGACCCACCGGGATCTGGAAGATATCCACTTGTCATGTCCAATACGTACGAGATAACAAGATGAGTACATATCCTCTCATCATGTCCAATACATACAAGATAACTGGATGAGTACATATCCTCTCGTCACCTCCAGTAGATACGAGACAAAGGGATGCATGCATAAAATTGCATACATGATAGATCAAATTACAAGTGAACTTGGAATATGACTCATGTCCTCATTCTTCACAAGAATTGGGACATAAGGTTCTAGAGAGACTAATTTCACAAATTTTCTCCCATTGAGTCCTACATGCTGAACTCCTTCAGCATCTTGGCAATGTATGTGCTCTTAGTCAAGAAGCCTTTCTAGATTTATCTATATAGATCTTGATTCCTATAACATAGGATGCTTGACCTAAACCCTTCACATGGAAGGTACTTCCTTACCATGTTTTAATATTTGCAAGATAAGGACATTATTCCCCATCATTATGTGGAATATAAATATTCCCCCACTAAATTCTTGTAATCACATATTTCATCTTCATTTCTACTAAAGTCAAACACTTTGAATAACTTGTCAAATCAAACATTTCGGCTCTAAAATGCTTGCTTCAATCCTTAGATTGACCTTTGTAGCTTATAGACTTATTTGCAATAATTTTATTTATAAAATCTTCATGTTGTGTCACATACTCATCCTCTTCAATATCTTTGTTAAGGAATGCGATTTTAACATCAATTTTACCAAATCTTATAGTCATATTAAGCTACAATGGAAAACATGATCCTGATGGATTCAACCGTGGAAATTAGTGAAATTTTTTTGTCATGTTCAACATCCTGAACTTGTTTCAAATTCATTTTCAACCAATCTTCCCTTATAGGTTTGTACATTACCATCCATATAGATATTTTCTCAAATACCCAAATGCACTCTATGGGTCTTAGCCCTACAGGTGGATCCCTCAAGGTCATACATTGTTGGTTTACATGGATTCCATCTTGGATCTCAATAGCTTCTAGGTAGGTTGTTGGTTCATCATCTATGACCAACTCACCACCTTCTTGAGTCATAAGATATAATAATATTTGAAACTCAAGGTGTGTCCTACTAGATCTATGAGGTTTTGTATTTACATAAGGAACTTGAGATTCCTAAAAAACTTGTGATTCTCATTGTTCCTACTGTACCTCTTTAGCTTCAATGTTTTCTTCTTAGTCTTCAACTTTTTGATTTCTAGTTTTCTCCCATTGATTCCTTTGGAAATAAATTCCCTTTACAAATACATCCATCTCGGGAACAAACATTTTGTTGTTGACTGGAATATAAACATAGAAGTCAACAAAATAACATTTACGTGGTTTGTGGACAAATCTATTCAAGAAACTATTTTGTAATATAAGCTTTCATTCCTTAATCTTTATAAATACATTATCGGGACAATTCCCATGCCATATCTCATATGGGTTTTGAACCATTTTAGGTGGTACATTGTTTTAGTGTAAATCGTATGTCGAAAATGAAATTACAAGATTAGCTAGATATATTAATAATCACACCATGGCTTAACAGGGTGTGATTCCTTCTTTCTGATACATCATTATGTTTCAGGAGGAATTCATTTTGATACACTATCATGGTCTCCCAGAAGGTTGTCAAACTCTTGGTTTAAAATATTTCAACATTGATGATATGAAAGTATCTTAATACTTTTACCAAGATAGTTACATACTTCACTCATGATCTACTTGAACACTTCAAGAGATTTAAACTTGTATTTCATTAAATATATTCTTACATATCTATTGAGATCATCAATAAATATAATGAGGTACTAGTAACCACCTCTGGCATTTATTTCTAAAAGGTATATATACTTCAGTATGTATGAGGCCTAATAGAATACTCACTCTCCCACTACATCTAGTGAAAAGTTCTTTTGACATATTGTCGAACAAATAAGACTTGCATGTCTCTATTGGTTCAATAACCAAAAGAGTCTGGATAACCATCACTATGGATTCTAGAAATGAATTTCTCATTTATGTACTCTAGATGACAACACTATAGGTCATTGTTTGAGTCATCGAGTCATTCAGTATATGCCATTTATATATTTCTCTTTAGATCTATCAAGTATTGTTTATGACACAATGGGGCACTGCCATATAAGATCTTATTTTTTGAAATAAAAAAACAAATATATTCATAATTTTCTTGTCCATAAAATATACATGATGTTTTTAATAATGGTAGGTATATAATAGCAATTAACTAATTCTATTACATGCCCATATCATGAATGACTGACACAGTCCTATTTTAGGGCTCCATCTTGTGCCATTTTGTACTTTATTCACATATAAACATAGTAGATAGCAAGTTAAACCCCCCAATATGAGTATTACTATCAAATGCACTTATGAACATTCTTTGCATTATTTTCAGGTACTTGGACCATGCTTTGGATGGATGAGAGAGAAGAAGGAGTTCTAGGGTTCTTCTACTCATGTAGGGGTCCAAAGAAGGCCCCAATGCTTCCTTAACCTACCCCTAATGGCCAAGATTCAACATCAAGCAAAGGAGTCTATTGATGATGAAGATTGAAGTTCATTTATCCACTGAAGACCCCAACACGATCGTGGGCATCCACCATGGTCGTGTGCATTATTGTGAAAAATCATCAGGGAAGTCAGAGTTTTTGCACCAAACACACCACGACTATGGCCATTAGAATGACCATGGCCCATTGAAGACACCACGACCGTGGCCATCAGCACGGATGTTTCCAGTAGAAGACAAAATGACCGTTGTAATTATGCACCAAGTCCCCCAAAACCAATAGGGAAGTGACCCATTTTGTGCTTGGATGACCACGGTCGTGGCCCTTGAACACTGTCTCACCCATGGTGCTCCCCACTCTCATGACCTCCTCCTCCAAAATGACCATGGTACCTCAGCACAGTTGTGGTGCCACTTACCCAACACGACCATGGCACCCCGCCACAACTGTGGCCACCACATATACTTAGCCTTTTTGCTTCCTTTCACACCTTGACCGTTCCACATCCCCGTGACTGTTCCATGATACCCCCACCACGGTCATGGCAAATCAACACGGCTGTGGTGACCAACTAACCCTACCCATTTTTTACACTTCTTTTCCTATTCTACCCCTACTTACCCTAGTGCTTCCCCACCACCTATATATACATAGGTGGTGGCTGGGGCATAAAAGTTAGACCCCCTAGCTTCCATTACTCCCCCCTATTCACTCCTTGAGCATTCATTGCATCCTACTTGCATTTATGCTCTCCACCCACCATTTCCACCTCATTTACACCTTGGAAACCTAGTTTTCTTGGTTTTCTTCCATAATCCCCCATATTTTCATGCCCATCTACACCATTGGAGGAGGAAGGACGTCCCCAAGCTTCTAGGAGGTGAAGATGGAGGATTCTACTTCAAGCTCCATTGAGTTCTACCCCCTTCTTCCCCTCTCTTTTGCTATTTCTTTAATTTTCTAGCTAAGCCCCTAGTGGTGGGCTCTTTGGGGTAAAATGTGACTTTGATACCATGTTGGGGGAAAATAACTTGTAATGAAAATGATTTATATCTATGATGATTGCCTCTTGCTTCTATCTCATTTCCTATTTTATTGCATGTGATTTATGCTTTTAACATGGATTGCTTGCTTTGAGATGTTTGATGACACTTAGCTTCTAGGAGGAATTGGAGTATATGTAGCAATCTTAGGAATGGCTCCTAGGTCCAATTAGTGGATCCCTAGCTAGCTCCTTTGTTCCTACATACATATCCCTCCTTCTACAAGTGAGTATGAGATCTAAGTGCCTAGTGTAAGTGTGATTAGTACAATCGCCTAGGATTTTCTAAAGGCTAGATGGCTAGTAGCATGAGGTGAAAAACCCTCATCTCTACTCCCATTCCTACCCTTGGTCATCAATTTCCCTAATACCACTTACCCTAGAAACCTAGACTTGACAAGTCCTACTAGAATTACACCTAACCCTAGTTCTCTAACTAGCAGTATAGGGTACATTCTAATAGCACTTGCCTTGTTGTTTGGTTTGATAATCTAGATTGAGTTATGATAATTGCATGTCATGTTGACACCCCCCAACTAATATCAAATCACATTCCCAAATGTCCCACCTACCTAATTTCATTATTTAAAACCTATCTTGCCTTCTTAGTTTGTTTATGCTAATCTAGTTTAGTTGCTTTAGTTCAATCTAGTTAATTGCTTAATATTGTTCTTTAGGGTTAACTTAGGATATTTCTCTCTCTAGTGGTTAACTTAGCTCTTAGTTGCTAATTGCTCTACTAGTATAGTGTGGCCAACCTTTGCTCTTGTTTAGCCAATTGCTTGATCTAGTTCCTTTGACTTTCTTGCTTAGGATAATTTAGGGTTTGTGACGACTTAGATTTCATATTGCCTTTACTTGCATGTTCACTTAGCTTAACAATCAAACAATCCCTTTTAAACCCTTCAACCCTAGTTTTTGCATTAGGAATGTAGCCAACGTTAACCTAGCTCTAGTGCCACCTCTATCCTTGAGGATCGATCCCTACTCTTGCCTATCACCTATACTATAATAGTACCTCATGTGCTTGCAGATGACCTATTTAGTGTTGTGATCGACTCCTACATGGGTTATTATAAATTGTGAGAGATCTCGTGTGTTCGAGTCCCCCAGGGTTGCATCTAGCCACCTTTAGTTGGCTAGTGTGTAGCCTTGATAAGAAGAACACCAATGACAAATTCCAACTATTTTGGCAACAACCCTTGCTCATACAGTTCTAGCTTACTTCTTATCGGGTCCCAAAGTAGATATATCTATCTATTTCTTCTTCCTTTGTTCCTTTACATGAAAAGTGTAGATTCCTTTTTTCCCTTGCCCCTTTCCTTATTTTGAATACTAAAGAATCAGACTTTAGCTTAGCCTTAGAACCCTTCTTGGCCCTGCCTTTGTCATTGGACTTCACTCATTTGATCATCATCATAGGTTTTTCCTTCTTCATTCTTACTTCTACATTTATCAATATGTCAAGTAATTCTAACAATGGTTTGGCCAAGTTACTCAAGTGACATCACTCGAAAAACTGGCCATATATTTTAAAAAATGATTATAAAATTATATTTGTGGCCAATCTTGACCTAAGCAAAATCCCAATCTTTTTAGATGTTTCACATGCCCAATCATATTGAGCACATGGGACTCTATTGGATCTACCTCTGTCAGTTTGCACTCAAACATCACTTTTGAGACATTGTACCTTTCTTTCTTTGCATGATTCTTAAGATGTAATGCCATCTCGAGAATGTCCATATTTTCATGATGTTCATGCAACTCATAGTTCATATAGCTCAGTAAAAGGTCTTTGAGGTTTGTGGCATCATTGGCATGCTTCAAGTAAGCATCTATTTTAGCCTTAGTCACATTTTGAGTGGGTTCCTCTGGCACTATTTTTTCAAGGACGTAGAGCTTATGCTCATGATTGAGAACACTTCTCAAAGTCCTAAACCAGTTATGGAAGTTTATTCAATTCATTTTGTCCTTCTCAAGGACCGATCTCAATGAGAATGCGTTTTTGTTTGCCATTAGATTCTACAAAAGAAATATTGCAACTTTTATCAAAACACTTTTGATATGATAATTTTAACGATATTAATAAGGCTTTTAATTAATTATCTCTCCCACTATTTTGTTCAAATTGATAGCCTCACTATAGATTTGGAAGATTGCATTGTATAATCTTCTAGTGAGCCAAGATCCAAAACAATTAAGTCAATACCCAAAACATTCTAGTGTTCATGACGAATTATTAAGTTGGCAACATTTGCCAATTGCATCTCATGCAAATCTTGGATAGATGGTGTGCACAAATCTTTGTCACAACCCATATGTATTCTTCTAGGTACTGAACTTATTAAGATCACCTAGTTAAGCCTGATCCAAAAGCCAACACGATACAAATTATGCACCTTGCTTTGGAAAAACCTCACACTTCCACGAGATGGATGACCCACCATGCTTTCGAGTAACCTACACTTTATCGATCAAGGTTTTCATGTATGCATCTTATGGAAAGAATCTTAGACTTAACATTTATTGAGGGATTATATATATAAATACATATGCATATCCAATCACCACATACTTATAATACGTATAATATACATGTGATAACAACAAACGACATATGCAATTGTTAAAACACAAGTGATGGTTATGGCCATACTATTGTAATTCCTTATAACCGCAAGGAATTACTACCACCTAAGGTCTACATCACATGTAGAAACATGTTATTGATGAAGATCTATGATCAAACCAACCCGGGTTGATCGGTTTGACACTTGAACTTATCGACTAGCCTCCTGGTGGTCGGTTGGTCTGTCGGATCAATTGTATGGTATCTGATCCAAATGACATTTGGACACCTCCAATCGATTGGTTGGACCACCAGCTGATCGATTCATCTATACCTATCATTTGTCCTCCTCGGTCCTCCAGCCAATCATTCTGTCATCTGAAATGAGCGGTTCATCTAGTATTGAGCATCTTATTTGTCATAATAAGAATTAAAACTATCCTATTGCTATTTAATATATTATATTAAAATAGGAAATCCTTGAGTTACATTCGAGGGGAGCATAGAAAGGAAAGAATTAATACTTTGACATATGAAAATGAAGAGAGAGGCTTGGTATGAAAACTGAGATATAAAATAGGAATAACAACCATCAAACACCCACAAAGATTCAAATGGGTTTATTGATCATAACCATGCTTTACATCCACCATCAAAATGATGTGATCATATGGTATTTTATTGGATATGCACATTAATCATTTTTAATATTCACATTGTATGCAATAAATGATGAAAACTAAATATGATCATATCGATTGAAATCCAGATACAATGTAAATTGACATGCCTTTGATACCACTATTGGGAAACCAATGCAACATATAAGGTGGGTAAATAAAAATTTAATGCCTGATTCCCTAATAAGCAAGAGCTTGTCAACAATGATATATCTAGGAAAGAAGGTAACAAAAGATATACCTAGTCGTGGAGCAAGTCCAGTGACAACTCTTGTTGCAGCGTGCTTCTTCTCCAAGAAACACTCAAACAGTCATCAACAATGGCCTCGTGGTGCAATACCACAGACGGTCGTTGATGAAATCCTCCTAGTGACATGATACAACCTCCTCACCTTTGTAGTAGTCCATGCAGACCATGGAGAACTCTAGGTTGTGCTATCAGAGCCAACGAGAAGGAGTTGTCCCTTCGAACATCAATATGCTATGATTGATTTGCTCTCTCAATTGTCGCTCCCTTGTTGTTCCTCCCTTTAACGGGTAGAACTTGCTCGGCCTCTCTATTGGTTACCAAAACCAAAGAGGACAACAATTGTCAGAGCTTATTGTTGTGTCTGGGAATCCCCTATTATCCCTCTATTTATAGGAGGGCCAAGGTTATGGTTCTAGTCTATTCAGGAGTCAAAGAGACAAACTTTCATGATTTTTTGGAACCTAAGACTACTAAACCAGTCAATTCATTGTTGAACTGATAGGTTCACACATGAGATGATTGGTTCAACCCTTGAACCATTCATTTTAGTATGTTTCCCACTCACAATTGTATTGGGAATTAATATCTGAGTAATGCTCAACATGACGATAACATCAATCCTTGATCCAGTCAAATTGATCATTGAACTGTGTGGGTCATCACATGAACCGACCATCTCAGACCTTGAACTAGTTTTCTCATTCAGTGAACCAGTCAGTTCATGCCCAAACCCAATCAATATTCAACCAATGTAGTTTCAATTAACTTGACACTCTAATCTATTGGTGCAACACTTGAACTGGTTGGTTCGTAGCCCAGTCAGTCAATTTTCAACCAGTGTTGTCTACATTGAATACCTAAACATTTTAGTAATGAAGTTAAGTATCATTCATGTATAAACTCCTATTCCAAGTGCATCCTATGCCTATGACCCTAGGTCCCAAATTACATTGGCAATGAATGTCCATAACCAATCTATGAGATCACAAGCAATGAGCGGTAACTAGCAACACATCATTGCTACCCAAGTAATTCAGAAAGTTAGAAAATAACTTCAACCTAGAATCCATGATCAGTGTTTCCATGATCATATAGTTCCTTTGTCTCTAATATCTAGATTGAACTTGAGGCTTGGAATCGCCATCTTTCTTCAACATTCAATCCATGTTCCTTGAACTAGAGATAACTATGTGAGATACATGCGTGTTCACATATCTTATATTGAGTCACATGTGTATGGCCATACATTTATCATTCTCGCTTATCAAGTGGCCTAGATATAAATCTCCTCTAAGAGGGACAAATCCCATATACATCACTAACACTCAATGCCCATGTGTTACAACATCCCTGAGCATCGCCTTTATGGAAACCCTTATTCAAGGTCACGTTGGATGATGTCAAAATACATTGAACGACATGTGATGAGTATAATGACTTCTTGTCTTAGAACCACAATCACTACTATCACTATGAGAGATGATTTTAACTACCATTCCATGGTATTCATGTATTACTCTTAAGGCGGGTTGTTCGATACACTGTTCTCTAACATGTACATGTGTGCTTGACTTGATATCATATATCATGACTCATGAAACTTTATCATAAGTCAACACACATTGTAGTCTTATGTATTACTATTGTCTATTTTTCTTCCCCAGTAATATCTGACTAGGGACATAACAAGAATGTGTCTACTCTTATCGTACATATGATCTCATTGTTCAGGTCCTAAATATGAAAACATATGTCATCGAGTATGACCATTCTATAGACATCTTCTAAGTCTATGTCATGATATCATGATTGAGACAAACATAATAGGTGTAATTACCTTTATTATTGTCAAATTAGGTATACAATCATCATATGATGGGCTCTTAGGGCATACATACCAATACAAGGAAGGTCCTTGAAGCAATGATCCATCAACAACCAAAGAAATAACCAAAAAGGGAATCCAATCAAACGACTGTCTTGCCAGTTGGTGGACTGGAAATCCATTAAACAAAGATCTAGGGTTACATTAAATGTGAATATTTTGGTTGTTGTTTACAACTCTTGATGGCTCAAGATGTTGCATTAGTTTCCATATCATGTTTTATTACTTGTACTTATCATTGTAGTATATGATATCTATAATATGGTACATGTAGTGGTGATTGAATACATACGACTATTATATCAAATTGCTCAATATAAAATGAATGTTTAATATGACTTTCATCGCACAACACACATGCATTCCTCGATCAGCTACATGTGGGACCACCGAGCATTGTGTACTATTTTGGGCAGTGCAATAACAAGTATGTGATTATGCCAAAGCAGGGTGCATAGCTTGTTGTCTTAGCCTTTGCGTTGGACTTGAATAGGTGATCTTAGTTAAGATCCTAGGGGCATAAATATAGTATATATTTCATATAATGATTTATGATAAAGGATTTGGGCAACGATCTGTCCAAGAGTTGCATTAGATGCAATTGGTAATTATTACCTACATAAATAGTTAAGTGGTGAGTCATAACTTGATCTAGTATGGATCTTGTCTAACTAGAACATTGCACCTTGTAACCTCTCACATTAGTAGTGAGTGATATTAATTTGTTCAAAATAGTGGGAGCGTTATTAAATAATTACCGAATTAATATCATCAAATCACATTAATTTTCAAATCAAATTGTTGAATCATGAAAATATTTATTTTTTAGATCTAGTGGTAAACACACCTAGAAACTTCTTGTTTTTATCAGTCATTGCAAAAGAAATTTTGAATGGGAGTAAATTCCATGACTAGTATAAGAGATTGAGAATTGTTCTCACTCATTAGATTAAGATATGTTGTTGGAGATACTAGAACTAGAGGAATAAGCTCCCAATGTTCCTAGAGAGGAAAGGAAAGCTTATCATAAGCATATCAATGATGCTATCGATGTCAGGTGTGTCATGATATGCTCCATGAATCATGAGATCCAAAAGCAACATGATAACATAGGAGTTCAAGAGATGTCCACGATCTTAAGAACATGTTCTAAGAACAAGCACGAAAATAGAGGTGTGATGTATCAGAGGCCTTGGTTAATTGCAAAATTACTAAAGATGATCCACTCTGACCCCATGTACTCAAGTTGATTAGGTATTTGGAAATCCTAGAGAGATTGAGATTCCCCATAGGATAAGATTTCACCATTGATGTAATCTTACAATCATTTTAAAATCATATAGTTTGTTTTTCATGGACTGCAACATCAACAATTATGTCCAAATGTTGTTAGAGTTGGTTGGCATATATAGGAACTACTGAGATTTAGATGAGGAAAGATAGGCCAAAGTCTGTGTTTATGGTCAATAAGGGAAAGGAAAAGATAAATGGAAAAGACAAATATAAGAAGAGTTCTTAATCTTGCCAAAAGCCCAAGTCAGATGCCCTAAATCTAAAGGAGGAGTAGGTAAATATGGCAAGTATGAACATTGTTACCCGTCAGGACATTGGAAAAGAAATTGACCATCTTTTCCTTCAGGAACTAAATATGAAATAAGAGGGAATAGGGATCTCCACTTTAGCTGTAGATGTTATATAGACAAACTTATTGACTTATTCATCTTTGGAATTGGATACATCATGTGGATCTCACATATGAAATAATATTCATGATATGAAAATAAGTATACCCTTACCAAAGGGAGATGTGGATCTATGAGTTCTTATTGGAGCAAGAGTCGGTGCCACAACTATAGGGACTTATAGATTATGTGTTCCCACTGGTCTTGTAATAGAGTTAGGGAACTGCAAATATGTACCTTCCATAAATAGAAACATTATTTAAGAATTTTGACTGGGCAAGAACAATTTGCATATAAATAAAGAATTGTGAAATTAATATTTCAAGAGATGAAATAGATTATGGAAGTGCATCAATGTCTTATGGTCTTTATTTATGAAACTTGAGAAGAAAATCTATAATATAAATACCAATAAATATTGGTGACCCAAACACTATTGTGTATAGAATATAAATGAGAAATTCATTTCTAGTCTCCATAAAGGTGGTCATCTAGACTCTTTGGTTTTAAATCAATAGAGACATGTGAACCTTGATTAGCGGGAAAAATGAAAAACTCACCCATCACTAGTAACAGTGAGAGAACACCTACCTTATTAGGACTCATATATATGGATGTATGTGGACTTTTAGCACTAGTTCCAAAGGAGAATAATAATACTACATCACATTTGAAAAGTTACTTCAATAGATATGTATATGCGTATCTTAAAAAACACAAATAAGAATCTCTTGAAAATTTCTAACTCATGATCAAAGTACATAATCAAGTTGGTTAAAATGTTAACCACTATAATACAATCATGGTGGAGAATATCTAAGCTAAGAGTTTAACACCCTTTTGAGAGACTGCTACCTATAATACCATATCACAAAAGTGTGTTAGAAAGAAATAACTGCACCATATTTGATATGGTAAAATCAATAATCAATTTAGAAAATCTTCTGACTTCCTTATGGAGACATGCTATTAAAACTGCCATGTTTCCACTTATCTGAGTAACTACCAAATCCGTTCAAAAGATACCATATGTGATATGAAATGGGAAGCACCCCAACTTATCTTTTAAGAAGGTTTGGGGATGTGATGCTAATGTCAAGAAGTAATTATGTGAAAATATTGAACCCAAATCAGATAAATGTTTCTTTGTTGGATACCCTAATGAAACGAAGGGTTATTAATTCTATTCCTTCTGACAACAAAGAGTTTGCTGCCAGAACTGTTGTATTCCTTATGAATAAATTCACTTACAAAGGAACCACAAGGAGGATAATACATCTTGAGAGAATTTTAACACCAAAAAAATATTAATGAATCTTCAAAGGTAAACGAGGATCAAAGAGAATAACAAGCCGCTATATAATCTTAAATTTCTCATGTAGAACAAGAACCTTAAAGGTGTAGTAGGTCATGTATGGAGCTAGAGAGATTTGGCTTTCTGATGACTCAAATAGATGATTTGTTGGTGATAAATGATGATGATGAGTCAAAATCTTACAATGATGGTATGGAGCGAGTAAATTCTAGTAAATGGGATGCCATAAGATATGATATGGACTCCATGTACTACAATGCAATATGGAAATCGGTGGATGCACCTGAATAGGTAAAACCCATAGGGTGAAAATGGCTATGTAAGAATAACACTAGAATGGATGCTATTGTACAAACCTATAAACAATTATTGGCTATAAAATCTTACAAACAATTTCAAGATGTTGACTACGACGAATCTTTTTTAGTATTTTCTGTGGTCAAGTCCGTTAGGATCATGCTTGCCATTGTATCTCATCATGACTATCAGCTTTGGAAAATGTGCATTAAAATTAATTTCCTTAATAGGGTTGTTCTAGAGGATATGTAAATGACATAAATTAAAGGTTTTATTGCTCCAAATGACAAGAATATAGTTTGAAAGCTAAAAAGGTCAATTTATGGATTAATGCAAGCATAAAGAATATTGAATCTTCATTTTTATGAGATATTCAAATAGTTTGGTTGTATCAAAAATGAATATGAAAGTTTTATTTACAAGAAGGTTAGTGGGGGTATGATTGTATTTGTCGCATTGTATGCAGAAGACATACAATTGGTGATAAATGACATACCTACTCTATAGTTAGTTATGACTTGGTTTGAAAGTACCTTGTTCATGAAGGAGATAGGTGCATCATCTTATATTCTAGGAATCAAGATATTCATAGGTAGATCTAGAAGGCTTCTTGACCTAAGAGAGAGTACATATATTGAGAAGGTGCTGAAGAGGTTCTACATCTAAGATTTTAAGAGAGGAAACTTACCCTTTTCTCATAGAATAAGTTTCTATAAGTCCCAATTTCTAAGATATTTGGAAGAAAAGACACACATGAGTAAGATTCTATATGCATATGTACTTGAATCTATAATACACATAATGTTATGTACATGCCCATATGTCTTGTATGCTTTGAGCATGGCGGGTAGATTCCATTCAGTCACAATGAAGGTCATTCAGTCACAGTGAAGGTCATTGGATTGTTGTGACAAATATCCTGAAGTACTTGAGAATAACAAAGGACCAATTACTGATATGTGGAGGTAAAGAAGAGTTAGTTGTAAAGAGTTACATTATCGCAAGCTTCCAAACCATATAGGACAATTACTGACCCAAATCATGATTTTGGTTTGCCTAAATGATAGAGATGTAAGAAGGAAGAGTTCCAAGCTATAGAATGACAATTCTACAACAGAAGACAACTATGTCTCCACATCCAATTAATGCAGCAAAGAAAGTAGTATGGATCAAGAAGTTCATTAGTTAACTTAGGATGATTCTAGACATTGAGGACGTAGGATAGCCTTCCTGTGACATCAATGGAGCCATTGAATAGTCTAAGAACCTAGATTACATCAATGTTCCAAGCACAATCTACCATGATATCATCTCATATGAGATCATACACATATTAGATGTAATGATTTAACAAAGTACCAACTAGAAGCAATGATACTAATCCCTTGACAAAAGTACTTTCACACTAGAAGTGTGATGTCCATGTTAGATCACTGGAATTCAATTCATGAGTGACTAGCTCTAGTGCAAGTGGGAGATTATTAGATTATAATAGGGATACATTGTAGGTTGTAAGGCCCCTAACCCTGGTTAATTATAAATATAGTTTGTTTGTCATAGGTAGCTTAATGCTTAGCCTTAAAAGTTAACTCTAATTTGTAAGGTTACACTGTATGATGAAATTAGACCGGTAAACTGATCGAATACGGAGCGTATACTACTATATCTGAGAAAAAAAGTTTGATCCGATATCCGATCTGATATCCGACGGATACAATGTGTTAACATTTGAATCATATCTTCCAAAGTAATAATGTCTGAGTTTGGATAAATATCTGATCTGAATCTAAAATCAATTTAATGTTAATAAATATACTATATATAGAAAAATTGATTTACTATTTTACTCTACTAAGCACCACCAACTCGTTTCCGTCCTTACATATACCTGAGATAATTGGACTGTCTTGCTGCGTTTAGTTTCATGATTATCGTTCCGTCCCGGCAAACGTCTAACAAAGTTGAACTGTTTTGTTTTTGATAAGATAACATATATTATTTATCCGCTCAAAAATTCTTCTATCGTAATTCCTTCGCTGTCTTTCCTCTCGTATTACACGATCGTCGTCTCGTATCTTCTTAACAATTTCACCGCTGCCCTTCATCTTCCTTGTACTTGCTTTCTCCAACCAGGACAGGGATACGTATCAAGGCCACCATTGCCCCCAGCGGCATAAGTCGTGATCGCTCCAGCGGCTCAGGTCATGATCGTTAAATTTTTTCAGATCTCCATGTCTTCAAAGTCATCATATCTACTGCTATCAGATTCTACGCTGGAAGATCGTTGAACGATACTCCAGTCCACAATTAATCAACTCGTTTTCCAAAACCTCCAATGATGTCTCCTCCTCAGTCGGTGGGTGTGCAAGAACACTAACTTCAATTGTCAGATTACTTGTATATATATATCTTTTCTCGATTCATTGAACGAGAAGCCCAAAGGTGTCTCTTTTGTACTTTTCTAGCGTGAAATCCATGATAAAATTATATGGTACAAAGTGATCAAGAAAATAATTAAGAAACTTCGTGTGAGGCCGAAGAAAAGAAAATCAAGCTTCATCGGATAACAAGAGCACTAACAGTAACACTATTGGATGCTTAAATTCTATGGTTTAGTTCGTTTATATCTTGCTCTGAAACAATATTTTTTAGTAGGTCTTTATTCTATTGGAGCATGATTGCAATGGTTGCTGGAGCTACAACATATCTCATGGAGTTATGAAACCTAACGTCAATGAAACTTAAAATAGTATCCACCATGCATGTACATCGAAGATAGCAAGTCAAACTTAAATCGTGGATCAATAGGTCATTATATCTATGATTATTAAGACTGAAGTCTTATGGAAACGTTGAAAGAATTGCTTTGGTCATAACAGGCACACAAGGTATTTTCTGTTTGTCAAAACTTCTATTTTTATAAGTTGAATGCCAATAACCTATTGTTTAACCATTTTTATTAATTATTCTGAACTTACAATACAACGCTGAGAGTTGTTCCTGAGGTATATGGTTTGTGGTGTTGTGTCTTAAATGATCACAACATTGCAGCTCATCTTTCTTAATCCATTGGTAATTTTGAGATAAACTATCGGTAGAATTCAAGATTCTTGTGTACATGTAGGAATGCATCATCACGACATTACATCTTATCTTTTCTTAATCCAATGGTAATTTTCAGCTAAGCCATCGGTAGAATTTAGGATTCTTGTGTACATGTTTGTTTAGTGGATGGGCTAACATGAAAGAGTAAATAAACTTGTGATCTTAGTTGGAAGAATATGGTTATTATTATGTAGTAAGGTCGGGTGCCTACTGTATTGTGTATAACTTCTTAATCTAAAATAAAATAAAAAAATCCTAACTTATGGTACAAACAATTATTTTATTTTTCATTTGATAATGCAATCATGTTGAATTTCTCTCCCCTTTTCAGTATATTATGTACAATATTTTATTGGCATCATTATTTCATGTGCACAATACATTTTTTAGCTTTCATGACATAGGAAACTATGTTGCTACAAAAGTTTTCAAAAAATAAATATGTTGTTATATGGAGTGGAGGAAACATTAACTTTTTTTTTATCATAAACTATATTGATCAATACAATCAATGCCAAGAATAAATATGTCATTTGTTACCCTTAACCTTGCTTATATTTGTAGCATAGATTCTAGCCTCTAAGGTCATGCTTAATGGATCCCACTTTTAACTATTTTCATAGAATGCACCTTCTTAAAATTGTATATATTTTGTCAAACGAGTCTTTTTGGTTCTCACCTTTTTATGTTTAATTCATATCAATTAATAAGACTTAGGTGAGAGGCACAATTTTCCATGACAATAAATAATTTCCCAAATAGTTTGTAGTAGCACATACCTTACCTGGTGTTGTAAATATGCATATTATCTTGAACTCAAAATTTTGTACATCTAGAGTCAATGCCTACCATGATATTTTTATCTTCCTCCATTTCATGTATTGGGTCATATCTTAACTATATATGTGGTGCTTAGTTGGACTTCTTGAAGTCTGACCTTTCAACAAACTTTGCATTAGATGCGTACTTTTTCAAAGTTTCAATTCACTCAATACAATGTTTTCATACTCATGCTCTCACACTTTCATTTCATAATTTGATGATGTCTAAGACCTAGATGCAAGAATTATGTATACATGATTGATGCATGATTTCAATTATCCCTTTAATTCAACACATAGTTTTTAGTATGGTGCTCCATATCATTAGAATGAGTGTGTGGCAGATGGATTATAACGAGTAAAAGAATGTGTCCATGCAATCTGAGTAATTGTGGATAATAGGTTGAGAACAAATATAATGTAAGAGATGCCTAGAAACTAGTAGTGACTTTTGCAACTCTAATATGGAATAACTAATGTTGAAAATAATATATGTTGACCATTAACCATCAACTCTTCCTTTGAAACCTTAGATCATTGATTGTTCATAAATTTGGAAAGTATTATGGCTTTGTACATGATTCATATATTGATTTTTTATTGTTATTTATGTAAATGGAGCATTCTATAATCTATATATTTGTAGTAGCATACATTAGCATTGTTTTAAATTTGATAAATATTTTTTGACCAATGTTTCTTGTCATGTAAAACACTTCATTTGTCTTTTAAGGATGCTCTCTTTCATAATTTTTCTTAAATATTGCTTGCTATAATGTTTATCACAACCTACAATTTTCTTCATTAGATTTAGTTAAGATCCCATTGCTATAAAATAGGAGGTACTTCTGAATGCAATATTTTTACCTGAGCATATATATAATTCAATGTTGTACCATGTATAAATATCAAAATTCGTGTAGAGATTTGACCTTTTTTCATAATTGCATAATTATTTCATGTTTCTCTCTTAAATATTACAATAGGGATAGACATATTTTTTAATTGGCTAGGATTAAGTGTTTAATGTTTAGGTTGATAGACTTAACGTATTGCTCAATGTTAGAATTGTAAAAATATGAATGGGATTATCCTATGCTCATATACAAGTAATAATGCTAGAATCATACACATGTGCATCCCACTATATATTTTGACATATTAAATTAAATTGATAAATGAGTGTAGTTTTGTTCATATTTATTTCACAACCATTACTTAATCCATTTATATGTTTTGAGCCTTTCACATGTATTAGAATGTAGCTAATGATATAAATAAAAGTCTCGTTATGGAGCTCATGATATATGGTACCATATGTGAAGAAGTCTCGTTATGGAACTCATGATATGTGGTACCCTATGAAAAAGATGTGAAATTCTTGTTTATTGATCTTTCAAATAATGCAATTTAGAATGTTCATATTTTGTAATTTCAAAAGCGAACACATGCAACAAAATCTTGATTACCCATTCACTTAATGACATGGATTTATTTTTGTATTAATCTCATAGGGCACACATTTATTGGTGATGTGAATATTAACATGTAAAAAATTTCATCTTCCTATTTTCATCTACCTATTAAAAAGATATAGTAGTATCATTATGTTAAGGTCACATAATAACTATAGGTGTACATTACATGCAACAAACAATAAAAAAGATATTGACATAATCAAATAGTCCTCCATGCAATGTCACTTTGTTTTATTATTTCATAAAACTATGAATTCATTGTAACTACTAGCTACCAAACATGCCCTAATTGTTGCCTTACTTGTCAAGGTTGCTTTCCATCAAATTCTTCTTGAATGTTGCTTTCGATAATGTTCATTACAACCTTACAATTTTATTCACTAGATTCTATTAAGATCCCAACATTCCAATATATGTGGAACTTATGAATGTAATCTTTATATCCATACATTTTATGATTAAATGTCCTACTATACATAAATATGTAGAACTCATGTATAAATCTGTGTTTTTTAGTTATTGCATAAGTGTTACATGTTGTGCTCTTATGTATTATCATAGGGATAACTATGTTTTCTCTAGGTGATTGGGATTCGATATGTGATGTAGTTTCTTAGCTTTGCTTAATTTTACATTTCGAAAACACAAAGAAATTGGAAGGAAAACCACTCATACTATCCAACTACAATGTATAAAAGTCACTTGCTTTGCACGTGCATATACTAGTATTAAATTAAATGTAATTGATATAGTGTCTATATTTTCATATTTCTATAAATAAATAACATATATTTAATAATATGTATATGTATTTGGAATTTGAACTTTTACAGAGCGAATACAACTATATCTGATATCCGATCTGAAATTTTCAGATCACAAATTCGATATCCAAAATCCAATATGTATTTTGCAGATGTCAATTTTTTTGTAAAATTTCAAATTCAAATCTGAATCAAATGTATGAATTCTGGACATCCATTTACAGGTCTAGATGAAACTATGTTTATAATTTGAATCAAAATAGACCTTGTTTGCTCAAGGTATACAAATTCATGTAATTTGTGAACATTTATGTAAATTATCCTTTTGTAGTGATATGAACATAATTGTCACACTTGTTTGAGTTTGTAGTGATATGAACATAATTGTGACGCTTGCTTGAATTGCTTCATGATGTACATAAGAATTTTATAATTTTCCTTAGCCTTCGAATGCTTTTGAACCTTGTTTTTATCGAGTCTACATAAGCTAAGTGAGAAGATAGTACAATGTCATCATTGGTCAATGGTTTACCTAGTACCATAAGGAGTTCCTGAGTTGTTGGGACCTTTATGTGTTGATCGACGAGATTGGCGTGTGTGTATGTACTTGAGGTTGATCTACAGAATTTCAGTCACCGAAGAGATTTAGACCAACTAGTTTTTGAATGATGCTTTCTGGGTGCTTGACGAACCTTCTGATACTTTGTCGAATGGGTTCTCTGAGCTTTGACCAACAGATGTTCTGTCCAATGAGTGATTAGTTCCAACCCTATAAATACACCATATCCTCCTTTCTTTTCATTTTATTTTGGCAGAGTTTTATTTGTTCTCAAAAGTGCCGGATGAGAACTTCTAGAGAACAGAGGTCGACGGGGACCCATCAAGGTCGGTGATTGCATGCTTTTTGCAGATGCTTGTGCAAGAACTGAGGCTCCTTGGACTGATCTAGAGTCGTTGATTGTTTTCCTTGCTTCTTTTGTGTAAGATTCTTGCTCTGCTACTCATTTTATTACTGTTCTTCACCTTCCTTCCTCTTGCACTGAATCCCTTGGTGTTTTCTTGCCGGCACCCTATGCATGTGGGTTGAGGACTCTCTTTTCTTCTTCCTAGCTCTAGTTCCACTATGTTCATGGAAAAAGGAGACATTCTTAGAGCTTTAATGGGTTTAGCTTAACATTTGGGTGCTGATTTTGGGAGTTTCCACCTTGGATATCAGATTTCTTCTCTCTACTAGGTGAGTTACAAAATTTTGAATGCATTTCGTGCCTACCTTCTATATGCATGTCATCGTTATTATTTTAGAACTCTTAAATTGGTAAATGATGGATCTTATAAGTGCTATTTTTTATGACAAAGTGATGATCAAAGAATGTCAACTGTATTTCAAACCTTATCAACATTATTTGCTAAAAATTGAATTAATTCTTAAGTATGAAGGACCTAAAATTTGAAATATTAGTGCTTGAACTACTATCATGGTCATGTAAAAATGGTTGGAAAAAACCCTAATCACAAAAGGTAACTTGTTCATGATAAGTGTTGAATGTTGATGATGCCATTACATGAAGTAATATTGTTTCGATCGTAGTGATACTTATAGCATGATACACTCAGGTGGTGTCGATCTTTTCATGACCAAGGATAATTACTTTCTCTATGAAGGAGTGCTGTGGAACTATTTAAGTATGTTTTATATCTTCTAAGGTTGCACATCCTAATTACTTTTGTAAGAACCTTTTTAGCTTGATACATAACTTGATTGATGCAGTCAAAATGTAACTAATTGATCTAAATAATCTACTGTAACCCTAAGCAAGTAGTGCCTTGAGACATAGAGCTATTCTAGTGTGATAAGTGTTGGGTAGTGAAATGATTAATCTAAAAGGAGCTTGGATCATATACTATTGAGTATATGTTGGTGCAGGGAGCGTATACCCATGTCATCTTAATCCCAAGGTTTTGGAGGGCATTCATGGTCATGTATCAAATGTTGAAATGATTGAGAGCGAATGTAGTCATAACTCAGATTTGAGGGTAGCATTCCCTGGTTTCTAGTGTTGTGACCTTTGTACCTAGAGCAGATTAGGTTGTTTTCTAGTTGGGCCAATGTGACTAAGATTGCTGCTCATACTGACTGAGGGGAAGACATCTTAGGATTATAACCATCTTAAATCTTATACAGGGCTGATTTCAACTTCGCAGTGGTCATCTAGTAGTTTGAGTGGTACGCCTCGAACTACCTATGACTTAACAAAATATGTAATTCAGGTGTGTAGCATAACTGTTAGGGTTACTTGGTGAATCACACTGGATGATGATCCTTTCTATGTTCCTTTTGATTTTTAGATGATTTATAATGCGGTAATAGAAATCAATTATACTCATAACTCTAACTATATGTAAGTTATACAAGCTTTCAACTCTGCAATACTATCTGCTTAAGTACATAACTTTAGTATGTAATTGATGTTTTTGGAGTTATATCTCTCACTAGGACATGAGTCTCACCTCGTGGGTCACCACATCTTTTTAAATGACCGGCAACACCATTAGATGAAGAGTGATGAGGAGGCACACTTTGAAGATCTAAAGTGCAGAAGGTTGGTTGTTTGTATAGAGTCCTAGAGTCATCCTTTGCACAATAAGGTCTGAGTGGGGAGTTTTAAATATCATGTATATCAACATGAAATTTTGCTTGCATGCCTTTAGAAGTGTAAATGATGTAATTATGTGGACATCACCTTTTGTATACGGGTTATGGATAAGTCCACTAAACTTCTATAAAGGTACGTGGTACAAATATGTATGAAGTTGTGACCTTTACATAAATGTTTCTTATGGAATGTGGAAATTTTATTTGGTTTTAATTATGCACCTTTTTGGTAATGAGATTAATTAGTGTTTGATCAACATTTTGATTTTTTTTGACAAGGGGATGATGGCGGAGCTAGGGTTAGAGGGGCCGACTGGAGGCGATCGCTGGGGCGATCCCGAGGGAGAAGGAGATGGTAGAGCGCTCGATCCAAGAGAGGAGAAGAAGACATCACAAGTGCACCATGGAGGTACGTTGAGATCGGGGACAGAGATAGATCATGTAACCGAAGAAGATTGGAGAAATGCAGGGGAGTGGCGACTCTATTAATACCAGAGATATGGCTTAACTTCACGGTGAATGGGATGCACAACTAAGGAACAAACAATAACTCAATGGAGGGCATATCGGTGCGGGTTGAGGATACAACCGTTAGCGGAGGAAACACAAACATGGCGACAGGCAGCAGTACAGATGTGGGGGGTCGGAACTCATACGTGCCGGCATGCCTAGGCCATCAGACAACAGAAACCAATACCCAAACGAGCTCTATGATGGACACTTTCTTTCTTGAGAAACTGTTCAAAGACAAGTTACTAGCAGGAGCAGTGAGCTTCGGAAACATGGAGGGAACTCCAGCCTTAGAAATTGATCCAGATATTTAAGAGGATGTCATGAGACCCTGGAAGTTTGTTGTGGTGGTCATGATGCTAGGAACAGTGATCGGATACATGACGTTCAGGGACAAAATCAAACTTCTATGGCAGATTAAGGGGAGATTTAATATGTTTAAGCTTGAACATGGGCACTTTGTGGTCCAACTCTCGTGTCAACACGATTTTGATATGGCTCTGGTAGGAGGCCCTTGGAAGATCTTTGGCTGTAACGTGATGGTATGGAAATGGTACCCTAATTTCAAACCTACCAAAGCTTTACCAAATTACATGGTTACATGGGTGAGGATAATGAACCCGTCCCTCCATCTATATGTGACCACAATGTTCCAGTACATAGGCATGGTGCTGGGTTTCCTGGTAAAGATAGATAAACATATAAAAAACATATCCCGTAGTAGGTTTGCAAGATTGGCTATAGAAGTGGATACATACAAGGATCTTTGTTCCATCGATCCTGATCAACGGGGTGGAGTATGAAGTGATCTATGAAGGCTTGCCATGGGGATGTGATAAGTGTGGCAAGGAAGGACATACTTCCAAACAATGCAACTATGGAAAAGAAAAGGATGTTATTGGTAATTCCACGAGCATGGAGGTGGTGCCAGAAACATCATAGACCGGCATGATCACAAGTGTGCAAGGATGGCAAACTCAACAATCAAGGAAGGGAAACCAAAGAATGAGGATGACACAGGAAACACATCAGATGGAGAATTCCAATAGGTTCATAGATTTACAACAAGAGGAACAAGAGGAACCACAAGACAAGGGATACGAGGTCCAACCCGCGAAAGAGAACTCTACCGTACAGACAAAGACAATGAATGTGTGGAGGAAAAAGCAATCACACAGGCAAGAGGAGGCAAAGCTGAACAGAGAAGGGATGTTAGGCGACATTACCAATACTCTTCACAACATAGCTAGAAGGAAGAACGAGGAGATAAGCAAGGAGGCGGAAGTAAGAGAGAAGCATAGAGTGGTTAACCCAGATGTGGATCAAGTCATTATAGTTATGGATGATGATGATATAGACGAAGTAGAGATGCATCCTGAGGATACCAGCAAACAAGTCGGTACATCGGATACAACTACCTCGAGCCGCCTAAAGAAAGACAGAAAGAAAAAAGGAGTGTGAGAGAAGGACAAAGCACTGTTATCTTGAAGAATAAGCTCGACAAGGAATCGAGCATGAAACACAAAGGTAGAACAAAGCCACTAGATCATGTGGGGACAAGGAGGAGAAGCACACGCCTAAAAAGGCACGACGGATATGCGAATGAGGAAAACACCAGTAACGCTACTGCTGAGAACACAATGTTGGTATGTATGCCCATAAACCAAGTCATGTGATGATTGTAATGGGATAATTTGTAAATGATTTAAATAATCGTAAAGGCACTTTTTGATCTATATGTTTTAACTATTTCTAAGATGATAGTGTAACATGATAGATGTCTAAAGATTTGTTTACTCGATGACGTATGCTTTTAGGTTCAGGACCTAAATGATGAGATCATACAGATGTTAAGAGTATACATTCTTGTTTAGTCCCTAGTCAGTTGTTATTGTGGAAATAACCATAGACATCAATAACACTAAAGATTAGATTGTGTATTGGTTGATGGCAGAATCTCATTAGTCATGATATAGTGATATCAAACCAAGCACATAGGTACTTGTTAGAGAACAAGTGTACCAGACAGACCCACCGTGAGAGTGACACATGCAACCATGATTTGGTAGTCACAGTCAGCTCTCACAGTGATGGTGGTGAGTGTGATTCTTCGACCTAAAATCACTACACTCAACACATGTCGTTGGGTACACTTTGACATCATCAAACGTAGTCCTGAAACATGGGTTGTTATAAAGGTGATGATTGGGTGGCTTTGACACATGGGGCTTTTGAGGGGTGAGTGATAGATATGGGATTTGTCCCTCCTAAGGGAGTTTAATGTCCATGGCCACTTGATGAGTAGGATTGAGAAAGGCATGCACATGTATGTGTGAATCAATATGAGATATTGATGTCAAACACATCTCACCCAGTCTGCTCTGAGATCAAGGAAATGGAAGAACGTTGAAAGGATGACTGTACCATGCCTTGAGTTCATTCAGGACATTAGTGACAAAGGAATTATACATTCACTGTAACACCATTCAGGAATTGTAGGATTGAAATTTGTTCTCCAACTTTCTATTTCACTTGGGTAGCACTGATGTGCGACTAGGCACCACTCTTTGCTTGTGAAGTCATAAGTGTTATGGACTTTCACTACCAATGTGAAACGGACATGTAGGGTCACACACATAGGATTTAACCTGGAAGAGGAGTTTATCCACAAAAGATGTTTAGATTGATTACTAAAGGAGTTTAGTAGTTCAATTAAACACTCAATTGATTGATAGCTCAAAATCATAGTGTTCAAGGTGTTGGACCAATTGATTAGAGTATCAGATTGATTGAAACTGTGATTGACTGATTTGCACATTCTGCTGCCCCAACCGATCGGCTCATGTGATGAACCGATCGGCTCAGGTTAGTGAACCGATCGGCTCATGTGATGAACCGATAGGCTCAAGACAGACTGAGACGACCGGTTCAAGGGTTGAACCGATCGGCTCAACTGGTCTAACCGAGATCATTTGGAAAGTCAGAAGACTATTTTGCAAATACAATTTGTTTCACTTGTACAAATTCGATTTGAACAAGGATTAATATTTGATTAATCGAAAACAAATATGAAAGTCAATTTGAGCTGGACCAGGACCACAAACCGATCAGCTCAGAAGTGAATCGATCAGCTCAGGTGTCCCAAATGATCGGTTCAGGTGTGAACTGATCGGTTGAGGTCACCAAATGACCGTTTTAGGGTTGAAACAATCGGTTCAGCTGGCACAGTTGGTTGTTTTGTGGAAAATCTCAAACCCTTCTACTCTTGCTTTAATCCCGCATTGTTCGGGGTAGAGAACCCTATCCCATAACCCTCTTATATATAGGGGTATTTGGGGCTTCTCAAAGTACAACTCAGAACACCAGTTGCTCTACAAAGTTGTCATTCTCTCTGGTTTGGGTAACCGAGAGAGCCCGAGAAAGTGCTACCTGATAAGGGAGGCACAACAAGGGAAAGACAACTATAGAATAGTGACTGGTGGCATGAGAGTGTGTCGGTGACTAGTACACTGATAGGAGGGTACGACTCCTTCTGATTCCTTATGGGACAAGGAGATCAGAGTTCCAGGCAGTCTGTGTGGACGACTGCAGAGGCGGGAGACTTCTTCTACTCAGAGGACAGCTATGAATCCCGTCAGTCCTGGTGAGGCCAGGATCTACACAAACACCGTCCAAGATCGGAGGTGAAGACCGCACAAGCCGCGAGGTAACGTCACCGAGCAAGCCTTGGGACAAGGTATGCCTCTACAAGCCATCCTTCCTATTGTATAGACGTTGACGCGGTTCCTTATTCTGGGTTTGGGAGAAGAAATTTTTTGTTTCCGTTGCCTTCTCTATCTCCCCTAAAACCCAACACACAAAGCAAAGGGACATAGATGAGGAACTAAACGCAGATGGACGTCAAGCAGAGGTAATAGAGCCTGAAGAATGCTGAGTTCAAACCACATCAACCTTATAATCAACCGACAACCTTTAATGTGAATTCTCTACTGGAATGTACGTGGTATTGGCAACAAAGATATATGCTCAGTTTTCTCTAGTTACTTTTGAGAACATAAACTTGAAATAGTGACCATTCTGGAACCGAGAATTAGTGGAAGATCATCCACTAACACAATCAAATCACTAGGGTTCACACACTCTTTCTGTGTGGAGGCAAGAGGGTTTGTTGGGGGCATCTGGATCTCCTGGAAGGGAGGTGAATAGGAAGTCCAAATCCTAAAGAGTCACAAACAATTGGTCACGTGCAAATTGGAAAATAAGTTGGTGATGACTTTTGTATATGTGAATCCACACATTACAGTCCGAAGGCTTCTATGGAAACACCTGATAGAAGCAGGGGAAACTATCACAGACCCATGGATCATCGTGGGCGACTTCAACACGACTATGTCTCTAGCAGAAAAAATAGGAAGTGATAGATACAATTACAATGCAGCCAAAATCTTCAAGGAGACTCTCAGATTTGGGATTCTCAGAGAATAGATTCACCTACAAACACGACAAACTTCAAGAGAGATTAGACTGTGCTTTAGGAAATACAACCTTCATCAACAAGTTCCCCACATGGATCATTGAGCATCTTCCTAGACTATCTTCTGACCATTTCCCTCTACTTCTAAAACCTCGTAGGATAGAGAAGAGTGAAGTAAGGTTTGTAATGAAATCAACCTGGAACAAGAATGAAGCGATGAAGTGCCTCATGAAGGAGAAATGGGAACACTCTATCGATTTCTTAACAACCCTCCATGAAGCAAAGTAGGACCTTATAAGACTGGAACAGTAGGAGAAGGAAGAGATATACAGAGATAAAAGGAGGCTAAAACACAACATTACCACACTACAACACATGCTAGGTGAGCAGTACGATACCACCACTGATCGTTTGTGCATTGAAATGCAGGCTGAACTACAAAGAATCGTCACAAAGGAGGAGGATGACTGGAAATAGAAGGCACACATCTAGTGGATTCAAAATGGAGACAACAACACCAAGTTCTACCTTGCTTGGGTCAACCAAAGGAGGCGACAAAATGCACTCACTACACTGTGAGACGGAAATAGAAGATGGATGGTAGACGAAGCTAAGGTCATGAACATGGTTGTCACATACTTCTAAGGAATCCTCACAGAGTTGTTGAGTAGCACCCATAACAGTAAGTTTGGAATCCCGGGCATGTTTGTTCAATTAACAAAAATAGAGTTAAGATATATCGGCGAGAGGCCCTCAGAGGATGAGGTGCGGTCTACCTTGAAGCTGATGAAGCCCTTTAAGGCTGTATGCCCAGATGGAATAACTGTAGAATTCATTCAAGGCAACTGGAGGTCAGTGGGACGTTTGGTGGCTCATACCACGCAAGGTATGATATATGGAAAAGCGATGATGGAGGAAATTTGAAATGCTACCACTGATCCCCAAGGTAACTAAACCTGAAAAATGCGAACAACTCAGACCTATATCCTTGAACAATGTTATCCTGAAGCTGGCATCTAAAGTAATAGTAGAGAGGTTGAAAAAGTTCATGCCCAGATGGATTTCACCAGAACAAAGCAGCTTTGTCCCTGGAAGAAGAATCACAGATAACATATCTCTAGTACAAGAAGTCATATAAATCATGAGAAAGAAGAATGGACCGAAGACGATGGCACTAAAGGTGGAACTTTCCAAAGCATATGACAAAATGTCGTGGAAATTTATAGAAGACACACTGGAGAAGGTGGGAATACCATTGCACATTAGACATTTCATTATGCAATCCATCACCAGAGGGAGCTCTATGATCCTCTGGAATGGGAAACAATCTAAACCCTTCAAGGCCAGTAGGGGGCTGAGATAGGGAGACCCGCTAACTCTGTATCTATTTGTTCTATGCCTTGAGAGGCTATCCCAAATGATTCAGGACAGGGTGGTGATGGGAGGATGGAAACTGATTAGGTTTGGAAGATCTGGCATCAAAGTAGCCCATGTGTGCTTTGCTGATGACGTCATTCTCTTCGCAGAGGCTAGAAAGACCTAGATGAAAACTATTATGCAATGTTGTAAGGAGTTTGCAAAGGCATCCAGATAGGAAATCTCTCCTACTAAGTCACAAATTTTCTTCTCCAAGAGTGTACCTAGAACGATCCAATGGGATGTGCAGAGATTAAGCAATTTCCAATAGACTGAGGACCTGGGCAGGTACCTCGGGGTCCTGATACTGCATTCAAGAATAGCAAAGGTGACTTATGCAGACATATTCGAGAGGGTGGAAGGCAAGGTGCAGACGTGGGCATCCGAATGCCTCTCGCTGGTGGGAAGAGTTTGTTTGGCCAAGTCCACACTTACAGCCCTACCGACTTATGTTAAGCAGATGACGTAGTTACCGCTAAATTTATGTGACAGAATTGAAGAGACTGTTAGAAAGTTTATTTGGGTGATGAGTAAAATGAAGCCAATTTCTTTAGTTGTTTGGAACAAAGTGACTAGTTCGAAGGAGAAAGGGGGATTGGGGATCAAGTCAATACGGGTCTGGAATGAGGCATTGCCACTGAAGAATACATGGGAGGTTATGGCCGGGAGAAAGACAACTTGGTGTACAATGATGAAAAGTCAACTTGGGAAAAACACGGAGGGAAAGAAGGCTGTGAGTTCCAGACTTGGTCAAGTGACCATCGTAGGCAAGCAGATCATCCATGACAATTCCATTATGATCCCAGTGGGAGGAACATCATTCAATGTTTGGAGTGATATCTGGGTGAAACCGGGACTGATCCTCAAGGAACATGCTAAACACGAGATACTGATAAAACTCGACGACCTGACGGTGAGCAGCCTGAGATTAGACACTGGAAAATGGGATGAAAACTTCCTGAAGCATTGATTTGCAGATGACATTGTAAGATCTATCCAGAAGGTGGAGGCACCAGTTGACCCTATAAAAGATGACTATAGTGCTTGGGTCCACATAGACGAGGGCACATTCTCTTCAAGCTCGGCTTATCAGGTTTTAAGGAAGCACAAAGAACCAAACTATCAGGGGGACTGGAAGAGCGTATGGGAGTTATAAGGGCCAGATAGAATCCACATCTTTTCCTGGCTGGTTCTACATGAAGCATTACTAACTAACGAGTGAAGGAAAGTAAGGAACATGACTGAGAATAGCCGTTGTACAAGATGCAACATAGCTGACGAGACGATTCTTCATGTACTGTGAGACTGCAGAAGAGCGAAGGGGGTATGGGGTGTGTTAATTCCAGCAGTAGAGCAAAGAACATTGTTCAGACCAGGGACCTTATCAGAATGGGTGTGATTGGTTTACAAACAAATTAACATCCACAAAGAAACCTTCTGGATGATTTTTTACAACTTATGGCAATTTAGAAACAAGGAGGTATTTGAAGGAGAGGTGAAATGTACCTCTCATCAAACTCATTGGATCTAGAAGGAGCTTAGGCTGTTCAACGAGGCAGTGAAAAAAAAGTCCACAAAATCAACCTGCTAGTAGCATGACGCTAAAACAAACCGAAGATAAACTTGATCAAGATCAATGTCGATGCTGATGTAAAGAAGAGGAACGCAAAAGTAGCTGCAGTAGCAAGGGATTCACAAGGTCGATGGCTAGGAGGATGGACGAGGAAGATTCATACGAGCTCAGTTGTTGTTGCAGAACTCACATGAATTTAGCTAGCCTTTAAACAGATCCAACACAATGAATGGGGAAGCAACACTGTCAAAATAGATTTCCTGTCTGCGACAAAGCTTCTGGAGGAGGATGCGAGCAAGTATCCCAAATATGCCCACTGGATGACTAGACTGAAGAAGGAGAGACCAAACAACACTGTGGTGCAGTATGTGAATCGCGACGGCAATATGGTGGCTGATGGTCTGGCTAAAACACAACTAAGAAGCAACTCACTCCAGGAGTCATATCTCATACCTCCTAGTTGTATCAGGAGGACCTACAACCTAGAAGTCACTGAAGTGAGCAGCTCAGCTGAAGACACAAATGGGAATAGACCCACAAAATATAATGCTACTGAGCCAAGCTGTAACACTGAATCTTTGAGTAACTATTCTGATTGTCTTTTTAAAAAAAATATTTTGGTTTTGAGTAATCTCATTTAGAATGAGGGGTTACCATATTTGGTGGTATCAGAGCCTTAAGTGCGCTAAGTCTACAAGGACATAAGACTTAGGTTGTTGTGTCCGTTCTTACATACCCAACATATCTAACCATTGGTTATGATTGTGTAGATATGTCTAAAGAACATGAAGATCATGCAAAGAGTAGTTTTATGGTGCCATGAGGTGGTGGTAGGAGGAAGGTACCAGATGGAAGAGTACCTGAGATGGGGAAACAACCCGTTTTGCCTTAGTTTGACTCTTTGACCATAGCTGATCCAACATCGCAATCAGTTTTTGGATAGCTAATGGCAACGATTATGCATCTGGAGGATAGGGTGTGTATGCCTCAACCAAGGGCACTTGTTCCCAATGCATAATCTCATTAACAGGTAAGACCTTTGAGAGGTTGAAGCAAGTGGGAGCCACCGAGTACAGGGGAACAATAGACCCAACCAATGCATATGTATGGTTGATAAAACTAGAGAAGGCGTTCAGGATATTGAACATCTCTGAGGAGGACAAGGTGAACCACACAATCTAACTTCTGAAGGGTAGTGTTGGACATTGGTGGGTGATGCACGTAAACTACACGTCAAAAATACAAGTGCACATTTAAATGTAATATAGGCGTAAAGAGGCCCAGATGTCAAACATGGGGAAACATGTACCTAGAAACTACTACTAACAATGATCCAATCAGCTAGGCCTGAGAAAAAGAATGATTTGGTTTATTTAGGGACTAAATTGCAAGAATTAAAACAAAGATTATTGTTTCTGATCTCAAGTGGAATGAATTTCTTAGGATTGTGGTTTCACCACAGTTCACATTGCAATTAATATCATTTCATCAGTATTAATTTCTCATGACCCTAGACAAAGAGACCTATAGTAAGAAGTACCCATTCTCGCAATATAGATCACTACCTAATCTAATACCAATCTCACTCTGATAGCAATTGTGTTATTGGTTAGGTTCTTTACCAAAATCTCTAGATTATTCTCTTCACATTTATAAGCCCTCTCTCTAGGTGTGACATAAAATGTGTAAATATATGAGTTTTTCAAACCTTAATCCCTCTCTTGAAGAAGTTAATGGTCTAAACAACTACCTATGGTAATCAAGCTCAAATAATTTGTGACGCTCTCATAGAAATATGTCCAAAAATTAAGAGAAACATGTATATTAAATCATAATCATCAATTATACTGCAAAACCAGGCTACTCTCGGGTCTTAAGAAATAAGGGGATCGGCCCCGCATGATTTTAGTTGCTATACACATAGAATAAGGAGAAAGGAATGATTAAAACATCAAGAACAAGGAAAACCCCCTAGAGAAAGACGATATGGATGGTTCCTTCTGACAAAAGTTGCAATTTGATGTCTTCTTACTGCAAATCGGGCCACTGGAAGTGCACGAACAACCTATAATGTTGCTTTCTTCTCTCCTTTCTCTCTTCTCTGTTATGCCATATCGTACAACTAAATATGTTGTGATCCTTAGGTCTATCTAAATTTCCCCAAAGTCATAGATGTGACTTAGGGTGTCATTAAGTCCCAACTGTCAGATTCACGATGATCTTTAATTTGGCCTGATCCCATCTTGTGGGTAATACTGACTATGTGTCAGTAGTATCAACACCCTCAATTAATCACGATCCTCTATACGATATTGATACTACCGAGTTGACCCTCGGTAGTACTGAGATTGTCTTTGACATTACGATGACACTGAACTGATCATTGGTAGTATTGATTCCTCTATCAGAAGTCCCCTATTGACATGTCAGTAGTACTGATTCCTCAGTCGATAATATTGAGTTTCATCAAATCATCTTGTTCTTTCCACTAATGTCGGTACCACCGACAGTCAAGTTGGTAGTATCGAGGTGTGTAGTTTCTTGTAAAATCACCTGAAATATGAGAAAAATAAACACAAGCTCCAAAATAATGCTAATTCAACCAGGAATGGTAAAAATAATGAATATTTGACAAAATTTAGTATCACATTCTACTAATGATAAATAATGCAAAAATGATACCAAAATAAATAATAAGTGCATAAAAATCCATAATAAATAACCTGCGAGAACGATAATTATTCAATTCAGAAGAATAAATAATGAATATTTGTGTAGCCCTTTGGAAAATCCATCAGAAGCCTCCAAGCCCACCCGTAGTCGAAGTCACTGGGTAAGTAGAGGACGTCCCCTATTACCACCCTAAATGTCATTGAACTCCTTCAGTGCGAGATGGTGGGCGGTGTTGAAGAGACGGAACTTGACCCATCCTTCTTCCCATCCATTCCCATTCCCAGGATTGCATCATATCTCCAGAGATGCCAGGAACTCACAAGTGATTTCATGGTAAGTGGGCCAATCACAGAAGAAGGGGTGATCACACACCATCTACTGGCCTTCGTAAACCCGACAGAGATTGTTAGTGAGGACAATGGAAGCAAGGAAAGCATGGTATCCATACCATGTTGGGACGAGTTCCCATTTCATCATCTCTTCATAGATCTTCTTATGGTTGGTGCTGAGGTGAGCAATGCACATTGTCGTTGGTACCAACATGGTAACCCATGCCACTGAGGAAGAAGTTGATTGCCTGGATGCCATCAATGTGGTATAACAAAGGGATGGAGAAGAAAGAGCTCGGGTGAAACCTCTGAACACTTGGGAGCACTTGCACTCTTCTAATTATGAAGGATGAGGTGGGGGTGTGATTTGAGCCCAACACACACCCTTCCTTTTATAGTTGTCAGGTTTCCTTCAGGAGTCGCATAGGTAGTACCGATGAAAGTGTCACTAGTACCAAATTATTCCCCCCACAATCCACATGGGCTAGTACTGACCGTTGATATGGATGTCCTTCATTTGTTGATTTTCATGCACGTGGATAGTCCTGTGTTGGTAGTACGGACATATGAAAGTGCTCGTTAGATTGGTAATTCCAACTATTGGATGCAGACAATTGTGATTGTTGATGGTGTGCCCAAAAATTCTGTTCTTCAGGATGTTGATACTACCAACTAGGTGTCAGTAGTTCTGATCCATTAAAAAACTCAATACTCTTGAAGTGTCTCTTGGTATCCCGAACCTAGAGCATGGCTCAAGCGTCGGTGATACCGAGTTTCTATCAGTAGTACTAAGCCTTATCCAGTCAACTCGGCTCCTCTACAAAAATGTTGGTGGTACCGACCCAGACGAGTGTACTTCCAAGAAAATTTTTGGTATCCCTGTTGCGACTGTCGGTACTACCGACTTTTGTATTGGTGGTAATGAGTTGTTGTAAAATCAACCTTGTTGTCCCTATGATTGCGATGGTAGTACCGACGTGGTTGTCGGTAGTAACAACTTTTTCTTTGTCTTCCACCATAAAAGAATGATCAAGGCACCTTTTTTTATACAACTAATAAAATGTAAAATAAAGCTATGAATACTATGGATTCAATTGTAAAGAACAAGATCCTAAAGTAGTAAAAGATGGTTGGGCTACCTCCCAAAAAGTGCCCAATTAAATCAAGCTATCGGTGAAGCTCAATGAGCTTCAACTCTTCTTCTTCCTAAACCACATATCCCACAAAGTAGTTCTTTATTCACTGACCATTGACAAGGAATGGCTCATCCCCATTACTTATCTTGACTTCCCCATGGTGTAAAGCCTTAACTACCATAAAAGGACCACTCCATCTAGACCTCAATCTTCCAGGGTGTAATTTCAACCTAGAGTTGAATAGAAGCACCTTCTGTCTAGGAGTGGAAGACTCTATGCAAGATGTGGTAGTTAGGGATCTTCTTTGTTCTCTTTTGTAGACCCTAGAGCTTTCATAGGCATACAACCTGAGATCATCTAACTCATTGAGTTCCACAAATCTCTTTTTCCCTGCATCATCTAGATTATAATTCAATTTCCTCAGAGCCCATTTGGCTTTATGTTCTAACTCTATGGGTAAGTGACACACTCTCCCATAAAACAACCTAAAAGGAGTGGTTCCTATAGGTGTTTTATAGTCTATATTGTATGCCCATAGAGCTTAATTAAGATAAATGCACCAAATTGTCCTATTGGTTGAGATGGTCTTCTCAAAGAACTTCTTAATCTCCCTATTAGACACCTCCACCTATCCTTGGGTTTGTGGGTGATATTGAGTACCTACCCTGTGTCTCACTCCATATTTTCTCAATAGTGCACCAAACTTCTTATTGGTGAAGTGAGATCTACAATCACTTATTATCACCCTTGGGCCTCCAAGTCTACAAAATATGTGATCTTATACAAACCCGCACACAACCTGGGCATCATTGGTGCAGGTCGGAATTGCTTCCACCCACTTAGATACATATTCAACCACAAGAAATAATATATAAATTGGACTTAGATGACACGAAAGGACCCATAAAATCTATTCCCCATAAATCAAAAACCTCAATTTCTTGAAAGACATTTAAGGGCATCTCATGTCATTTTGATATATTACTTGCATGTTGACATGCATCACAATGAAAAACAAAATTATATGTAGCTTTAAAGAGAATTGGACAATAAAACCCACTTTCTAAAACCTTAACCGATGTCATCGATCTAGCATGGTGTCTCCCAGTAGGTAGGGAATGAAAGAGTGCCAAGATAGTCTCTATCTCACATTCTATCACACACTTCCTCAAAATTCCATCCCTACACTATTTGAGTAGAATGAGATCATCACAAATGTAGAACCTCAAAGAATGGAAGAACTTATTTTTCCCTTGATAACCCCAGTTTTTTGGAAACTCACCACAAGCCAAGTAGTTCACAATGTTTGCAAACCATGGATCTTTGATTTTCATGGAAAAAAGTTGCTCATCTAGAAATTCCTCAACAATTGGTAATCTATATCCTTTCCATGCATTCTTTCCAGCCTAGACAAATGATCTATCACCACATTCTCCATGTCTGGTTTATCCTTGATTTCAATATCGAACTCCTAGAGTAACAAAAGCCACCTAATCAGTTTGGGTTTGGCATCCTTCTTTTGCAGCAAATACTTAATTGCTGCATGATCAATCCACACAATGACCCTTCCCCCTATCAAATACTGGGAAATTTTTTCAAAAGCAAAGACTACTGCCAAAAATTCATTTTCAGTGGTTGTGTCATTCAACCGGACATCATTTAGGGTCTTAGATGTAAAATAAATGATACCAGGGTTCTTTTCTGGGTGTTAGCCTAAAACAACCCCTACCGCATAATCTGATGCATCACACATCAGTTCAAAAGGTTAACTCTAATCTGGAGCATGAAGAACATGTGCGGAGACCAGATTCTCCTTCAACACCTCAAATGCTTTCAAACACCACTCATAAAATTTAAGTTTAACATCTTTTTCCAATAGCTCAGAAAGTGATTTTGCAATTTTTGAAAAACTTTTATGAAACATCAATAAAAACTGACATGTCCTAAAAACTCCTAACTCCCTTCCCATGGACGGTCAAGGCAACATAGAAATAACCTTGATTTTAACTGGATCAACCTCCATACCTCTATGGGACACCTTTTGTCCCAAGACTATTCCCTCACTCACCATCTGTGATACTTCTCCCAATTCAAAATCAAGTGAGTGTACTTGCATCTTTGCAAAACTTTGTTAAGACTATCAATGCAGTCCTCAAATGGCTCACCCATACACTAAAAAATCATCCATGAAAACCTTAAGACAATGCTCTACTATATTAGAAAAATGGCAAGAATACATCTCTAGAAAGTCACGGGTGCATTACACAAACCAAAAGGCATCTGATTATAAGTGAACTGCCATATGGACAAGTGAAAGTAGATTTATCTTGATCTTATGGTTTGATGGGAATCTGATTGTACCCAGAATACCCATCTAGAAAAAAAATGAGAGCGGTCGACAAGCCTCTTAAGAATCTGATCAATGAAAGGAAGCAGGAAATGTTCCTTAAACGTAGCAATATTTAAACGATGATAGTCAATACAAACTCACCACCTGGTTACCAACCCAGTAGATATCAACTCACTATTTTAATTTATGGTGACAGTTATCCCCCCTTTCTTCAGAACCACTTAAGTAGGACTTACCCAATTAGAGTTAGAGATAGCATAAATTATACCTATCAACATAAGTTTAAGTACCTCTTTATTCACTACCTCAGTCATGATGGGATTCAGGCACCTCTGAGGTTGCACTATGGGATTTTCTCTATATTCAATGAGGATCTTGTGCTGAAATAAACTAGGGGAGATCCCCTTGATATCTGCAACTGACCACCCAAATGCTTCTCGGTGGTTCTTCAACACCACAATCAACTATTCTTCCTCCTGGATGCTCAATGAGGTGGAGTTAATGACTGTAATTTTCTCATTTACTACCAAAAAAGGTATACTTCATACGCAGAGGCAACAACTCCAACTCAAGATCTAAAGGACTCAGTAGGGATGGAATTAAGGATGGTGGAGGTGGTCTTAAGTCTTCATAGTGCCCGGTGTAGTAACACGACAATGCCTTGAGAAGAAAGACACACTCCTACAAGGAACAACATCGAGTGTAGTTATCCACCAAATTCATAATGCACACCTCCATAGGTAACTATGGATATGCTTGAAGAAGCGTGGAGGAAGTTGTTTTGTCAATTGTTGTTGGGCAATCTTCCTCCTCTTCATTATCAGGGTATTGAACCATCTTGGCTAATGAAATCTCCTTGGTATTCTCCAGGATGTCAACTACCAATGTGCCTTTATGTACCTAAGTCATCACATGAGCCATATCTATGAATGGATTCCCTAGAAATAAAGACACCTTTCCTTGGACCTGTTGTAATATGTGGCAATGCACCTTCTCCTCAGTCGTTTTTTAGACTCGAGCATGTTGATTTAAAAGCGGTTTTCTTTGATACCCTGTGTCAGTCTTCCTCTACCCATCTTTAAGATCATATCTATTGTGGCTTGTAAAAGACTCCCTAGAAGTAGTTCATTGCCATGATCATCTTGCATTTCCATAACCACAAAATCTGCTAGAAACACAAATTTATCCACTTGATAAGAACATCTTCACAGATACCATATGGCCTAACCACTGAATTGTCTGCTAGCTATATGGTCATGTTCTAGATTCCTTGAGACTCATCTTCTTGAAGGTAGTCAAGGGCATGATATTAATACTTGCCCCTAAATTGCATAAAGCCTTCCCAAACTTGGTCTTCTTGATGTAACATGATATGTTGAAGCAACCCATATCTTGCCTTTTTGGTGGCAATTTTCCCAGAATGAAAGCACTAACTTGATCCTTCAACACCACTACATCTGAATCAACTATCCTCCTCTTTTATTGATTATATCCTCCAAAAATTTTTAGTAATAAGGAATAAGCTTGATTGTATCAATGAGGGGAATGTTCACATGCAATTTTCTGAAAGAATCTAGAAACTTCTAAAATTGTTTCTTAGCCTTCAAGATGTTTGGAAAGGGCACTATCATCACCAAGTTCCTTTAGTGAGGTTGGACATATGTACCTTCCTTTTATCCCCTGGTTCATCAGTTTCTTCTTCAGCTTCTTTATCCTGAGCTGTAGTATCTGGCTCAAATGGATCAACAGTCACCAATTCTCCTATGTCTCCTGCATCATCCTTTGCCTCTGGCAATGTCCTTTTTTCATTGAACACTTTCTTCCTAATGTGAAGCAACATTTCCTTTACATGATGATTGTTGCAAGGTATGCCAATGTTAGTCGAAAACCCTTGTTGTCCTGGCTTCTTCAAGGATGAAACCTCTACTGTGATCTAAGAGATCTGATTCTCTATATTGTGGATCTATGCTCCTTCATTCTACAATTCCCTCTGGTTGTAGCCAATAATCACCTCATTTTGACTGACCAACTTGCCTAGTATGTCTTCAATATGGTCAATTTTAATTGGGGAGGGGGGCGCTATCATGTTGTTGTGCACCAACCTATTCTGGCTTGGCTTGATGTGCTTGGGATGGGTCCTGCTCAAAGTTATTGGGGTCTTTCCAAGAAACTTGGGATCCTTACTCCAAGAGTAATCATTTCCCCTATAGTTCTGCTACCTGAAAAACATGCATTCATCTTCCTCTCCTCTAGAGGAACTTCCATCCTTTTGATATAGTTTCTTGGCTATGAGGTCAAGCTTCTCATTCAATATTGTGATAACTTTAGACTCTCCAACACTTTTAATAGTTGTTTGACACTCTCTTTCTTCTCCCCATGAATGATTCTTAGCCATATTCTTTAGAATCTAATGACACTTGGATGGCTTGTTGTTGAGGAAGAATCAGTTGAGTGTGGTCCTCTCTCCTTGATGCAGCCCGTAATAGAAGATCTTTGCTTGACCATTAATATCGATCCCGTGATGAGGAACCTTCCTTAGCATGTTTTGAAACCTCTCCCATGCTTCAGAATATGACTCCTCTGCCTGCTATTTGAAGTTGTAATTGTTTATGATCAACTCATTCATCTTCTGTGGTGCGAAATAATGCTTAAAGAAAACATCTACCATGTCCTCTCATGTTTCTATTGACTCGGATGGGAGGTTAAGGAACCAGGACTTTGCATTGTCTGTCAGAAAAGAAGGGACAATTTCAAGTAGATGATTGTGGCTGGAACCTTATTAATTTTCACCATATCACATCTCTCAACAAAATTGTTGATATGCGTCATTGGATCCTCTGTATTATGGCCATGGAACTATTGGGACTTAACTAATGCCACCAAGCCCGGGTCTATCTTGTAGCTGCCCACATTGATAGCCTACCTTTTTATCAGACCCAATTGAGATGTTGTAGACGACGCCTTTATCTTCTCCCAGATGTTCTACTCTTCTGCATATGTGTCAACCATTTATGCTGGTCCAGGTTGAGTTTCCAATGGTGGTGGAGTTGGAACAAAATCCTCCATAGATTTGATATACTCATGTGCTCTCTGCCAAAGGTCTTCTATACTGAAACTAGAGCTACTCGGAGTTGACTCTCCATAATCGGTGCTTCTCATCTACACCATGCACCAATACCTGAAAAATGTTGAAATCTATGTGAGAACATGATAGTAGTGATTGAATAAATATTTGGAATTCAGTTTTGAAATGGTAAAAGAAAAATAAAAGTTGTGGCCTAGAGTGGCTGATTACAACACTCATAGTGCTGGACACACCATTTTTCTCAGTAACTATGCCAAAAACTTGTTGTGGGTAAACTACATGTCAAAAATGCAAGTGCAAGTATCAATGTAATACAGGCCTAAAGAGGCTCGAATGTCAAATAAGGGGAAAATGTGTACCCATGAACTACTACTAACAATGACCCAATAAGCTAGGCCTGAGAAAAAGAGTGATTTGGTTGATTTAATGACTAAATTGCAAGAATTAAAACTTTGATTACTGGTTGTGATCACAAGTGGAATGAATTCGTTAGGATTGTGGTTTCATGATGGTTCACATTGCAATTAACATTATTTCATTAATATTAATCTCTCCTAACCCTAGACAAAGAGACCTGAGCAAGAATTATCCACTCTCATAGCATAACTCACTACCTAATCTAATACCAATCCCACTCTCATATCAATTGTGCTACTAGTTAGGTGCTTCACTGAAATTTTTGGATTATTCTCTTCATATTCATAAGCCCTCTCTCGAGGTGCGATATAAAATGTGTAAATCTATGAGTTTTACAACCCTTAATCCCTCTCTCCAAGAAATTAATGGTCTAAACAACTATCTATGGTGATCAAGAACAACTAATTCATGATGACCTCGTAGAAATATGTCCAAAAATTAAGATAAACATGTATATTAAATCATAATCATCAATTACAATGCAAAATCGGACTACTCTCAGGTCCTAATGAATAAGGGGATTAGCCAGCATGATTTTAGTTTCTCTACACATATAAGAAGGAGAAAGGAATGATGAAAATATCAAGAACAAGGAAAACCCCTTGGAGAAAGAGGGTATGGATGGTTCCTTCTAATAAATGATGTGATTTGCTATCTTCCCACTACAAATTGGGCCACCAGAAGTGCATGAACTTCCCAGAACATTGCTTTCTCCTATCCTTTCTCTCTTCTCTACTCTCCTCTATCATACAATTGAATATGATGTGATTCTTAGGTCTGTCCGACTTCCCCCTAAGTCATAGACATGACTTAGGGCATCATTAAGTCCCAACCATCATATTACTTGATCTCATCTTGTCGGTACTAATGACTAGGTGTCGGTAGTATTGACGCCCTCGATTAATGATGATCCTTTATAAGCTATCGATACTACCAAGTTGACCGTCAGTAGTACTGACATTGTCTTTGACGTTTCGTGTTGGACATTCGGTGTGAGTCGATACCATCAAACTGACTAGCAATAATATCGATTCCCCTGTCAGACGCTCCTAGTTGACATGTTGATAGTACTGATTCCTCTATTAGTACTATTGATCTTCCTTGATTCAACATGTTCCTTTTCCTCCAATTTTGATACATGTGATAGTCAAGTCGATTATATCGAGCTGTGTCATTGCTGTAAAAATCACCTAAAATATGACAAAAATGAACATAAGCTCCAAAATAATGATAATTCAATCAATAATAGTAAAAATAATGAATATTTGATGCAATTAAGTATCACATGCTAATAATGATAAATAATGCACAAATGATATCAAACTAAATAATAAGTACATAAAAATCCATAATAAACAACCTGTGAGAATGGCAAGTATTCAGTGCATCAACAGACCATTGAGGAGGAGAAGAGACCAGGTGCGGTGGTCAATTCAGAAGAGTTTTAGAAGGAGATTTTAGCCATTACTTCCCCGAGACATATCTAGAGGAGAAAATGGCTTAGTTTGAGTTCTTGCGTCAAGGATCCTGGTCTATTAATGTTTACAAGGCAACATTTATGAATTTCTTGAGGTTCTTCCCTCACATAGTGACAAAGAAGAAGGAGAGGATCATAAGGTTTGAGAAGGATTTGAATGTTGAGTTGGAAAGGACATCTTCTCAGGAAATTTGAGAGAATTTTTCCACCTTTGTGGAATCAGTAAGGAGGATAGAGAGGTCATCTATGGAGAAGCAAGAAGCCAATTCCAGGAAGAGGTCTGTTTAATTTAAAGGATCACCATCTGGCAGTTTCAAGAAGCCAAGATTTTCTTTGCCTTAGTACCAACAGTCTCATTTGGGTTCAACTTTTTCTGAACCAAGTCCATAAGCTAAACTTTTTCAATGGTCTCTTAGAAAGGGGAGAGGTCACAATTTTCTATTAGCTTGGGTGAATAGTTCTAGGTCAGTGTCTTAATAGGGACATCTAGGCCACTGTATGATACAAGGACATGTTGCAAGTGTGGTCAAGTCAGGAATGTGAGATGTTCTTGCCTTTGAAGAACTAGGAGGTTACGTAGTAGCTGAGGTAGAGACATCAAGGCTCAGAGCAACAACAATAATAGTACAATGTTGGTGGAAGTAGATGTCATGGACATACAATGTAGAAATGGTCTTCAAGACCCCTGGTGTGACACAATAATTTACCACTTGAGAGGTGATAAATAGCTATAACTTGCCTATATGTTATAGAGACAATAGTCTCTTCATAGAAACCCCTTTGGTTGGTTCCACGTATTGTGAGAAGTGTGTTCGTCTTGCATTCTTTCTTTCTTGGGACTGATCATCTTATTGGATATCATGTCACTTGGTATGCATGGATTTGACTTGAGATGTTTAAACCTTAATTTAATCTTTTAAGATATCTTAATATCATTTGAAAGGATTACATTTTCTTATTGATTCAATTTGTTTGATGTTTGAGTTGCTTCGTAATATATGTGCTTGTTTTGGACTAGTTTGCAATTTACCCAAAAGATAGGGTGACCTTGAAAATTGTCCCATGTATAGAGTGTTTCTTATGGTTTAGCATCATGAAAGATAATATGATGCAATGAGGTACCTTGTTTGAATCATAGTTGGTGATGTAACACCTTATGGTGATTCTAGGGTTTCTAGGGTTTGCTTAGTTTCTACGGTGATTAAGCTAGGGTTTAATGTTATGACCCTTACACCACCTTTGGGTGAGTGTAGTGACCGATACACATACCTTAGGCAGTGTTGTCTTAATAGAGACAACGTAGGGATAGGATGGTCGATATGTTGTATTCTAGTGGAGTATCTCAACCATGCTATGGTGTTTTAGGGCTTGGGTTGAGACAATGGAGTGCTTGAGAGTACCTTGATCGAGAAAAAGAGGTAGCCGACCTTAGAGGTCATGACACATTGATGGATAAACATGGACATTTGTGTTTTTTCATGTGAGTGGAGGAAATGCTATTTCATTGATGAACATGTGTCTTTTGATGATCTAATATGTTGACACCTCAAAGATCTCTACTTCTCTCCTCCTTTGGGTATATAACCTATCCTCTTCACAAGCAAGTAACCTTTTTGGCCCCACAACTCTTTCTTCTATCTTGAAATCATCCTTGGAGATTTAGGAGCAGGGAAGGCCAGATCTAGGACCTTGGATGGCCGATCCATCTTGCTTTGTTGAAGATCTTGTGCTAAAAGCAACCCTTGGTGGTGATTCTTGGTGGATCGTTTCTTGTTAAGTGATCTTCCTCTATAGATCACGTTTATTTTTTGAAACTTCTTCATCTTCTTCCTCCTTCCCGGCCATGAGGCTATGGATCATCCATGGTGGTTTATTTTGGAGATATTTTCCTCACAAAGGTCATAGATTATGTGTTAAAATGAGAGAACCCGAGTGAGAAGAAGACCTCATATTTCTTCTTTCTTGAACTTTCTTGTGACCATGGTTTCTTTCTTCTTCTTGGAGGTGATCCCTTGACCAAGGTGTTGAATCTTGGTTGAAGCTTTTGAAGCTTAAGATCATAGGAGTTTGCTTCTCTTCAGATTAGGTGGGTTTTATAACTTTTCCTACCTCTATTATGTGCATCTTAAGCCTGATCTTATACTATTTTCCTATATGGTTTGTTATACTTGAACACTAGAAAATTTTGATTTGTTATATGTGCACAAGAATCTCAGTTTCCTCTCTCTAAGTACATATCTTTTGATGATCCTCCGTCATCACATTTAGGGTTGATGAATGCTACAAACCAGGGTGTTATTCACCCTGTTGATGTTTGGTTTACCCTACTGTTACCCATATGTTTTGATCTTGGTTTAGATCTGCTATGGTGTTGAGAAGGTGGTCGGGACTAACCTTTGACCTTGCATAATAGTTGACACCATTGATGAAGGGTTGTTTTGGTCGTGACACCCCTAACCCTTATATTGGTCACCACCTATCAGTTTGGTCACAATGTTGTGCTGCTACTTAGATGGCTAACGTAGAAGCAAGATGGTTAAGAGTGTACGTCATAACACTTGTCTATGTCTTGGTAGCAGGCAAGACATGGTTGCACTTGGGTCAAAACACTTGGTTGTCAAGGTGGTAACATCATGCTATATGACTTGGTCACAATGCTATGTTTAGATTATCATAGCCGTGATGCACCTTGGGAGATTTTGTTCACGACACACCTTGTGTAACAATTGTGACATCCCATCACCTATCCCTGGAGTCACAGGCGCAATGCCATGTTGGTGTTTCCTTGTGTCACGGTCATGACGTTGTGCTTAGGTGGTCTCACAGTTGAAACCAGGTGTAGATGGTGGTTGAGATGTTGGGCTACAGGTGGGAGGTCGTGACATCTTGTTGCTAAAGAGGTTGAGACGTCTGTAATGACCCGTTTCCAAATTAGTCATCTATTTAGGGTTTACTTGGATGATTGTATGCTTAACTAAGTTGATCATTGTTTAAAGCTTGATTAGTGATGGTACTTAATTTTTGATATTTTAAATATAATGAGAAGGTTTAATCATACTTTGATTCACATAATTAGGGTTAAGGTTTGGAAACCCTAATCGACCCAAATTAGGGTTTTGATGACATATGAATACATAATTTGATAAATATAGTGTCTCACTAAATGATTTTTAGTATTTTATTTGTAACTATGATTTAATTCAAATTTGGATATAATTTGTATATATCAATTGTAAACACTCTTGAAAAATATCAGAATTTTTTAAGAATTTTCTGACCTGTTTGTCGGTCGCGTTTCAAACTCAACTGATCATATTTTCAGATTCATATAGCAGTGTGGAAATTGAATTTTATCTTTTTATTGGTATATCCAATTTATCTCACATTTTAAATTTAGTTTTTAAACTCCATTATATACACCCTATTAAATTGGTGTAATTTTTGGATGATCGTTGATCCCTACAGAGAGGTGTGTCGGTCGAGTTCTATGAAGGACAAACTCAACCGACCATGCTATTGACTGCAATATAGCAGTATAGTATTTGATTTTTAATTATTTATTTGTAAATCAAAATGATATAAATATTTTACTGTATATTTTAATATCCATTTTAGACAACGGGTTAAAGTTTCATAATTTTTGGATGAGTTTTGAGTTCTGAAACATGTGGTTTCGGTTGAGTTTATAACTCAGCTGACCAACCAATCTGAGCAAAATAAAAATACATTGAGGGGCTTGTTTGCAAATGTTCTAAGAACCTCAATTCATCTATATCACTAACCTAACACACAAGGAGATACCATAACTCATCCTTCATGTCAAAGAAATGAAATTCTTGAGAGAGAGAAGAGCTAGGGTTTTGAGAAGAGAAAGTGGTGGAGATGTTGACCTAGGGTTTCTCTATCCAAGATATGATGAAATCAAGTAAGTTTATCTTCTTTGCATAACATTTCATGGTGAATATTCTCTCACATGTCAAGATTCCTTCCCACCCCTGATTTGATTCGAAATCACATCAAATCTCCCCCTTTTCTCACTCTTTCTCTTCTAATCCCCATTTCTTGGGTTTCCGAGTTGAGAGGAGAAAGAATTGGATTCTTTTGCGAGAGTGTGATTGGGTTTCCAAAAATTCAGAGGTTGACCTACGAAATTAAGGTGCTTGTCACCTGAGGTGAGTGTTTTTCTCCCTCTGAAGCTTTGTATTCAGGTTGAAAGCCTAATTCTATCAACCTAAAACAATAATAAACCTTGTTTGTATATGTATGTGATTGGATTTGATTTAGGAAAGATATTGGGGATCCAATTCTACTGATTTTGATTATTTATCATTGATTGGAACTTGATTAGTTCCTGATATATTGATTGAGGATCCATGGGTTTTTCTTATGGGTAGATGACTATGCTATTTCATGTGAATTTTTCCTGAAAATCAGCCCAATGGCCAATATGGTTGGAATTGAATTGACATGTATAAATCATAATTGAATTTTACTAGATTGTATTATATAAGTGTAGTGTTGAATGTTAATGGAATTAAATGAACACATATCCTGATTAGGATTTGTGTTGAGGAAGTGAATGAAATGAGACAATTATGATTGATGAATGAAATGTGTGAAAATGGAAACTAGGGTTTCCATGTTTGTGAATAACCCTAATGAACCCTTGAGTCATGATTGGATTATGTGATCAAATGTTGAAGTTGAATATATTAATACTTCAATTGAATATGATGAGTCTTACTAATATCATCTAATTCTAATGCATTTGTTTTAGTATAATATAGAATGATCATTGTTGATTATGGGAATGACATTAGTAGTCAATGACAAGGTACACTTATCTAAATATAAGAGACAATATGAACAAGATGTACTTAATGGTGATTGCAAGATAAAGATGAAACTAATGAAGATAGTATGATAGAGTATTTTATCTTTTATTTTAATTACATGTGGCTTAACCCAAATTAAATGAAATATACTAAGAACTGTACTTTGATAAATGTTATGTAGAAGAGAAGCATTGTATGTAAAGTGAATCAAGAAAGATTGGTCCAGATAATGTAATGAACATGAAATGAAAGAAGTTGAGACTACTGAGTATAAAATGATGGAAAAAGATAGGAATTAGTAGATGATTCTAAGAATGTAACTCTTACTCTAAAATTATGAGTTTGATGATGCTAGTGAATGACAATATCAAATGGGGGATTAATATATGCACATAACTGTAGTTGAATTCAACTAAAAGATGAAAGTCAAGTATTTGAATTGATTTACAAGAATGTGTTCTTGAATTGTGAATTTACTCTGAGAATGGACTAATAGTACAAACTTCAATTGATAGTTAACATGTGTTGATTAGTAACCCCATATGAAAAATGTGAAATAAAAGAAGAAGAGAAATAAGTCTGGTATGCATGTATATGCATGAAATTTATTGGCATCTATTCAGATTGGATGGAACATGCATATGTTGTATGATAAATCTATTCTGAGTATGAGAAATGATACCTGATATCTATATGCTTTTACTATTGCTAGTTCTAATGCCTCTGCTAATATTTGTTAAGAACTGTGATATATAATGAACAAATAAGATTTATGTTGAAATTGAATTTAATATGCACTCCTTACATTGAGAAACCCTGATAAGGGTAAATGTTGCATAATGAGATTATGTCTAGGGCTGATAGCCCACTGATGATGATAAAACTCTGATGGGGTAAATGATGGACAATAAGATTATGTCTTGGGCTGAAGGCCCACTGTTCATAATTTCTATGAGTTGAAGTAGAATATAGAAATAATCATATGTGTTGCAATATACATATTTAATGTGCTTTTTGCTTTGATCATTGTCCTTATTGATAAACTTGATCTGTTTCATGTTATTCTAGTTATGCGAGAATACACAGATATGATATATGATGTTTTGAATTCTTTTAAGATGAGTAAAAGAGATTAATAACAAGTAAATTAATGGAACATCTAGTTAGGTGCCCTGAACACTGTGAGTTTCCCCCGAGGACCACACTGGGGAAACAAAACAGATCTCCTTGTAGTAATTGATGAATTATGAGAAGGATTTCCGGAGTGTGGATCGAGACCATAAAGGTTAGACCACCAGGATTTAGGAGTGAGTCATCTGGAGTGGCTCTGGCCCTAAATCCTTACTGTGATAATATATGTCCAGATGGAATAGACTCTGATGAAATGAAACATGTGAAATATGAAAATATGTGAACTACTATGATATGTGATGTACTGTTTTGTTGGTTCCTATATCGTGTACCTGAGATGAGGATGTGAGCCTCTTTAGGCAACCCTGAGGTGGCCAGGGTCTGTTGTTGATATCTTAGGGTGGCTGGCTAAACCCTAAGATAGTGACGGTGAGTTGTTGACATGAGAATCAGGCGTGGCAACTTCTACTTGGTGAGGTACAAGCCAAGTAGTTTCAGGGCAAATGAAAAAAAGATGATAAGTCGTATAGAACATGATTTGAATGGTTGTTACATTCCTTGTACATCTACTTGATGATTTGTCATTGTTGATTAAGCTTCTTGTTGTAGAAAGTAATAATTTTTTTATGGACATTTTCATATTATGATTTGTCATGCTGACAAGTTATAAATGTTGGGATTTATATCAATTCTGAATATGAGTTGGATTGCTTGTTATTTGATAGTATTGTTTGGTAGATATGTATTATGTGTACTTCAACTTCAGGATTACATGATGTGTTCTTAGTCCGGCTGGTGGAGTGTCACAAAGATAATGTCATTGTTATGTATTGATTCAAAATGCATAGAACTTGTCTTATTACTCATGCATTAGGATTCTTAATCTGAACTAAGAAGTATCTGATGATTTGTTCATAGACATGCTTTAAAAGATGTTTCAAAGTTATAATTGGTTTAAGTGATTACCTTATCTGTTGGATCAGATTATCATTGCAAGCTAGAAATGACTTATGATAGAACTATCTTCTATACTTTTCAATATCTGCATGTTTCTGTTAAGTTTATTATACTTAATCTGATGCTGATGCATGCACCTAGCTTGAGTGGGAGGTATCCACTCACTGGGGCTCTATATGAGTCTCATGAGGTTGTTTCAAATGTTTTTAGGTCCAAAAGAGAGGTCGTGACAAAGAAGATATAAATAGCATAATCTAGATAGATTAAAATGTCCCTGTACTCTCTCTTTCCCAGGATGGGTTGTAGATTAAGTTTGTTCATCAATGTTCATGTATCTGATGTAAACTGAACCGCATATGAGACCAAGATTTGATTCTGGATTTAATGGATTTGAATATGATTTGTCATATCTAATTGTGATGTTCTTGATGTGACATTAATTTATGAGTTTGTGAACAAAGAAAAAGGAAAAAATTATCTGTGTTTTTCATATATTGTTTATTCACCTTTTTCGAGAATTCATTATTTTATTTCATAATCTGGGTTTAGGTTTTGGGATTATCTCTAATGATTGGTATTTATACTTCTCAAAAGAGTGGGTCCTGACAAGCGTGGTATCAGAGCCTAGGTTAGATGAGTCTGTAGGGACAATAGGGTCTAGGACTAAATGATAATGTGGATGTTGAATATAACCTGAATGATGTGCATACTGACTGAATTCAGTATCTAGATACTCTGGTCAAGTATTTGGGTATTGAGCTAAGCTAGTATGAATCTGCTAACTACTTCTAGATGCCCTGACCAAGTATCTAGATGAACACAGTTGGTAGTATAAAAAGATGCATGATGATAAAATGGTGAAAAAGAAAAGGATTTTATAATTCAATATGGAACCTATGGAAAGCATGAAATTTCATATAAGAAAGATGAAAGCTTAAGGGATTATGAAGACAAACTCTAATGAGTTCGAATTTGAGTATGAAATATGAAATTGTGAGAAAAACCTATGAACTAAGATGCACACTAGATGATTTTCTTCATAAAGGAAATTGACGAATGCGGATGATAATATGTGAATGAGTCATAATCTTATCGATGAGATACACAATCAAAAATTTAAAAGGATGAGACAGGTGATGTGAATCAGATCTTGATAAATGATGTATTACTAATATCTTTAAAGTAAGTGTTTGTAATACTCAAGGAGAGATATGATGAGGACAAGGGATGAAATATCCATTAAATTAAAAAAAAAATTCATATGAAAGAAAGATAAAATGGAAGACTTTCTAACTGGATGTCAAGATAGATGAATGATTATATGATGATATTCTTCCATATATTTTCTTGGATTTTGGGACAAAATTCTAAAAGGAGGGAAGAATGTGTAATGACATGTTTTCAAATTAGTCATCTAATTAGGGTTTACTTGGATGATTGTATGCAATATTAAGTTGATCATTGTTTAAAGCTTGATTAGCGATGGTACTTAATTTTTGGTATTTTAAATATAATGAGAAGGTTTAATCATACTTTGATTCACATAATTAGGGTTAAGGTTTGGAAACCCTAATCGGCCCAAATTAGGGTTTTGATGACATATGAATACAAAATTTGATAAATATAGTGTCTCACTAAATAATTTTTAGTATTTTATGTGTAACACTTATTGAATTAAAATTTGGATACGATTTGTATATATCAAATGTGAACACGCTTGAAAAATATCAGAATTTTTGAAGAATTTTCTGACCTGTTTGTCAGTCGAGTTTCAAACTCAGCCGATCATATTTTTAGATTGATATAGCAGTGTGGAAATTGAATTTTATCTTTTTATTGGTACATCCAATTGATCTCAAATTTTAATTTTAGTTGTTAAACTCCATTATAGACACCTTATTAAATTGGTGTAATTTTTGGATGATTTTTGATCCCTACAGAGAGGGGTCTCGGTCGAGTTCTTTGAAGGACAAACTCGACCAACCATGTTGGTGACTGCAATATAGTAGTGTATTATTTGATTTTTAATTATTTATTGGTAACTCCAAATGATCAAAAAAATTTACTGTATCTTTTAAGATCCATTTGAGACATTGGGTTAAAGTTTCATAATTTTTGGATGAGGTTTGAGTTCTGAAACGTGTGGTTTTGGTCGAGTTTATAACTCAGCCGACCAACCAGTATGAGCAAAATAAAATACATTGAGGGGCTTGTTCGCAAATGTTCTAAGCACCTCAATTCATCTATATCACTAACCTAACACACAAGGATCTCTCATAACTCGTCCTTCCTGTCTAAGAAACGAAATTCTTGAGAGAGAGGAGAGCTAGGGTTTTGAGAAGAGAAAGTGGTGAAGATGTTGACCTAGGATTTCTCTATCCAAGATATGATGAAATCAAGTAAGTTTAGCTTCTTTGCATAGCATTTTATGGTGAATCTTCTCTCACATGTCAAGATTCTATCCATCCCCTGATTTGATTCAAAATCACATCAAATCTCCTCCTTTTCTAACTCTTTCTCTTCTAATCCCCATTTCTAGGGTTTCCGAGTTGAGAGGAGAAAGAATTGAATTCTTTTGCGAGAGTTTGATTGGGTTTCCAAAAATTTAGAGGTTGACCTACGAAATTAAGGTGCTTGGCACCTGAGGTGAGTGTTTTTCTCCCTCTGAAGCTTTATATTCATGTTGAAAGCCTAATTCTACCCGACTAAAACTATCAAAAACCTTGATTGTATATGTATGTGATTGGATTTGATTTGGGAAAGATATTGGGGATCTAATTCTACTGATTTGGATTATTTATCATTGATTGAAACTTGATTAGTTCCTGATATATTGATTTAGGATCTATGAATTTTTCTTATGGGTGGATGACTATGCTATTTCATGTGAATTTTTCCTAAAAATCAACCCAATGGCCGATATGCTTGGATTTGAATTGACATGTATAAATCATATTTGAATTGTACTAGATTATATTATACAAGTGTATTGTTGAATGTTAATGGAATTGAATGACCACATATCCTGATTAGGATTTGTGTTGAGGAAGTGAATGAAATGAGTCAATTAATCAATGTATACTTATGATTGATGAATGAAATGCGTGAAAATGGAAACTAGGGTTTCCATGTTTGTGAATAACCCTAATGAACCCTTGAGTCGTGATTGGATTATTGAATGATATCATTATTATGATATGTTGAACTAAGGAATGACTTCTTGAAAACCCTAAAAGTTTATTATTAAGACGATTATGAGTGATAGAGTTAGAACTTGTATATGATGTTGTAAATGTGGTCAAATGCTGAAGTAAGGTATTAATACTTCAATTGAATATGACGAGTCTTACTAATGTCATCTAAGTCTAATGCATTTGTTTTAGTATAATAAAGAATGATAATTGTTGATTGTGGGAATGACATTAGTAGTCAATGACAAGGTACACTTATCTAAATATAAGAGACAATATGAACAAGATGAACTTAATGGTGATTGCAAGATAAAGATGAAACTAATGAAGATACTATGATGAAGTATTTTATCTTTTATTTTAATTTTATGTGGCTTAACCCAAATTAAATAAAAAACACTAAGAACTATACTTTGATAAATGTTATGTAGAAGAGAAGCATTGTATGTAATGTGAATCAAGAAAGATTGGTCCAGATAATGTAATGAACATGAAATGAAAGAAGTTGAGACTACTGAGTATAAAATGATGGAAAAAGATAGGAATTAGTAGATGATTCTAATAATGTAACTCTTACCCTAAAATGATGAGTTTGATGATGCTAATGAATGACAATATCAAATGGGGGATTAAGAGATGCACACAACTATAGTTGAATTCAACTAAAAGATGAAAGTCAAGTATTTGAATTGATTTACAAGAATGTGTTCTTGAATTGTGAATTGTACTATGAGAATGGACCGATAGTACAAACTTCAATTGATAGTCAACATGTGTTGGTTAGTAACCCCATACAAAGAATGTGAAATAAAAGAAGAAGAGAACTAAGTCCGGTATGCATGTATATGCATGAAATTTATTAGCATCTATTCAGATTGGATGGAACAAGTTGACACTAGGTTAAAGTGTATCTATCGAGACACATGTGATGTGTTCCAGTTACAACAGCCCATTGCTGGTCAGGTCGACACCCATGTGTTGAGGGGTCAAGACACATGCGTTATGAGGGGTTGAGTCATATGTGTTGTGTGTAGTGGAGACACCTATACATGAGTGTATACATGCACAATAATGGTTTAATGACCTACTTAAGGTGTTTTAATTTGAAATGGCTAATGATTAATAGCAACACTTAATACTTATACTCTCCAACAATATATGAGGTGATGGATTGGGGTTTGATGATGAGATAATTCTAGGGAAACATAATTGGCTATGTATGTATCCTAACCCTAATATGATGATAACACGGTAAGTGTGCTCCGTATAATTGGAGATTGTTATTCTATGATTGTGCTTTCTCTTCTACTTATATAACACTAACTTGTAGGTGAGATGAATATCACAACTATGAGTATGCTATGTTGATCCCTATGCAATACATGGTGGTGTTTATGAGTAATGTTGAGGCATAATGTGATATTGAAAGTGCAAGAGTTATATGAATTGGTCTTATATCCCAGCAAGTGCTTTGTGTATAAATTGAGGGGTTGATATTACATGTTGATGTGATCATGAGACAATTTATCACTTAATACATTTTATATCTTGTAAACTTGTATCTTACCCTTAATTTTGTAAAGCTTGTCTAGGGTAATACATTGTAACTTAATTGATGCATTAAAAGATACTCAATTGGTATATCTAATCATGTGAAACCCTAATTATGTAGTTGCCCTGTACCATAGATCCATCTTCAATGTCAATGTCTAGCTGGATGGAGAAATGAGTAACTCCTACGGGAAACTCAGAGCGCATATTATTGAATATGCAGGGTATTAGTGGAGGTAACTCCCTATATCCTTAAATTGTTGTTCTAGTGGTATAATGGTTTGTTATAGAATGACCAAGTGTGGATTTTCTCTCTACTGTTGTGCCGTGTACCAAGGCAGACTAGTTGTTTTACAGGACCATAGCTTTGACTATGAGTTGATGTCTCTATAGGACTATAACTATGACTATAAGTTGTTGTTTAGCAGTGAGACTATTAAGACACTGAATTGCAGACTCGAACTGACCAAGTGGTGCTGGTAATAATCATGGAGTTCAGATCTTCCATTGATCTTGTATGGTACTAATTTTGACTTAGCAGTGGTTGGTTGGATTTGAGTGGTACGCCTCAATTCCTCAGGGAATAATAATAATAAAAGTGGTAATACAACCGTGTAGTATATTTTCTTAGGGTCAATACTAATCACATTAGATAATTTTATGCCTTATTTCTTATACTGCTCAGTTTATAGAAGTTATACATACTCTTCATATTCCTTTTAAATGAACAAATTGTTCTTCTATTTAGCTACAAGTACTTAAATTGCTTAACTAGTATTTTTTCTTTACTTATTTATTATAATATCTTACTATGCTTATAATAGTTGGTGGTGAAGAGTTATATCTCTCGCTGGGACGTTGGTCTCACCCCATGGGTTCCACAACTTTTAGGTGGTCATGGACGTGGAGGTCGAGGTCGTGGTGCAAGTGCATAGAAGAAAGGAGAACAATAATATCTAGAGTTTGGATATGCTTCAAGAGTCTTGTAGTAGTTTACTATGTGTCATCCATGTACTCCCATGTCTTTGGGGGAGATTTTGTTGTTTTATCGACATGTAGATTTTGGCTCGTGCCATTAATTTATAAAAATGTCTTCTACATATAAACAAGTTGTAAAATGTAACTGTTGTGGTTTGTTAGCCTTTAACATGGAATGTATCAACTTTTGATAATATATGAAATATAGATGGCCGGTGTTGAAGGCTTGTTGTGATAGATTTCCACTTGTAATACTGATCTACAAATGGTTTTCATTTACCCTCTTTTGTGGTAGTATTGTTATTAGTGATAATTATATACTTCATTTTGAGTAATCTCGTTTAGTGTGGCGATGGTCGTCATTCCTTTCTTGGTCATGTCATCTCTACAAAGATCATTTGTGTAGACCCTAAGAGGGTGGAATTAGTTCTAGAGTGGGAGCATCCCAAGACACCAACATAAGTCTGAACCTTCCTTAGTTAGGTTATTTACTACATGAGGTTCATCAAGAACTTCAACACAATATCTCTACCTCTAACTAAGCTAACTAGGAAAAATTTCCTTTTGTTTGGGACTACCGATGTCACCATTCTTTCCAACAGTTGAAAGAAAAGTTGACGAATGCTCCAGTGTTGGTGTCCTTGAACTTGGGAAGGGTTACATCATTTTTTTTTAAGCCTTAAAGAATGGATTGGGATGTGTGCTAATATAGGACAACAACATGCATTCTTTCTCTTCTTGACAAATCAAGAAGCATGAGGAGAATTACTTAACTCATGACCTGGAGTTAGAATCCATGGTTCTTTCCTCAAAGATTTGGATGCACTATTTGTATGGGGAGAAGTGCCAAATCTTCACAGATCATAAGAATCTATAGTACATGTTTTCAAAGAAGGAGTTGAACATGAGGCAGAGGAGATGGATGAAGATGATTAAGGACTACGAGTGTATGGTAGACTACCATCTAGGAAATGACAATGTAGTGGTAGATGCGTTGATTTGAAAGTCATCTTTGTCTTCATCATTGTCTACAGATCAAGCATAGTTGTACTCCATGAGTGTCTCTTCACCAAATGAATGTATAGTTGTAAGTATCTACGCTAGAAGGCTTGTTGGAACAATTACAAGTGAAGTCGATGTTGATACAACAGATCAAAGATGCAAAGAAGGATGATATCATGATACAAAACATCATATCAGAGTTTAGTAGTAGAAAATAGGATGGATTTCATGATATAGATGAGGGGATTGTGTATTTTCACAACATGATAGTGGTTCTTGATGTTGGAGGTCTAAGGGATATGGTACTTTAGGAGGTTCATTCCTCAATGTATGTTATACATACTAATAGTACATATATGTATCATAACATTAAGGATTTGTATTAGTGGTTAGGTCTGAAGTGTGATGTGGAAGAATTTGTGGTCAAGTGTCCAATCTGTTAGAACGTTAAAGTAGATCATTAGAGTCCCACATATACATTACAACCTTTGCCAATTCTGAAGTGCAAATAGGATCACATTACCATGGACTTTATGGTTGGTCTTCCTAGGACAGACAAGGGTCATGATTTGATTTGGGTGATTGTTGATCGGTTGACAAAGTGAACTCAATTTTTGCTAGTTAAGACAACATATACAACTGAGAAGTTGGCACATATCTATTTTTATGAGATAGTTCATTTGCATGTCATATTGAACTTTTGCATACAACTTTGGTGACACAATTGACATTCAGTATAGCTTCCCCCCCACATATCGATGGACAATTAGAAAGGACCATTTAGACCTTAGAAATTTTTTTGAGAGTGTGTGTGCTTTAGTTTCTTGGGAATTGGGATATTCACCTGAGTTTGATTGAGGTTGCCTACAACAACAGGTATTAGAGGAGCATAGACATGGTACCGTACAAGGTTTTCTATATTAGGTGATGTAGGTCACCTCTTTGCTGGTATGAAGAAGGTGGGCACCAATTGTTGGGACTTGAACTATTACAATAGAGTACTAAAACATTCAAAGTGATCCAACAACAGTTGAAAGAAGCACATGATAGAGAGAATTCATATGCTTATAATCATCATAGACCGTTAGAATTCCACATTGGAGACAATGCGTATCTCAAGGTTTTCCCTCATAAGGGTGCGATGAGGTTTGGGAAGAAGAATAAGTTGGCTCCAAGGTTTATGGGACCATACCCTATCATAGCACGAGTTGGGATCAATGTTGAGGAAATTCCAACCGGACACAAAACATACAATACATCCCATAGAGATTGAGTTAGAGGAGGATGTTACCTATGTTGAGGGTCCAATGTTGATCTTAGATAGGTGTGCACAAAATCATAGGAAGAAGGACATAGCCTTAGTGAAGGTGTTGTGGCATCATCATGGTGTACAGGAATCCACGTGGGAGTTATAGGATGAGATGCATAGGAAGTACCCATTATTGTTTCCTTAGGACTTTGGGGGCAAAATCCTTGATAGGGGTTTATAGTTGTAAGGCTCCTCACACTTCTTAATCTAAAAACATAGTTTGTCTGGCATAATTGAATTAATTTGATGCTTAGTCTTGAAATTTTACTCTAATATGTGAGGTTACATTGGATTATGAAACTTTATTTATTATTTGAATAAAAATAGACTTTTTTTTCTCAAGGTATACAAACTCATGTAATTTGTGGAAATTTATGTAGATTATTCTAGTGGTGTGAACATAATTATGACACCTGCTTGAGTTTCTTCATGATGTACATAAGAATTTTATAATTTTACACCTCCTTTGGATGATTTTGAACCTTGCTTTTATGGAGTCTACATAAGATAAGTGAGAAGATAGTATAATATGTCCATCGGTTTGGTTTTCCCGGTGCCCAACGTGGTTCCTAAGTCATCGGGGCCTTTACGTGTTGAATGATGATATTGACGTGTGTGTGTGCATGAGGATGATCGATCAAATTTCAGTGACTAATGAGATTTAGACCGACGAGTTTTTGACTGATGCTTTCTCGATGCACGATGAACCTTCTGAGTTGTTGTTCAATGGGTTCTCTAATCTTTGACTAATGGATGTTCTTCCAAATGAGTGATCAGTTCCAATACTATAAATACCCCCTCTCCTCCTCTCCTTTCATTTCATTTTGGCAGAGTTTTAGCTATGTTCAGAAGTTCCTGAAGAGAACTTCTAGAGAACAGAGGTCGACAAGGACCCGTTCACTAATTGTAGGTTTTTCATGGATGCATGTGTGAGAATAGAGGCTCCTTGGACTGATCTACATCCATTCATCATTTACTTGCTTCTTTCATGTAAGATTCTTTCTCTTCTACTTGTTTAATTTATGTTCTCCCCCTCCTTCCTCTTGTGATGATTTTATTTGTGTTTCTTGGTGTTCTCTTGCTGGAAACATACGCATGTGGGTTGAGGACTCTCTTTTCTTCTTCCATTCTCTAGTTCCACCCTATTCATGGAAAAAGGAGACGTTCTTAGATATTTGGTGGGTTGAGCATGACTTTGGGTGCTGATTTTGGGAGTTTCCATCTTGGATTTCAGAATTCTTCTCTCTACCAGATGAGTTTCTATATGCATTGCATTGATATAACTTTAGAACTCCTACACTTCTAAATGATCGCTCTTATAAGTGTTGTTTGGTATGAAAAAGTTACGATCCAAGCATGTGGACTATATTTCATACCTTATCAGCATTATTTGTTGAACGTGAACTAATTTTCCAGTATGAAGGACCTAAATTTTGATTTATTAGTGCTTGAAGTATTGTTATAGTGATGTTAAAATGGTTGGACGAGACCCTAATAATAGAAGGTAACTTATTCATGATAAATATTGAACGTTTATGATGCCATTACATGAAGTAATAGTGTTTCAATCATAGTGATACTTATGGCTTGATACACTCTAGTTGGTGGCCAAACTTTTCATGACCAAGGATGGTTAATTTTTTTATGAAGGAGTCTTATGAACTGTTTAAATACATTTTATATCTTCTGAGGTTGCAAATCATAATTACTTTTGTAAGAATCTTTTTAGTGTTAATACTAAGTTGATTGATGCAGTCAAAATGTAACTAATTGACCTAAGTAATCAAGTGTAACCCTAAGTCAGTATATGTAAGGCCCCTAAACTTGCTTAATGAGTTGAATAATCTTAATTATCATAACCGAATTCTTATAAAACTAATATAACCTTGTGATATTCTTTGAAATCATAAGTCAATCTTAAGTTTCAAATTTGGTCCAATTTGGACATTATTTGAGCAAGTTATGCAATTTTATGCACATTTTGGACCTTTCTACAATTTACCCAATTGAGAGGTTTTCTTTGCAATTTATCACTTGCATTATGTTCCTTGGATATTATATCATCATTATTGATATTTTTGAGTCATGGGGCACCTATTTAAACCTTGGCTTGAAGGTGTTTTCTCCAAGGGTATTTTAGGGTTTACCCCTTCATGGATGAGATACCTTTAGTAGCTATCAACTAATGAATTATTTGTTTTGCTTGGAAATTCAAGAAACGAGGGATAGGCATATCTCTATGGATGGTGGGGGAGCTTCTTGTGTGTGTGTACTTGTATATTCTTAATAGTTTAAGTCCATGGACACTTAGAAAGATACTAGAACTTCAACTTTTTCTTTTTCTTTATCTTAAAGTTTCATATACTTATCCCTAAGAACCAAAACGAACCATTTTCTCTCCACCACTTACCTCCTTCTACAAATATCATCCTCCCTCTGTTCTTCTGCGAATTTCCTATCCAAGGAAGAAGAAAGAGGGGATCTTCTTGGGAAAATAATCTAGGGTTGCAATTGACTTATTTTTAGGGTTTGAAAAGCTTCCTTCTAGTGATCTTGATCTAAAAGAGTAAGAATTCCCTTCTTTCCTCCATTTATCTCTTTGTTATCCTTCCTCCTACTTTTCTCCAGGTTGGAACCTTGCTGTTCCATGGTAGAAATTGCTCTAAAGCTCTAAAACCCTACCTTTCTTGCTCCTTATGCTTAGGGTTTTCTCATTTGATGAAGAAAGGTGCTAGATGGACGAGTTCACAACTTATACTTGAATTTTCTACCCTACTTGCTTGAGCTTTCTTCTATTTGGGATTTCATATTCTCATTAGAGGCAAGTTTTATAACTTTCTCCACATTTATTGCTTACCATATGCTTGCTAGCTCATGTTCTTGCTTGAAAATGATGATCCATGCACTAAAAAGCTATGCTTGACTTGGATTTCGGATTTTATAATGTTCCCTATTCTGATTTCAGTTCTAGATGAACCTGTGATCATGTGTACATTATTCCTAAGGTATACTATGACTTGTATCAGGTTTGTTCGGCAACTTATCGTGCTAAGCACCTATCAACCAATGGTCAATTTTAGGGTCTAAATCTGATTTCTTCTATAAACCCATGACCCAATGATGGTACCATTGCAACAACCCTATGGTGTTGTATTCATGAAAATTGATGGTCAGGATCAAAGGTGTCAGAGGATGGTGACAACCTATGGTCACCTCCCTAGGTCAGGTTTTGGATCAATTAGAAGTTTAATGATCAACCATTAAGTACCCTACTGATGTTATCAATCAATGATGACATTAGCTTAATATTTGATGTTGATTAATGAATATAGTGTTGATATAACAACCTATGGTGACTTAATGGTCACTAATGATGGTGGATCAGGTCTCTACAACCTATGGTTAGTTAATCATTGTAGTTTGTGGCATGATTAAGCCTTAGACAAATGGTAACTTGGGTCACTTGATGCAATGGTCGAACCTATACTATAATTCATGGTTTTAACATATGAACTTGACCCAATGGTCAAGATCTAATGTTTATTACTCCAATAAAGTGGAATTATGGCTAATGTAATATGTAGATCCTAATAATGTGATTTATATGATTTTCTTTATATGATCAACTTAAGGAGCTTACTTGATGACAACGGATGACTTGTTTTAAATGGATAGTCGATTGTGGGTTTTACCCTACTCTCAATGGAACTTTTTGTGTTGTTAATCAAGGGATGTCTAGGGTTAAATGGTGACTCTTTCAAGAGCACAAATCAAGGACTATATAGGTGGTTTATCCAATGTGTTTACTTATGTAAACAACCAATGGTCTTACTCTTTAAACATCCAATGGTTCTGGGTGACATTGTGGTATGGTGATATGGGTTGAATGATGATTGAACAAATGGAGGGTTACCCTTAATAGGGTAGTCTTACCTATTCACTCATATGAATATAAGGGATAATAATCATATTGTGTTGATATGTAACCCTAATGAGGCATAGATTGTTATACCTAGCTTTAATATAACTAAATGATGGTAATTGGGTATGAATAGTCCTTGAATGACTAATACAATCACGAAGTACTCTATTACTGTTGTTGAAACCCTAGTATGCTATAACCTGATGGTTAAACCTTGATTTATGTGTGGGTTCATACTTGAGAATAGTATGGAATGTGATGGTGATGCTATACCTTATGCATCCATGATCCAATGGGGATGTCGTGAGTTAGGGTTTGGGTATAAGTGTTGATTAGTAGCATTGATATAATTTATCATGTTGAACCTAACTCTAATGCAAATAGGTAAAGATGAGTATTCATGTTTAACATTCTTATATGATGGAATGATGGTGGAATAACCTCCTTAACATGATCATAACCTTAATTTGTTAATTGGTGGTTATCATAGCCACATGGTTGATACTTTCTTATGCTAAACATGTGCATTATGAATATGATGAGTGTTAATCATATCTAGATTCCTTGCATGTTGTTGTAATAAAGGAATGTTCTTAATGTTAATATAACCCTTCTATGATTGTTTATGTATATCTCCTAGCTCATTAATGCAATATTGTGTTGATCTAGTGTATTATATGTAAGTAATGTTGTTAAGCCTTGTTGTAAGGCATGGATAGATAATGATGATCTTGCAGGGGATAGTATGATGGTCTTAATGACCTTTGGGCATGGTTGATCCCTCAATGAGGTGTAATCCTCTTGTGTTGATAAGGGTTGATACCCTATGATATTGTGAAAAGGATTTATACCCTATGATAGTATGATGGTCTTAATAACCTTTGGGCATGGTTGAACCCTAAATGAGGTGTAATCCTCTTATGTTGATAAGGGTTGATACCCTATGATATTGTGAAAAGGATTTATATCTTGTGATAGTATGATGAGTAGTGTGGTCTCATGAATGGCAAGTGAATAGTACCATGTGATTATGAGATGAGAAATTATGTTTCACATGTTTTATATCTTTTAAAAGTGATATTTATATGCTTGCTAGAAGTGAATTAGGGTTTGTATGTCCACTTGTTTGATGCAGCCTTATTTCACCCAATTGGCATAACTAATCAAGTGCAACTCGAATCATGTAGTGCCCTATGCCGTAGAGCCATCTTCAGTGTCAGAACTTGTTGGATGGTGAAACAAGTATTCTTAAGGGCAACTCAAAGTGCATATTATTGAGTATGTGGGGGTGGCAGGTTGAGGATATATCATTTTCATCCACAATGCAGATTGTGGAGGATGGCTATGGTCATGCCTCATACATCTAATGTGATCGAGAATGGCTTTGGTCGTGTCTCGGTGATTATAACATGATGTGATTAGAGGAAAACTACGGTCGTACCTCAGTGATTGGGTTTGAATACCCTAGATGCTAGCGCTGTGACCTATGCCAAGGTGGATTAGTTATAGGACTATATGTCGCTATGGTGGCAGCTTTGATTGATATGTCACTGCCTTTTTACTCGTACTGACCAAGGGGAAGAGATCTTAGGCTACCGAAACTCCTAGATCTTATATGGAATCAAATAGTGACTTGGTCTATTATCGCACTAACAAATTCACTTGAGGTTGAAATCCCAGAGTTTTTTAACCAAAAACTTGTGCAATAATACCACCCGCAAGCGGACGGGTCTTATCGCAGTATAGTTGAGGATCGAATCCCAAGGGAAAATGTTTTTAAGAATCTTTTACTAGTCGAATCTAGTTGAATCAAGACTAATATTTAGAATAAAGGTTGGTTTGAGGTTAATTAAACTAAATGCGAGGAAAGTAAAGAGCATGATTAAAAGTTGATTAAAGATTAATGATGGGAATCACTGGGGTGGTTGTGAGTTTCACCACCACTACTCATGTAAACATATCTAATCACAAACATCCAGGCAAGATCTAACTATCCAAATAGAGTTGTTTCAAACCCTCCGTTAGGATGTTTAGGTTCGCATAAGCATCACCTTAGGCATCAAATTTCTCGTTTCCATTCGGATCACGTACTTATGGCTCCAAATATATAGATATCCAACTGAAGTTGTGGCCCTCCGTTAGGATGTTTAGGCACACAAAAGCGTCACCGTGGGCTAGATGGGTTGTTCCCTCACGGATCATGCACTTACGACCTCAGGGAATCCCATCCAATTTCTCATCAGGGAGTCAATCACGTTAATCGACATTCAAATCCTACATATTGAAGTTCTCGCAACATAGGAACAAACAAGATAAATGCAAGCAGGTGATCAATCCACAAGCACACATCGACGATTAACAACGAAAAGAAAAGTTATATACATGCCATGGAATGTTTAATGAAAAGACATATAAGCATGAGCAGCGGGGCTAGTCCCCGCACCCCAGTGGAAGGAAACTACTTACTCATGGTGAGAGAAACAAAAAGAACAAGAGAGAGGCAGGATTCTGCCATGAGCATGGTGAAGAAGATGATTGCAGCTTGGTGGAGAGACGGTCTTCTACATGACTTCAAGGCAGATCTGGATGAGGAGGGAAGAACACCACTGTAGACGGGGCAGATCTTCTTTCTCCACCTTCTCTCTCTTCTCATAGTCCTTACTCCTAGTAGGAGGAGCAACTTGTGGATGTGATGGCGGCATAGGCACGGTGTAGATGATGAAGACAGCTAAAGATCTAGGCTTCCACCTCAGATTTGGATGAACGGGTTGGATGGAGCAGATAGATGGATGCACCAGGGGTCAAATGCTTCTTGGGTGCAGCCTGGCTGTGGAGGAGACTGTCTCCTTAGGCTGAGGATAGACCTACAACTTAACAACGTCAGGAGAGGGTTCCTTGAATGGATGGGGTAGGCTGGCTATTTATAGCAATGGGTGGCTGGGTTTGCTGGATCTGGGGCCTTGGTCGAGGTCTTTACACACCCGGTCGCGGTTGTATACACTGATCTGGTCGCGATTCTTTTGTTGCGGTGTGATGAAGATCTTGGGCAGAGAAGGAGGCGAAGCCGTTGCAGGTCGCGGTTCTTGTGCACTCGACCTGATCACGATCTTCTATCCAGGTTGTGGTTGTTTCTCATGAACCGCGGGCGTAGTATGGGGTTAGCAGGTCATGGTCCACTAGGGGATGGATGTATGTAGTGGTGTGTGGATGTTGGCACTACAGGCGGTGGATGTGGGTGCGTAGAGGGGGATGCTAGGCATAGCAGCAAGGGGCAGTGGAGGAAGAAGAAGGCAGTCACTGTGTTGGGAGGTCGCGGTGGTGGAGACAGGAGGACCGCAGGCATGATGCATGCTAGAAGTGGTCGCGGTTTGGAGGAAGAGAACCACGGGCACGGTTTTAGGGTTAGAGGGAGAAAAGAAGAAAACTGCGATCACTGTATTAGGGGAAGAGAGGAACCGCGACCGCGGTTGATGAATAGAGGGGGGCCCATGATAGTTATGGATGTGAGGGTCGTTGACTGCTGTTGAACCAAGTAAACAAGGGCCCAAACCTGACCCCTTGGACTCAATAAGACCTACAAATAGGTGCAAAAATCGAATTAAAATAGGGATAAATTTGATTAAGCCCAGTCAATGTGCATATTAGAAGATAAAGTCAATAAACACAAAAATACTAAGAGAAATTGGGCCCAACATGGAGACTGAACCCAGATGAATATGCATGCATCAAAATACCACAAACTTAAACGTTGCTCATCCTCGAGTAAAACAAAATCTGAAACAGTTGCCAAATGAATACTTTCAACTCATGTAATTCCCTCATCTTTACATCACGATTGTTTCTTCTCTACTCTGTATGACTAAGCATCTCAACTTCCTGAGACCACTGAACACATCTTACCATATCATCGTTCCTGAGTTTGTTTCCCAACATCACTTCCTCCCTACTTTTTCCAACATCAAGCATGTCTAAGAGTTTTGTAAGAGTCTGGAGATACCCGCAGAACAACAAGTGTGCACCTGATCTGACACTGGTGTTTTATAAGATATTGGCAAAGTAGGCACTCATTGTTCCAGTAGGTGGAACAGGGAGTGAATGGGGGTATGGAAGGAAGAAATAGATCTCTCCTCTATTCGACTTGAGATTTTTATTATATGGTTGCAGTTTCATTGACTGCAACTCTTATTATTATTTTTTGTGTGAATCTCTCCTCTATTTGACTCGAGATTGTATTTTTTTGTGTGTGTGCAAATTGGCATCTTTTCTTTTTGGTGGATACGCCCCTATTACATAGCGAGGGGTATGGCAAAAGCAAAAAAAGAGAGAGAGGGTGTGCCACCCCAAACTTAGGGTTTGGCACTATTTTGGCTATTTTTGTTTCTTTTTTATGGATGGAGGGGTAAGAAGATGATAGAAGACGTGTAGAAGAGAGTTCAGATCAGAATGCAACTTGATTTACAATTCAGTGCATCGGGTTGTTTTCCTTATCATACTCTACTCAAATAATGACTTGATGAGGATTCGGTGGAGATTTCATGCTATTGTTCCACTAGTCAGTTAGGAAGCACAATGTGTTTGATCCCTCTCAGTTCGACAGATACTTGCCATTTTCATTGATCATGAGGTTAGGATTCATAAGCTTCACACGGCGATTTCTAACAATTGGCTAGTTTTAGAAATTGTCCCCCTTGAGGTTTTGCTTCAAAAAAGGAGGGTATAATGATTCAAAACTGCATGGAAAAATGGGATAGCCGGCTAGGTAATGGCTTTGAAACAAAAAGTGTCAAAACTTCATCAATTTTCTATACAAAACTACTTTGACAATTTGAAAATTTTGAAATTTTTTTATTTTTTTGCTCAAAATTGCAACGATGAAATCTTAAGTCTGAAATTAGATAGGAGTGGGTGGAAAGTAAAGCACATATCACCCACCCTCCATCCAAAACTTAGAAATTTGCTCATTCTGAGCAAACTCTAAATCCAAGATGGAGGGGGAAAATCATGCCAATTCGTCCACCAGATGTGGTTGCATTCCTTTTGGCGACACGTCCTCCATCTGAAATCTCAAAATTGAAAATTATCAGAACTTAAGATTGCATCTTGCGATGCATCATCTAAAAATAAAACTCAAAGTAAAAATCTAAGGTAAGGGTCGGGTTGCCTCCCGACAAGCGCCTTTGTTTTATGTCTTTGGCTCGACATGCTTCCTTCAATTGTTGGGTAGATAATTTGGTTTGGAAAGATTTAGATATGCTTCAACATTCATGTCAACCAAGGTGAAGTATCTTTTCAGGCGTTGGCCATTGGCCACAAATTCTCTTGTCTTTTCACTCCATATAACGAAGGCACCATGTGGGTGAATGCTCTTAACAATGTAAGATCCACACCATTGAGAACGGAGTTTTCCTGGGAAAAATCTCAGTCTTGAGTTAAATAGAAGAACTTTGTCTCCCACTTGAATGTCCTTCCTCTTCATATGATCATCGTGCCACAACCTTGTGCGTTCTTTATAGATTCTGGCATTCTCGTAAGCTGTCATTCGGAGTTCATCTAGCTCCTGAAGTTGTAGAATCCTAGTTTGGCCAACTTTCTTCATGTCAAAATTTAGTTGTTTGATTGCCCACCAAGCTTTGTGTTCAAGTTCTACGGGCAGGTGACATGATTTTCCATAGACGAGTCTAAAGGGTGTTGTTCCAAGAGGAGTCTTAAAAGTAGTTCGGTAGGCCCACAAGGCGTCATTGATTTTTACTGACCAATCCTTTTAGTTGTGACCTATTGTCTTTTCTAAGATAGCTTTGAGTTGACAGTTTGAAACCTCTACCTGCCCACTTGTTTTTGGGTGGTAGGGGGAAGCTACCTTGTTTGTTACACCATATCTTCTTAGCAACACTTCAAAGCTTATTTCCAAAAAATGAGAACCTCCGTCAGATATCACAGTTCGTGGGACTCCAAAATGGGGAAATATAATGTCTTTGAACATTTTGATGATAAGTTTCAAATCACTAGTGACTATTGGTATGGCCTCTACCTATTTAGAGACATAATCCACTGTGACTAGAATGTAGCAAAATCCATGCGAGGATGGGAATGGGCCCATGTAGTCCACTCCCCAAACATCAAAAATCTCTACTTCTTGCCATAGCTTAAGTGCCATCTCATCTCTTTTTGTAATGTTACCCCTTCTCTGACACTTTTCAAATGATAGAACAAAGTTGTGTGCATCTTTGGATATGTTTGGCCAAAAGAAACCACATTACAAAACCTTCAAAGTAGTTTTCTTAGAACTCATATGGCCTCCAACTGGGCCTGAGTGGCATTGCTCTAAAACAAGTTGGGCTTCTTCCTCAGCGATACAATGTCTGTAGAGACCAACAACATAAAGCTTGAAGAGGTACGGTTCATCCCAATGATATTGCCTCACATCATGCATGAATTTCTTCAGTGCATTTCTAGTACATTCATGGTGGATGACATCGGCGGCGAGGTAGTTCACATAGTTCAAGTACTAAGGAGTAGCTTCTGAGACTTTCATGACCTGGTCATCCGGAAGAGAATCGTTAATTGGGATCTTTTCAATGTTCAGGGTGTGGATACGACTCAAGTGTTTTTCTACAACATTCTATGTTCATTTCTTATGTCTTATCTCCAGATCAAATTCTTGCAAGAGGAGAATCCATTTGATCAACCTGGGTTTTGCATCTTTCTTTTTTAGGAGGTAACGGATAGCACCATGATCTATGTAAACAATGACCTTTGAACCAATGAGGTAGGATCTAAACTTGTCAAAGGCATACACGACTGCTAGGAGTTCCTTCTCACGAGTTGCATAATTCTTCTGAGCTTCGTCAAGGGTCTTTGATGCATAGTAGATGACATGATGTTTCTTCTCTATACATTGGCCTAAAATGACACCGACTGCATAATCACTGGCATCACACATAATTTCGAATGGGTGCCCCCAATCTGGAGCTCGGATGATGGGTGTTGTTGTAAGAGCATGCTTCAGGTTGTTGAAACACTAGATGTATTTTTCATCAAAATGGAAATCAGCATCCTTTAGTAACAAGTTGGTCATAGGCTTGGTTATCTTGGAGAAATCTTTAATAAATCTTTTGTAAAAGCCTACATGACCAAGGAACGCACGAACCTCTCTTACATTGGTTGGAGGGAGAGTTTGTAAATCACTTCAATCTTCGCCTTGTCCACTTCAATTCCTCAATTACTGACCCTATAGCCAAGGACTATGCCTTCTTTTACCATAAAGTGACACTTCTCCCAATTTAGCACTAGATGTGCTTCTTCACATCATTTGAGGACCAGGGAGAGGTGTTTTAGGCATGAGTCATACGAATCCCCATATACAGAAAAATCATCCATAAAAACATCCATAATAGTTTCAGTAAGACCAACAATATGGCTGCCATGCAACGTTGGAAGATTGCATGTGCATTACAAAGCCCGAATGGCATCCTTCTAAAGGTGTATGTTCCAAAGGGGCAAGTGAAAGTAGTTTTCTCTTGGTCATCAAGATGTATAGGAATCTGATAGAATCTAGAGTAACCATCGAGATAGCAGAAATATTCCTGGTGAGACAGATTCTCTAGAACTTGGTCTAGAAAAGGCATCAGGAAATGATTCTTATGAGTTGCCTTATTCAACTTCCTGTAATTGATACACACCCTCCACCCAGTAACTGTTCAAGTGGGGATGAGTTCATTATCTTCATTTCATATCACAATAGTGCTGTTGGGTTTTAGGGGAGACAGAGAAGGCAGCGGAAACAAAAAATTTTCTCCCCCAACCCATACCGAGGAAACACGTCAACGTCTATATAATAGGAAAAGATGGTTTGTGGAATCATACCTTGTCCCGAGGCTTGCTCGGTGACAATACCTCGCGCAATGCGCGGTCTTCAACTCCGGTCTTGGACGGTGTCTGTGCAGCTCCTGGTCACACCGGGACTGACTCCTCCTCCTCCTACCGGACTGTCGGATGATAGTTGTCCTCCTGAGCGGCAGTGTCCTCCCGCCTCTGTAGTAGTCCACACGGACCACCTGGAACTCCACTCTCCTTATCCCACAAGGAAGTGGAAGGAGTCACACCCTCCTGTTGACGTACTAGTCGCCAACACACTCTCCTGCTACCAGTTGCAACTGCAGTTGTCCTTCCCTTGCTGCACCTCCCTTTGTGGGAAGCACTTGCTCGGGCTCTCTCACGGTTACCAAAACCAGAGAGAACGACAACTTCGCAAAGCAACCGGCTTGCATTGAGTTGTACTTTGAGAAGCCCCCAATACCCCTATATATATAGGCGGGTCATGGGATAGGGTTCTCTATGCCCGGAAATACGGGACTAAAGCAGGAGTAGAAGGGTTCGAGAATTTTCCACAAAAAGCAACCGGTTCGCAACTTGAAATGATCGGTTCACAACTGAACCGATCGGTTCGGCCATTGAGCCGATCGGTTGGACCTGAGCCGATCGTTTGGGGCACTCCAACCGATCGGTTGGTGCCCTGAACCGATCGGTTCATGGTCCTAATCCGGCTCAAAAAGATTTTCCCTATTTTGTTCTCAATTGGTATCGTATACCAATGTTATTCCCAATCGAATTGGGCAATTTGAAACCAAAGGAAAATTCTTGCCGACATGACTTTCCCAACTGGTCGGTTGCACCAGTTGAGCCGATCGGTTCAACCCTTGAACCGGTCGTTTCAACCTGGGCATGAGCCGATCGGCCTGGACACTCCAGCCGACCGGTTCAGCACCTCAGCCGACCGGTTCATCACATGAGCCGATCGGTTGGGAGCACAGGTTGGGCAAAATCAGTCAATTGCGATTTCAATCAATCCGATACTCCAATCAATGCGTCCAACACCTTGAACCATATGATATTGAGCTATCGACTGATTGAGTGTTTAATTGAACTACTAAACTCCTTAGTAATCAATCTAAACATTGCTTTGTGGACAAAACTCCTCTTCCAGGTTAAATCCTATGTGTGTGACCCTGCAGGTCCATTTCACGTTGGTAGTGAAAGTCCATAACACTTATGACTTCATAAGCAAAGAGCGGTGCCTAGTCACACATCATTGCTACCCAAGTGAAAGTAGAAAGTTGGAGAACAACTTTCATCCTACAATCCGTGAATGGTGTTACAGTGAATGTATAATTCCTTTGTCACTGATATCCCGAATGAACTCAAGGCATGGAACAGTCATCCTGTCAACGTTCATTCACTTTCTTGATTTCAGAGTAGATTGAAGGAGATATGTATGACATCAATATCACATACTGATTCACACATGCGTGCGCACGCCTATCTCAATCCTACTCATCAAGTGGCCTTGGATATCAAACTCCCTCAGGAGGGACAAATCCCATATCTATCACTCACCCCTCAAAAGCCCCATGTGTCAAAGCCACCCAATCATCACCTTTATACCAACCCATGTTTCAGGACTGTGTTTGATGATGTCAAAGTGTGCCCAACGACATGTGTTGAGTGCAGTGATTTCAGGTCTAAGAATCACACTCACCACCATCACTGTGAGTACTGACTGTGACTACCATCTTATGGTTCCATGTGTCAAACTCACGGTGGGTCTGTCCGGTACACTTGTTCTCTAACAAGTACCTATGTGTTTGGTTTGATATCTCTATATCATGACTAATGAGATTCTGTCATCAACCAACACCACAATCTAGTCTTGTGTGTCATTGTTGTCTATCTACCTTCCACAATGACATCCGACTAGGGACATAACAAGAATGTACAAACTCTTAGCATCCATATGATCTCATCGTTCAGGTCCTTAACCTGAAAGCATATGTCATTGAGTACTGTCATTCTCTAGACATTCAATCTGTTCTATCACTATCTCATATGACTGAACCAGAAAGAATTGGAAGCTTGCCTTTGATGTTAATCAAATCAATCTTAATGTATCCCACCAATCATCCCATGATTGGCTCTCAGGGCATACATACCAACAGACTCCCACTTGCACTGCGAGCCAATCACCCATGAATCATATTCATAGTGATCTTCAAACATGTCCCACATGTTACTGTGCTCTAGTGCAAACATAGTGAGTAATGGCAACACCTTGCCAAAGTCTGTATAAATTACATGTCTCTCATCTCTTCACTATACGTCACACGTATGAGATGGAGTTGCCGTAATATGCGATCTAGTATTCCTTTGCTAATCTTTAGCCACATTGCATGATCAAGGATTCCAGACTTGTCATCAATGAGTGGAATATAAGTTCATCTCATGAACCTTCAGATCCATATAGTATCCACTGCTGTTCTCTAACACACAGATACTCGGCATTTCCCTTTTAAATTGTTTTATTGGAACACTTCCAATTATCAACAAACTTTCACTTTTATACATCCCATGTATATTTTGCGATTAATTTTCTGTCCTTTCAGAAGTTCACATTAATGTAACTCTTTACATCGAACTCTTCCTTATCTCCATAGAACTAGTACTTCCCAAGTACTTAACAAGTTCTTATGGTATTCCAGTAACCCTTACTGGAAGTGGACAGACATCCACTCGCCATGTCCTACATACGAGTTATCAGGATGAGCACATCATATTGCCATGTCCTACATACAAGATGATGAATGCATTTTATTCTTGCCATGTCATACATGCAAGACAATGGGATGATTACATACATGATAGATCCATATCTATTCTTAGTGTTCCCATTCTGTATAAGAATTGGACACTTGACCTTCGGATGCTAACTCCATGTAGCATGGACAAGTTTTCTCCCACTGAATCTGTGCATACTGAACACTTCAGTACAGATTGCCAATGTATGCTCTCTCCTTTTCAGGTCAAGAGGTTTTTCAAGAACTATCTCTATAGATCTCTATTCCTATCACATAGGAAACTTCTCTATCTTCCATAAAGATAATTTCCACTTTTGGATTTCCATTCTAGAACATTTCCATTTCACATCAACATGTGGAATGTGAACACGCTCCCACTAAATCACAGATCCCTTCTTTATCTTTGACATATCAGTCAAACCCTTTGACTATATCATCAAAGTAAAGATCCAATTCTGAGTTGCTTGTACTTAATCAATCACATTGATCAGTCCATTGTAACTTATAGACTTTATTTACATTAGTGGATTCATAAACCTTATAGGTTGTGTCACATACGCATCCTTATTTTATTCCTCATAGGAATGTGGTTTTAGTATCCATATGCCAAATGTCTCAGTCATTAAGTTGCAACCAACAAGCATCATCCTTCTCAAAATGTTATCCATGTGTCTTAACACTTAAGACTCATTTGCACTTATGGATTTCATCCAATGAGTGCTACCATCAAGGTCATACCTTATGGTTCACATGGAAATCATTTAGGATGTAATGATCATAAATCATAACTCAAAATTCAGTTCCTCATATTTATCTAGATAGTTGACTCATCACATGAACAACTCATCACATAGATAATTGAGGTGTATCTGTCAAGAATATAAGAATCCACAACCCTTGTGATTCTTAATGTCCTTTATTAGTGTGGGGTATTCTTTTATTAAGAAGAATTCAGTTATTTGATAATCATTCTCTAACTCCTTAGAGTATGATTCCTTCTTGATTTAGACATAACCATGCCTTAATCATGAGTTCACTATGATACACTATCATAATCACTCATAAGGATCTCAAACATTTGGTCCAAGTATTTCATTCTCTTATCTCATCAAGAATTAATACTTTACCAAATTTTCACTTCATCTATGAAAATCTTGAACACTTCAAGATATTCATATTGGTATTTCTCTAAACACCATTAGAAGGATTAGCATTTGTTCCAATAGGTATGTAAATACATCACATGTATTATACCTAATAGGATAATCATTCTCCCACTACCATTAGTGAAGATTGATTAATCATGTCCAAGATATTCATGTCTCTTACTGGTTCTCTAACCAAAAGAGTCTAGATTTATCCATCATATGGAAACTAGAAATGAATTTCTTATGATATATGCTAATTGTTTGAGTTATCAATAACTTTTAGGTATCATTTTATCTTATGCATATCAAATACCACAAGATAAGCAAGGCATTGCCACAAAGATCATATCTTTAAGATTGAAACATCAACTTTATTAATTGCCATCATTGTCATACAATATGCAAAAATAAAGTGTTTCTATCTATTGGCAATATATGAAATAACAGTTCTCAACTCTATTTCGTGCCCTTTAGGCTGAAATAAACTGAAAGGTACTCCTATCTATGGCATCAACACTTGCTCCAATGATGGGTACTTCTTTCTTGGTCCTTTCACAAAGGCCATCACTTCTTTGTGGATATTACATATCATATATGACATATCCATATCTTGGTATCATATACCTCAGATAAAGAAGCAGTTCATTTCCTGATACCTTAGGTGGAGATCTCCATCCCCTCCTTCATCTTCTTTTGTTCTTCTAGATATAGAGGGCAATCCCTCATACACCCTTTCCCCATGTGCCTTGAGGCTGAAGACGGCTTGGATTTCTGGCTAGCATCAGAACACTTCTTTGCTTTGCCCTTGTCCTTGCCCTTAAGACTTACCTTTTCTTTGATCACATCAAAGATTATGGTTTGTCTTTCTTCATCTTTGCCTCTACTATCCTCAACATGTCTAACAACTTTGTCAACGCTTGTCAAAGTTGTTCATGTTGTAGCTTATCATGAATTGTATGATTCTCGCAACATTTGCAGTATCATACCAATAGCCAACCCTTGGCTCAGAGGGAATCCTTCTCAGTCAGGTTTTCCACATACCCAATCACATTGAGTGTGTGAATCCCTTACTGGATCTCCTTCTGTCATGACATACTAGGACAGTGTCTTAGAGACATCATATGTCTCATGTTGTCTCTGCAACTCACAGTTCAGAGAACACAACATCAAGCACTCCTCATCAATGTCATCCTCAGTATGCTTCCATAAGCATACTTTCAGCCATTGATGTGGTGGGATCAAGTTCATCTGGTTCTGGTATAACTAGGACTTAGAGCTTTCGCTCTTTGATTGAGAACACTTCTCATCATCATCCTAACCAGTCGTGGAATTATTCCCATTTAATTTGTTGGTCTCAAAGACCGATCGCAAATAAAGTGATTTGTTGATTAACCATTTATATTAACAAAAGGGAAATATATGCAATTTTAGTCCAAAACTCTTTTGACTTGTTTGATTGATTTGAAAAGTTGACGATAAAATTAGGCCTTTAATTAATTATCGCTCCCACTATTTTACTTCAAATTGATAGCCCTCACCATCAATTCAGAAGATTGCAGCGTACAACCTTCTAGTGGGCAAGATCCTGAAATCCTCTAAGTCATGGACCAGCTTGGGCTGTCACCCACAACATAGATCTCTCAGGTAGGCAACTTTTGCCAATTGCATCATATGCAACTCTTGATAACATGTCATCTACAACTCCTTGCAATGATCATCTCCATGCCTCAAGGCGCTAGATCCTATCTAGGTCACCTTGTTAAGTCCGACCCAAAGCAAACACGATGAATATGCACCCTGCTTGGGCAGACCCACACATTCATCCTTCACGCTTCCACGAGGTAGACGGTGCACCACGCTAGGGCGTGCCCACACTTGGTCGAACAAGCTTTTCACGTGTGTCGCATTTGGAAGGCATCTAAAACTTAATATTTTAATGAGGGATTTGGTTTTTATATACATATACATATCCAATCACCACAATACATAGTATGTATCATATACATGATATATCCCACATAAAACATGCACAAACGATAAAAAGCGATGATTATGGCCATCCTAATGTGATTCCTCGAGCCAAGAGGAATCACAGTCATCTAGGTCTACATCACATGCAACCTGTACAAGATGAACTCTGTGCCTTGCCATCCGAGTTGATCAACTCATCACATGAATGATCTGTACTCTCCAGCCGGTCGTCTGGGTGCCACCAGCCGATCGGTTGGCTCCTCCAACCAATCGGTTCGCCTGGTCGTCGTGCATCTCGTCATGTCCGCCACCCGCTCGTCTCGCTCCTCGAACCGATCATCAACCGATCGGTTCACTCCTTGAACTGACCGTCTGGAACGTCAACCGATCGGTTCACACCTTGAACCGATCGTTTCAGCTGTCATCTTGATGTCCTCCGGTCTTCGACATAACAAGAAATAAAATCTATCCTAATAATTACATTGCTTTAAAGGGAAACCCCGAGTTACATTCGGGGGGAGCAAAGGTAGGAAAGAATCTCGAATTATTTCGAGTTACATCGGGAATAAGAGAGGGAAGATCGGTGCACAGACCGAGATGCAAGCAACCACAAACAACCACACACAGATAGGGGTTTATAGGCCATAATCATGCTACACACATCCACCACAAAACTCGTTTAAGGGCGACGCGTATCAAGTGCATTAATAATACATATCATATATGTAATTAGGGATTTGTGGATTTAGGATTGGACATGCATAAAGCTGATATTATTCGCATCACATGCAATAAATAAAGGCGACAAACCAAAATCGATCATATCGATATTCCTAAAATATAGAACAGCTGACGTGGCTCTGATACCACTGTTGGGTTTTAGGGGAGACAGAGAAGGCAGCGGAAACAAAAAATTTTCTCCCCCAACCCATACCGAGGAAACGCGTCAACGTCTATATAATAGGAAAAGATGGTTTGTGGAATCATACCTTGTCCCGAGGCTTGCTCGGCGACAATACCTCGCGCAATGCACAGTCTTCAACTCCGATCTTGGACGGTGTCTGTGCAGCTCCTGGTCACACCGGGACTGACGACTCCTCCTCCTACCGGACTGTCGGATGACAGTTGTCCTCCTGAGCGGCAGTGTCCTCCCGCCTCTGTAGTAGTCCACACGGACCACCTGAAACTCCACTCTCCTTGTCCCACAAGGAAGTGGAAGGAGTCGCACCCTCCTGTTGACGTACTAGTCGCCAACACACTCTCCTGCTACCAGTTGCAACTGCAGTTGTCCTTCCCTTGCTGCACCTCCCTTTGCGGGAAGCACTTGCTCGGTCTCTCTCACGGTTACCAAAACCAGAGAGAACGACAACTTCACAAAGCAACCGGCTTGCATTGAGTTGTACTTTGAGAAGCCACCAATACCCCTATATATAGGCGGGTCATGGGAAAGGGTTCTCTGTGCCCGGCAATACGGGACTAAAGCAGGAGTAGAAGGGTTCGAGAATTTTCCACAAAAAGCAACCGGTTCGCAACTTGAAATGATCGGTTCACAACTGAACCGATCGGTTCGGCCATTGAGCCGATCGGTTGGACTTGAGCCGATCGTTTGGGGCACTCCAACCGATCGGTTGGTGCCCTGAACCGATCGGTTCATGGTCCTAATCCGGCTCAAAAAGACTTTCCCTATTTCGTTCTCAATTGGTATCGTATACCAATGTTATTCCCAATCGAATTGGGCAATTTGAAACCAAAGGAAAATTCTTGCCGACATGACTTTCCCAACTGGTCGGTTGCACCAGTTGAGCCGATCGGTTCAACCCTTGAACCGGTCGTTTCAACCTGGGCATGAGCCGATCGGCCTGGACACTCCAGCCGACCGGTTCAGCACCTCAGCCGACCGGTTCATCACATGAGCCGATCGGTTGGGAGCACAGGTTGGGCACAATCAGTCAATTGTGATTTCAATCAATCCGATACTCCAATCAATGCGTCCAACACCTTGAACCATATGATATTGAGCTATCGACTGATTGAGTGTTTAATTGAACTACTAAACTCCTTTAGTAATCAATCTAAACATTGCTTTGTGGACAAAACTCCTCTTCCAGGTTAAATCCTATGTGTGTGACCCTGCAGGTCCATTTCACGTTGGCAGTGAAAGTCCATAACACTTATGACTTCACAAGCAAAGAGCGGTGCCTAGTCACACATCATTGCTACCCAAGTGAAAGTAGAAAGTTGGAGAACAACTTTCATCCTACAATCTGTGAATGGTGTTACAGTGAATGTATAATTCCTTTGTCACTGATATCCCGAATGAACTCAAGGCATGGAACAGTCATCCTGTCAACGTTCATTCACTTTCTTGATCTCAGAGTAGATTGAAGGAGATATGTATGACATCAATATCACATACTGATTCACACATGCGTGTGCACACCTATCTCAATCCTACTCATCAAGTGGCCTTGGATATCAAACTCCCTCAGGAGGGACAAATCCCATATCTATCACTCACCCCTCAAAAGCCCCATGTGTCAAAGCCACCCAATCATCACCTTTATAACAACCCATGTTTCAGGACTGTGTTTGATGATGTCAAAGTGTGCCCAACGACATGTGTTGAGTGCAGTGATTTCAGGTCTAAGAATCACACTCACCACCATCACTGTGAGTACTGACTGTGACTACCATCTTATGGTTCCATGTGTCAAACTCACGATGGGTCTGTCCGGTACACTTGTTCTCTAACAAGTACCTATGTGTTTGGTTTGATATCTCTATATCATGACTAATGAGATTCTGTCATCAACCCACACCACAATCTAGTCTTGTGTGTCATTGTTGTCTATCTACCTTCCACAATGACATCCGACTAGGGACATAACAAGAATGTACAAACTCTTAGCATCCGTATGATCTCATCGTTCAGGTCCTTAACCTGAAAGCATACGTCATTGAGTACTGTCATTCTCTAGACATTCAATCTTTTCTATCACTATCTCATATGACTGAACCAGAAAGAATTGGAAGCTTGCCTTTGATGTTAATCAAATCAATCTTAATGTATCCCACCAATCATCCCATGATTGGCTCTCAGGGCATACATACCAACAAGTGCCACCTTTCTTTGGGACAACATGTACAGGACTCACCCATGGCGAGTCAGATATGGGATAGATGATTCCTGTAGTGAGAAATTTAATGACTTCAAGGTGAACAAATTCTTTCATATTAGGATTTAGCTTCCTTTGATGTTCAACAGTTGGCTTGTGGTCTTCCACCATTGGGATTTTGTGCATGCAAAGCACTTGACTGACCCCGGTGAGATGACTCATCTTATAGCCGATGGCTTTCCTTCTTTCTTTTAATTCTTTCAAGAGTTTATCTTCTTGTTCGATCGTTAGATCGGAATTTATAATAACTGGGAATACCTTGAGATCATCCAGAAACACGTACTTTAGTCCCTCGGGTAGGGGCTTCATTTCAGGAGCTTCTGGTTTCTCACATAGGTCTTTAGCTACATTCACATCCTTGAGTTCCTCAAATTTAGCTTCAAGATCTTCTTCGGAAACATTAAGTTGGAGAACACAATCCTTCACTTGTTCATCAATGGATTTGTCAGCAGATGGGTTTGTTAGAGCCACTTCTAAAGGATCATCTTATTCATAATCCTCTTGTGTAAGGAGTGACATTTTCTCTATGCAATCAATCAAGTAGACTTCTTCTTGCATGCTTGGTCTTCGCATACTTTCCAAAACCTTGAACTCGAGGGTTTGTTTACCTAGTCTGAGGAGCAAGGTTCCTGCTTCAACATCAATCAGAGCTCTCACAGTGGCAAGGAATGGATGGCCAAAGATAAGAGGGTATATGGCATCTTCTTTTATGTCCATGATGACAAAGTCACATGGGACATAAGAGTCTTTTCCTACCTTGACTGGGACATCCTCAATGATTCCCAAAAGGAGAGTCATAGAATTGTTAGCAAGTTGTATGGTTATGTCAGTTGAAAGTAGTTATGCAAACCCTAGCCTCTTGCAAAGGCTAAGTGGCATGATAGAGATGCTAGCACCAAGATCGGCCAATCCCTTCTTACATGAAGAGTCACCGATATGGCATGAAATCCCAAAGGATCCTGGGTCTTTCTGCTTCTTGGGCATCTTGCTCTGAATGATATCAGAAGTGTTTGTTGCTAACTTAACTGTCTCATATTCTTCAATTATATACTTCCTTGTGAGGAGAGACTTCGAGTACTTTGTCCAAGCTGGTATCTCAGCCACAGCATCAAGAAATGGTATATCAACATGAAGCTTCTTCATTGCTTTCTTGAACTTGTTGAAACATGTGTCAAGTTGTGTCTGCTTCAAATGGGCTGGGAAAGGAGGATGAGGCTTGTACACTGGCACCTCTGCCTCAGGTGTGTTTTTTGCTTTTGTAACAATAGGTTCTTATAAACTTGCTTTGTCAGTCTTATCAGCGGTTGGTGGTGCTTTCGATTGAGATTCATGTACTGTAGAGTCTTGGGCAATCACAAGATCATCATCATCTGTAACAACCATGGGTGCCTTGACAGGAGGACCAAAATAGCCTTTTCCAGACATGGTGGTGACAACCTTCAATTGCTCTAGATGTTTAGGATTGTTCTCTGGTTGGCCAGCAAAAGCTCCAACAGGTGGCTTGAGGCTAGCCGACAGTTGAGCTAGTTGAGATTCAATAGCCTTCTGATGGGCTTGTTGGTTCGCTATCATAGTCTGTTGCGACTGTAACATCTTCTCAATGGCTGAGAGTTTTTCATCAGGATAGATGGGACTGGCTTGCTGCCCTTGTTGATAAGGGACTTGGTTTGGATTTTGGAAATGAGAATTGTTCTGATAATTGTTGTAGTTCCTATTTTGGAAGTTACCTCTAGAGTTCCCTTGATTCCCGAAATTTGGTTGTTGGTTATACTAGAATCATGGAGGGCCTCGTTGTTGATTATTCAAACCAAATTGTCCCGAGTTTTCCACTCCTGAAGGATTTCCATATTGAAAACCTAGATGGTTCCTGTTCTGATTTGGATTATAATACCCCTGTCTAGGGATAGTGTTGACAACATTCATATTTTCCATTTGACCATTATCTCCTTGGGCACAAGTATTGCCCAAAACAACATCATAGAGGATATTACAGGCTAGCGTAGAATTATCAGTGCCCTTGCATGCTTCACAGAATAGTGAAGCTGACTTGACTTGTTCTTGTTGTCGAGGGGGCGAACATCTTCTTTCATAGGCGGCAAAAGATGATTCAAGTTGGTCTTGCTTGGCAAATAGAAGCTTAAGAGACTCGGAGATAGACTTGTACTCAGGAGTAGCTTCTACCATAGCAACCTTCAACACTCCTTTACTTACGGGTCTACCCCAGTTGGCTTGATTTTTAGCTCCAAGGGTGACAACCTTCCATGCACTAGCATAGCTTTGACGCATGATGTTTCCCCCAGATGAGGAGTCTAGGAACTTCTTGATATCATCATTCACACCCCAATAAAAGATTTTGATGTGTTTTTTCTTAGGAATTCCATGGTGTGGACACTTGCATAGAAGCTCTTTGTATCTTTCCCATGCTTCTCCAAGGGTTTCACCAGGGACCTGAGTGAACTGTGTTATTCGGCCCCTAATTTCATAGGTGAGAGAAGGAGGATATAATTTTTCTAGGAAGACATTTTGAAGTTGCTCCCAGGTGGTGATGGGTTCACACTGCAAAGAGTTGTACCAACTCATGGCTCTATCGGCAAGAGAGTATTTGAAGAGACGGAGTCTGATGGAATCATCCGTGACTCCATTCTTCTTTATCATAGCACATAGATCTATAAACCTTAGAAGATGTTCTTGACTATCTTCTCCTTGCTTACCATAGAAAGGGTTGTTCTGAAGCAGTGTAACCAAATGTGCCCTGATCTCAAAATTGGTAGCATTGATGGGAGGAGGTTGTAATGGGTGGTGAACATCAGCGACTTTAGGGATTGAGAATTCTCGAAGGTCTTTTTGTAACTCAACTTGTTGAGGTGCTGCTTGAGCTGCTTGGATTTCTTCTTGAACTACAGCTCAGGCTTCTTACATAAGCCTTTCTCTTTGTGCATTAAGGGCTTGAGCTACCCTTCGGGCAATTTCTTCCTCTTGTGTCATCCTAGCTTGGTTCTCTCTATTCTGACAATGAAAGGTTCTTTCTATTTTAGGGTCAAAGCTAGAAGCAGGGCTGGAACTATTCGAGCAGTGCATGCACTAGTCTTTGAGGGTACCTAGGATGGGAAGATCTTTTGGAAGTAAGGTGGATGGAGTATAGTCAAATTCAAATAGATGATCAATAGTATCAAAATTAAAAGAAAAATCCTAAATTAGCGTTAATAGAATAAGATTTAACGAGATGATTCTGTTTTCCCCGGCAACGACGCCAGAATTTGACGTGGTCTATTATCGCACTAACAAATTCACTCGGGGTTGAAATCCCAGAGTTTATTAAACAAAACCTTGTGAAATAATACCACCTGCAAGCGGACGGGTCACAATATAGTTGAGGATCGAATCCCAAGGGACAACATTTTTAAGAATCTTTTACTAGTCGAATCTATTTGAATCAAGACTAATATTTAGAACAAAGGTTGGTTTGAGGTTAATTAAAATAAATGCATGGAAAGTAAAGAGCAGGATTAAAAGTTTATTAAAGATTAATGATGGGAATCACTGGGGTGGTCTCGGGTTTCACCACCACTACTCATGCAAACATATCCAATCACAAACATCCAAGGAAGATCTAACTATCCAAATAGAGATGCTGCAAACCCTCCTTTAGAATGTTTAGGTTTGCATAAGCATCACCTTAAGCATCAGATTTCTCGTCGCCATCTGGATCACATACTTACGGCTCTGAAGATACAGATATCCAACTAAAGTTGTGGCCCTCTGTTAGGATGTTTAGGCACACAGAAGTGTCACATTGGGCTAGATGGCTCGTCCCCTCACAGATCATGCACTTACGACCTCAGGGAATCCCATCTGATTTCTCATCAGGGAGTCAACCACGTTAATCGACATTCAAATCCTACATATTGAAGTTCTCGCAACATAGGAATGAACAAGATAAATGCAAGCAGGTGATCAATCTACAAGCGCACATCGACAATTAATAATGAAATGAAAAGTTATATACATGCCATGGAATGTTTAATGAAAAGACATATAAGCATGGACAACGGGGCTAGTCCCCGCACCCCAACGTAAGGAAACTACTTGCTCATGGTAAGAGAAACAAAAAGAAAAAGAGAGAGGGAAGATTCTGCCATGAGCATGGTCAAGAAGATGATCGCAGCTCGGTGGTACGATCTTCTACACGACGTTGGGGCAGATCTGGATGAGGACGGAAGAACACTACAGTAGATGGGGTAGATCATCTTTCTCTACCTTCTCTCTCTTCTTGTAGTCCTTGCTCCCAGTAGGAGGAGCAGCTCATGGACATGATGGCGATGTAGGCTCGACGTAGATGATGAAGACAGTTGCAGATCTGGGCTTCCACCTCAGATCTAGATGAACGGGTTGGATGGAGTGGATAGATGGATGTACCAGGGGTCGAATGCTTCTTGGGCATAGCCTGGATGTGGAGGAGACCATCTCCTTAGGCTGAGGACAGACCTACAGCCTAATGGCATCTGGAGAGGGTTCCTTGAATGGATGGGGTAGGTTGGCTATTTATAGCCACGGGTTGCTGGGTTTGTTGGATCTGGGGCCTCAGTCGAGGTCTTTACAGACCCAATCGCGGTTGTCTCCACTGATCTAGTCGCAGTTCTATTGTTGCAGTGTGATGAAGATCTCAGGCAGAGAAGGAGGCAGTACTGTTGTAGGTCGCGATTCTTGTGCACTCGACCTGGTTGCGGTCTTCTGTCCAAGTCGCATTTGTTGCTCGTGAACCGTAAGCATAGAAGTAAGGGACACTGGAGGAAGAAGAAGGCAAACAATGTGTTGGGAGGTCATGATGGTGGAGATAGGAGGACCGTGGGTGCGGTGCATGCTAGTAGTGGTCACGGTTTGGAGGAGGAGAACCGCACGCGTGGTTTTAGGGTTAGAGGGAGAAAAGAAGAAAACTATGATCGTGGTATTAAGGGAAGAGAGGAACCGCGACCGCGATTGATGAATAGAGCGGGCTCGCGATAGTTATGGATGGGAGGGTCATTGACTGTTGTTGACCTAAGTAAACAAGGGCCCAAACCTAACCCCTTGGACTCAATAAGACCTGCAAATAGGTGCAAAAAATGAATTAAAATAGGGATAAATTTGATTAATCCCAGTCATTGTGCATATTAGAAGATAAAGCCAATAAATGCAAAAATACTAAGCAAAACTGGGCCCAACATGGTGACTAAACACGGATGAATATGCATTCATCAAATAGCCCTTTGCAGGGGTCAGTTGGACTTTGAATGGTACGATTCAAATTCCCCAGGGCATAATAACAGATGTAATACAGTCGTGTAGCATATTTTCTTAGGGTTTTACACAACGTTTCACATTGGATGATAACCCTTGTTTGTTATCTTTACATAAAGAAGATTCTTAGTGCAATTAAGAGATAGTAGATATACTTAGGTTGTGGATATGCTTAAGATTGTATATGTGTACATACAATAGCTATGCTTGTGTTGATAACTATACTACTACTAATGATTATAATCATGATGCTAGCTATCTCATGTTGTTAGTTATGTTTAGCATGCTAGCCATGCCTTTGTAACTAGAGATGCATATACTGCAAATCATGCTTATCCAGATAGTTGTGCTTATGTTGTTATCTCTTCTTATGATGTTGATATGTTCAACCAATTAGACATGCTCATGTTGTTAGCTATGCTATGTTACTAGACTTGCTCATGATGCTAGATATGAATATGCTAATGAATTTCTTATATTGGCAACAAGATAAAGGATGATAGTCTAGCTAATGATAATAGTTATTATCTACTCCTTTATGTAGTTTGTTAATCGTTAGTACTGTTGATCTTATTTGTTATATATGATTGGGATTGATGTTTATAATGAGAGTGGTTAAAGGAGATTCTATTTCTACATCCATAGAAGGATGAATCTCTTATAGGGACTTTTCATATTGTAGTAATAAATCCTCTAGCATAGATTTCAGTTACTTATCATACAATGGCTACAACTTGTGTGCCATTTCTACTGAATCTGACATAGTTGATATAAGGATGGTATCCTCATCAGTGTCAAAAACCATCATGGGTTGTTCAATATTTCGTAGGTGGCTTTTTGTTTGTCCCTCAAATTGCATGACTTAGAGCAACAGTTGTGATCATAGCTGAGATAAAAGTGCATCACTTCATTTGTTCCCATTTACCAATTCAAGTTCCATCATCTTTAGGGCATTAAGTTTCTGTCGACAAGGTGAACATTGGTTCTTACAATAAGGTTTTTCATCAGACTCCATAATATTGTTGGTCATAACCTTCCTCATTAGGATATTGGTATGTGTAGCATGGTTCCTTATAATATCCTTCAAAAAATTGTGGATTACAACTTGTACCACATCCACAATTATAGGAAGACTTGGGATCTCTTTCAACATTAATCCAACAAGGTTATGCCAAAATCTATGGGGGAACATTGGGACAGTCACTGATGTATGATTGTAGTACCCACATAATTGACATTATAAATATTGTGTCAAACACTCTGTAATGTTCCCCCTCTCTTTTTTTTGATGAAAAAAAAAACAAAGTTTAGTACAAATCTACAATATGAAAGGAAACAAAAAACAAAATTTTCGAACAAAAATAAATTATAAAAAAACTAAGGAATCATAAAACAAACTAAAAATTATCAAACCAACTAAAATTACAAAAATAAATTAGAAGAAAAATCCTAATTATTGAAAGAAATGGGGTTTGAAGAAAACTTGTTGTCTCTAAAAATGACATCAAGATTTGACATGTGTCATTGTACACCCAAAAATCTACTAGAGGGGAAATCCTAGAGTTAATCTTTTTAATAATGGTTAACCTGATGCAAGCAATGAGTAAAATCATTACAAAAAGGTGTCAGTCCCACAAGGTAACATGATTAAATGGAACATATTGCAATGAATAATATTTAAAATCTGATTTGTAAAAGATTTATTAAAATTAAAGCAATAATTTAAAGTGTAGAAATAAAACTAGTTGATTTGGACTAGGGATAAGAACTACTGGGGTTCCAGGGGCTCATCACCATAAACCATGTTCTTACATAACCAATTCAACTACTTATTTTTGAATGATTAAATCATGGCCATGTAGATTCATGTCCTTGAGGAACACAATCTTTGAAGGGTCTAACTTTCTCAAACATGGGGTCCCAATATTTGAGGATCCTCATCTGACTGTCCAAAAAAAATCTATAAGGTGATCAATCTGACATTCAAACTTATGGATCAGGAGTCTCACCACCACAAGTTATAACAAATAGGATAAACTGGGTAAAAGATGATGAACTCGATTACGGGTCTCGTCTGGAGTTTTTGGGTTTATTCTTGTTGTGATCAGGGGTCTCATCACCCCACAAGAATATATTTTACTTAACCAAAAAAAAAGTGCAAAATCAGATGATCCATTAAGAATATCTAATTTCGATTCCGGTGTTCTAACATATGGATCATTGGTCTCGTCACCACAAGCCATAACAAACAAGATAAACTAGATATAAAGAGCATAAACACCATCAGAGTTCTTGTCAGGATGTTATGGGCTTGTTCTTGTTGGGGTTAGGGTCTCATCACTAGCTAAAAATATTATCAATCTAACTAGACAACAAGTGCAATAACAGATAGAAAACATTAATCACTAAGTATTGAAGTTAATATACAATCAAGATAAAGAATGAGCTATGGGGATATTCCCCATTCCACGTAGAGAAACTACTCAGACATAATAGAAACACAAATAAGGAACATTCCCAAAGGGGGCTCTAGATGATAGAATATAAGATGCCTTTGGTGCTTGGACTCCCCCTCCTTTTATAGGAGGGAAATGGGGGTTGAAAACCCAAAAAAAAGGCTGCTAACATCGACTGGGAGGCTTGATCTGCAAAGCCAACTGACCGATTGGGAATCTAGTTGGTTACCTAGTTTAAATTCTTGCTTGATTCAGAAGGTAGATTTGACAATAATAATGACCTTCTCAATTTGAACTTTAACTAGATATGGCTCTTGGGTCGATCCACTAGGAATCCAGTTGGACAATTTTCTTTCATGCATGCATCAGCTCGAGGGAGGGTATGACTGTAATAATGAGCCTTCTCAATTTAGCTTTGATTGAATCTTGTCAACGAGTCGATCAACTAGGAAGTCAGTTTATCAATTGGGATCATTAAATGTTTTATTTGACCTGGTCATTTTGTCTGAAGTAATGAGCCTTCTCGATTTATACTTTGAATGGATCTAGATGATGAGTCGACTGAATGGGAGTCCATTTGATCGAATGGAGTTGTGGGCAGCTAGATCTTGTGCAATTGGGTCGCTTGATTGGTTGAGCCAGTTGATCAAGTAGAAGGTCTGGGAGGCTGAAAATAGGTAATTAAAGCCTCTGATTCTTTGATATTTTTGTTCTTTGGATTCATTTTATCATTCTGGAAAAATTCAACCAAATCTACTAAGAACTCCAAATAATGGAAGAAAGGATAAACTAAGACAATTAACTCTAAAATAGATAATAATAAAATAAATGATCTTAACGAGAGATCTAAAATATGCAAAACAAATGGATAAATATGCATTTATCAACTACTAGCCTAGAGAATCCATTTACTATTATATCCAAAACCCCATTTTGGTCTATCAACTTCCTATATAAGAATCATTATCATCAACTTCTTATTTGATCAACTAGTACTCTAACATTGGTCAAAATGGCATCTCTACAAGGTTAGGATATCCGATTAATAATTATCTTTGGTGGTTACAAGCAATGTGCATACTCATCTCATGATCTTCTTACTCTTCTAATGAACCAAAGGTTATCATAGGAACCACTAGTCTATTTTTTATAATGTGGTATCAAACCCTAACTTGTATGGTGGCATTCTAATCACTAATATCATTAAGGTTGATATGTCATCAACCTCAAGCCCTACTATCAACCATATTTATCACATGCCCAAATGTGAATAGGCCAAGTACATACTTGAATATTTAGATCTTACTATACCCTTCTCAAATCAACTAGTGCATATGTTCCATACCACACATAGTAGGAATTGGAGAAAATAAAAACAAGTGTATGGTGCTCATAACATTTCCTAAATGACTTGTATGTAGTTTGTGTTTTAGACCATAAACTATTTAGATAATATAGGACATGATAGAACTTGATATTTAGTCAACACTTTAGATATAAGATAGACGGAAACTTTTCCCTATATAGATCATAGTTCTTGGGTGGGTTACACCACAAGGTTACCTTATTAATATTCAACTTATTATCATCTTGATCATTAAGAGAAATGAGGTTAGTGACTTATTTCCTTGACTTCTATAGGAAGTAAAAAAAGGGTAAGATGAAGTAAGATCTTTGAGAATATAAGCTTGTCTACTGGCAAGTATAATGTCACGCTAACACTATATTGTAACACCCTTTCTTAAAACACATGCACATGGTGGAAGAAACATTGAGTTAGTCATAACTCATGCACTTAAGGGGACATCACATAAAGTTGTCATTCATCACAACAATAGTAATTACACACAAAGTTAAATAGTGAATATTCTCAAATATTGTTCTTACAAAAGAACATAAAAGCCCATAACATGCCATGAAAGGAATCCCACCCTAGTATTTTGATACCAAGTACCTTCTTATGAAGATTTAAATATAAAAGACATTGAATCTATAAATCTAAGAATCTAGTTGTAGTTGTCACCCCCACTAGGTCAAATTTTGCTAGATACTTCTGTTGAAGTCTTTGACTTACTTTTTCTACTACTCCCCACCTAAAGACATCTCGTCTCCAGCTATGCGGTGAAAATGAAAATTAGTGAGTGGCATGAGTACTATAACCATATGTTAACTGAAATAATAAAATATTATGAGATCTTCTTTTACGGTATGCTATATATCCACCATGAAAATATATAGAAAGTTTTGAACATACAAAAACTATTTTTTCTTTAAGCTTAATTCATATGTTTTATGTATATTTTACTTGAGACTTAAACTATGATGCTTGGGCCTCATTCCTTCACTCTGGTGCTTGTGTCTCATGACCTACACATAGGATCCTGGGTCATGTTTCTTGAGTTGGCATATACTCTGGTATCCGAATCAAACTCCATGTTTTGAGAACGTCATAAAAATGTTATCTTAACATGTGTCTTATTACATTATGCTATTTTAACTGAAGCATAAACTTTTAATCATGATTCTTAATCATTATGAGATATCTTAATGACATATATTTACTTTAAATGTTGACCACTTGTTAGAATGAAAGAATATTATCATTTAAAGTTTAAACATATCTTATTGGTATATAAAGAGACATGTAACTTAATGAAAAATAATTTACATGGAATACTAAGGCATGTCACACTTACCAGAAGTGCATACTAAAATCCTGACATGTATTGATAACCTGATCTTGAGCACATATCTCCTTTTTCAAACAACTAAATGACTCCAAAACAATCCAATGGTTGGAGATGGTCTGCCATTTAACTCTTCTTTGTGTGAGAACCCTGACATGGCTTAATGCCTAACCATGATTGATTATCTTAATAGACTCTTATATGCATAATTAAACTTTGTCTTTTTCTTTTATTTCAGTTAATTAAGCTAGGTTTCAAGTTTGGTCTAGTTTGGACAGTATTTGACCAAGTTATGCAATTTTGTGCATGTTTTGGACTTTTATGCAATTTACCGATATCTGATGTTTTCTTGCAATTTTTCACATGCTTGGTGTGCCTCACATATTTTTATGTCTTCCTAGAGTTAGTTTTGATATGGGGTGCCTAGTTGCACCTCAGTGTCGTGCATGACACCTACACAGGATTTTCCTCTCATATATGGGCTACCTTGTATGATATTTTTGGATAAATTTTATTGTGAGTTGCGTCAATATTTGTCCTGGGGGTCAAGCTTTGGTGGACCTCTTGATTCCTACTATATATGGGATGATGGGATGCATGCAAGTGATGCTCTAGACCATGGACACTTGGAAATATTGGCTAGACACCTTTCCTATTCCTTCTCTCTCCCTTTTAGCTTCTTATACTTTCCTCCTTGCATGCCAACAAATACTTTACACTCCTAGATCATTCTCTCGTCTTACCTACTTCCTAGATCTTGTCCCTCCTACTTAGTGGAGAAGGAGGAGCCCAAGTTGGATGGAGCATGGTCGATCTACTTGCATATGATCATGGGTTTCGAATTTAGTCTTCTTTTAAAATTTGAAAGCTTCCTTAGTTGTTCTTGACCCAATAAAGTAAGATCTTCTCTCTTAACTTCAATTCCTTGCTGATCCTACCCTCCTTTATTGTTACAACCACTATCAAACTGACGACTTAATCACACAAAACTATGTGGAATTAATCATTAATAGCAGATTACTGAAAATCACAAAAAATTAAAACATTTTTGCCAAGAGATCCACTACCAGGAAACTCTTTTCAGAAAGAACCAAACCACATATATATACATCATGGTTTACTTATACATGCAATGGTCCATTACCTTGCAAGGATTTGAGATAACAGTTTCTTTATCAAAACATGCACAAAAGCAACATTATGTATCGATGCATACTAGCCAAAATCTCAGATCGATTATAAAACTATTTACGCACTATCTTCCCAAAGGACCTGAGAGTATAGGGATGACACATAGTGATTTATATCTATAAGACACATAGTAGCACACTCAACCTGAGTTGTTATTGGTGTCCTTGCTACTGTTGTCCGCTCTCGGCTGCATGGTCTCTACCTCCTTGTGCACATCCACCTAAAACGTTTTGAAACCCATGGGGTGAGACAACTTATGCCAGTGACAGATATAACTCTCCACCAACAAAATTATTATCACAAATAAAATTTTATGAATGATAGTAGAAGAAACTTGTATTGATTTAAATAAGTATAATTGTTGATTATATGCATAACAGAGCAATCTTATCTTCTTATTAGTTCAGATATCTACAACTGAGCCGTAGATTATTTATTCACTTTTATAAGGAATAAGCAGAACATGTATAATTGTTATAAACTAAACAATATAAAACCAAAGAAAGACATAAAATAATGTTTTCATATTTAGTCCTCAAACAAATACGCTATACTGCCGATTACATCTTTAAACATTCCACCTTATGACATGAAGAGATGGGGATATACCTTCCATCTCCATCTGACCACTGCTAAGTAAAGCATCAGTGCCATATAGGTCAATGGAAGAGACGGAATCCACAACCTATACTTTCTTGATTAGTATGAGATTAATGGTAGTGACATTGAGTCCAGCTGCATTATAGCTAGCCTGGTGTATAGAGGCTCTTCTCTATAGAGATACACCTGATTATATGAGGTTGTGGTATGAAACCAATCCTGATTGTTTATTGAGTCATGGTATAACCATACTCTAGTTAGAGTATGACCTGAAGAAAATCCTTATGTTCAAGGTATGGTGCATAGCCAATCCTATTAGTTAAGGATACAAGGAGATATTTCAACTTGCATCCTACATATTCAATAATATGCATTCCAAGTAAACTCATTTCACCATTCAGAAAATCCTGACATTGAATGGATCTATGGCCAGGGCAACTACATTTTTAGTTCACTTCATAGATTAAGTGCATAACAACATCTTTTAGCATCAATCAGGTTACAAGCATTATTTATAGATGAATGTTATATAAAAAGGTGTAACATATTTTCAAGAGATCTTATATCAATGGGTACATATCTTGTTACACTTATCCTGGGATCTCCGTCCCCTAAACAAATTATTGGGAATCTCATCCCTACAACATTATCATTATCATGGTCATATGTTTGGGTATCAAACCCTTAGTTGATTATTGAACAATATCACTTCTTATTAGGAAATAACCATCTCTAGGTCATCAGACCCATATATAAATCATACTTTTTGTACAAGTATATCACATGGCTCACAAGGACTTATAGAATCTGTATTATACTAAATCATCATAGCTCATACCTAGATATGTCGATCATCTCATAATACCTGCATGGTTAGGATTTCATAGCAAATGCAACATCAAGAAAATATCATGACCATGCCAAAAGAAGAACCATTCAAATTACAATCCTCTCATAATTAAGGTTAGGGTCTCCCCTTGTAATTGATTTAGGGTTTCCAAATGCATATTTATCAATCAAACCCTTATTCACATTATAAGAGCTATTTAATTGCCATAATTGTTCAAGCATACTCCATCAAATATCATCAGTTGATTATCAAAATGAGGTACACATTTCTTTCTCGTCCTTATTAGGATGTTGTCTCCATCATACTTATTACATTGATTTAACCTTCTTTAAGGGTTATCAACCTATACCTACTAAAGTGTATTCATCTTATTACTTTCATGATGAATTCATTGATTGTATTCAAGAGGTATCGCCCTACACTCATCAAGGTGTATTGGCCTCTACTCATCAAGGTGTGTCATCCTTCATTCCAATCTTTGTATCGGCCTAGACACATAACTTGTGTCGGCCTAGACACATATACTTGTGTCGGCCAAGACACATCTACTTGTTTCGGACCAAGAATATCAAATGTTATCATTTTAGATATGCTTAGAGTGGTATCTTTTGTAAGTTGCTTAAGGTTTATCGGACATAATACATACTTGTGTGTCTTCGATACTATCATCTTATGTATCAGCCTCACCATCAACTAGGGTATTGGCCACTTCAACCCCTTGTATATCGGCCTTGCCTTCAACTAGGGTAATGGCCTCCTCATCAACTTAGGGTATCAGTCACTCAACATCATCTAAGGTATCGATCTCCTCTTCAACTTAGGTTATCGGCCACTCAACATCATCTAAGGTAACAACCATCCCTTCAACTTAGGGTATCATCCACTCAACATCATCTAAGGTATCGGCCACCCCTTCAACTTAAGGTATCAACCACTTAACATCATCTAAGGTATCAGCCATCCCTTCAACTTAGGGTATCGGCCACTCAACATCACCTCAGGTATCGACCATCCCTTCAACATAGGGTATCGGCCACTCAACATCATCTAAGTATCGACCACCCCTTCAACTTAGGGTATCGTCCACACTGTTAATTAGTGTATCGACCTCTCATCCAACTAGGGTATCAACCACACTATCAATTAGTGTATTTGCCTCTCATCCAATGAGGGTATCGGCCACACTATCAATTAGTTTATCAGCCTTTAGGGTTTGGGTTGTATTGGATTAGGTTTAGCCATATCGGCCACCACACTCAATCCAAAGAAACTTGATTACATGCTCTTACTTCAAAAGACCTCTCTTGGTCATGATGAGTTAATGCTATTGAGGCATATCGGTTTATAGGGTCTAGCATATCAGTTTATTGACATATCATTTTCGGGCATCACAATTCATCATGAGCATAAATATTGAAGTGCAAGTGTGTATTGACTTTAGCTACCTTCAAGGTATCAACTTTCCCTATTATTAGCTTCTAGTGACATGTTAGAAAATTGCAAGGGAGGCAGCCCTACTCATGTACAAATTGATAGAAGGGGTTAGGGACTCATGTGTATCGGTTTTATGCTCATATCTCTTTGTATCGGGCTAGGGTTTCCCCACAAACTGATATTGATTTGTGCATATCAGTTTCATTATCTTCAAGCTCTAGAATGTCGTCCATAAACACTCTAGTTCATGAACAAAAGCCCCACATATCCATTAGAGCTCACAAAACCATCATCCAAACAAGTAAAGTCAAAGTAAAGAAGGAATCACCAAAGATTACATGATAAAAGGTGGATAATAAAAAATTTGAGTTCAAGTTATATAACCCGTCAGAAGATAAACTCAAGAGATTCAAGCTCCAAAGCTCCACATTCCCAAGGTTAAAGATTACTTATTAAAAGTCCAAGACACAATCACAACACTTCTTTATGAAAGAAGATACCATAGTTAGGAATATGGTGAAGAAAGAAGAGAAGGAAAGAATCATGATCCAAGAAGCATAGTCTTTCCAAGGTTGAAGACGATAATGGATTAACCTTAGCCAAGATGCTTGACCTTCTCTTTGCTTCTTGAGCTCCTAGGATCGTCCTCCAAGCAAGAGATGATAAATGAATTGAAATCTCTACTAAGAGATGAAAAGAGATGTATATATAGTTGAGGTTCATGAAAGAGAGTGTGTATAAGGTGTCATCACTATGTGCACTTAACTGACATGTGTCCATGCATAATAACTTCATGCAACCATAATTATATTTCCATGCAAAACTCTTGAGGATATTCCATAGATAAGATATCAGCCATTTGGATATCTTGCTTGATAAGATATCATCACCTAATCTTGCTTTATGTGCAAACTGATACCACTTTTGCAAGGAACTTGCAAACCGATAGGCTTCACCTACAAGAGGTGCTTAGCCCATCATGAACACCTTCAAAGGTTAACAAATAGATATGGTACCTCCTATATGGATTACAAGTTGATAGGCACTCCCATATACACTTCAAAACTCGATACAACCCCATCTAGGGTTCAAGATACTCAACACTTCTTTGGTTCATTCACCACAAAAAGTGTTAACATCCAACCAAGATTCAAACAAGGTGCTCCCTTCTTTCTCTTTCCTCTAGTTGATACTAAGAGAGAGAAGAGACATTCTAGAGATGATAATTTTCACATAAACCCCTCAATTGTGTAAATTGCAACTCTTACCAAAGTTATCATATAAGGCACAAACAATTTGCAAATAAGTTCAAAATTGAGAAATAAACTATTCTCAAGTCTTAATTACTTTTCAAAAGATTAAGACAAGGTTCTAAGCAACTTATTTAAGCAAAGCTTATAGGGTTATCCCATCAGGGATGTTACAAGTTATCAACCCCTAACAAGGATTTCATCCCCAAAATCTTAGGAGAAAAGAGAAGGGTACTTCCTCCTCATCTCTTCCTCCAACTCCCATGTGGCTTCTTCAATGCCATGATGATGCCAAAGAACTTTTACAAGCACTATGTCTTTCTTTTTCAACTTCTTGATTCTTTAGTCAAGAATCAACATTAGACCTTCCACATAGGATATATCCTCATCTAATTCTACCTCTACATGTTGTATTACAAGCTCGATATCAGGGTGACATTTTCTCAACATAGATATATGAAATACTGGATGTAGTCTATGCAACTTAGGTGGAATTTTGAACTTATAGGCTACCTTTCCAACATGTGTTATCACCGGAGAAGGTCCCATAAATCTAGGAGCCAACTTACCATTTCTCCCAAATATGAGAACATCTTTCTAAGGAGAGACCTTGAGATACACTTTGTCTCCAACTTGGAATTCTAAAGGTCTACGACGGTTATCAACATATCAATTCTGTCTATCCTGTGTAGCTTTCAAATGTTCTTGTATTACTTTAGTATTTTCTATTGTCTATTGCATAAATTTAGGGCCAAGAAGTTGGTACTCTCCTATTTCATACCAGCATAATGGATATCTACAACATCTACCATATAATGCTTCATATAGTGCCATATCATTGTTGTACTAATAAATGTTATTATAAGCAAACTCTATCAAGCTCAAATGAATATCCTAGCTTCCTATAAACTGAAGAACACATGCCCTAAGCAAGTCTTCTAAAGTCTATAAAGTACTTTCATATTGTCCATCTATTTGAGGGTGGAAAGTAGTTCTAAACTTTAACTGCATACCCAAAGCTATATGTAATAGCTCCCAAAAGTTACTTCTAAACTGAGGACCTATGTCTGATACGATTGTTTCTAGGACTCTATGCAACCACACTATCTCATCCACATAAACCTATAAAAGTTTCTCAGTAGTGTATGTTGTCTTAACAGGAAGAAAATGTGCCAATTTTGTCAACCTATCAAATATCACCCAAATAGAATCATAACCCTTAGTTGTTCTAGGAAAACCAACTAAGAAATTCATTGCCACGTGATCCCACTTCCACTATGGTATAGGTAATGCTTGTAATGTCTTGTCGGCTTCTGGTGCTCAACCTTAACTTGCTGACACACTGGACACCGCATAACGAACTCAGTTACATCCTTCTTCAAACCAAGCCACCAATACATATTCTTTAGATTGTTATACATCTTGGTAATTCCTGGATGCATAGCATACATAGATGAGTGAGCTTCTTCCATAAATATCTTCCTTAAGTCATTAACATAAGGTACCACAATTCTACCATGGTGACAAACTGTTCCATCTTCTGACTCATGAAACCCATCCCGCTTCTTACTGCCATGTTCTGATCTAATCTGCTGAACCACAATATCATCCTATTGTGCTTCTTTCATCTGTTGTTTTAGTGTAGGTTTAACTTTCATCTGTGGCAACAATCTAGCTAGCAAAGATGCTTCCTTTTATATTTTCATATGTCTTAAGGAAACTAGCATGTCCCTCTTATGACATACCAAAGAGTTCAATTGCACTTTATATGTGAATGAAGACGACAACTTTCTACTTAGCGCATCTGCCACCACATTAGCCTTTCCTAGATGGTAATCAATCTTACAATCATAATCTTTGATTAGTTCCATCCAGCGAAATTGTCTCATGTTTAATTCTTGTTGTGAAAAGATGTACTTTAAATTCCTATGGTCTGTGAAAATATGACACTTCTCCCCATACAGGTAATTTCTCCAGATTTTCAAGGCATGAATCACTGGAGCTAATTCCAAATCATGTGTAGGATAATTCTCATCATGTTTCTTAAGCTATCTAGAGGCAAAAGAAATCAATCACTTATCCTACAACAACACACATCCCAAACCATTCTTTGAAGCATCACAAAAGACAATGTATCCCTTCCCTTACTCAGGTAACACTAACACTGGTGCACTGGTCAACTTTTCTTTCAACAACTGGAAAGAGTGTTGACACTTGTCATTCTAGACAAAAGGAGCATCCTTCCTGGTTATCCTAGTTAGGGGTGTTGGATCCTAGATGGGTGATTAGATGCTCTAGAGGGGGGTGAATAGAGTTGAAAGCACTTAAACAAAACTCATTAATCCTTCAAGATATATTACAAGATAAGGTTGCTAAATAGGTAATTTGAGTGCAACTAAAAACATACATATCAAGGGAGAGAGAGATTGAACATGCACCAATTAGACAAGCTATTTAGAGTGGTTCCACACTTCAAACTAGAAGTGTTTCAGTCCACTTGCCTAGAGAGGTCAACCTCTAGGACTTCCAAACTATTGCACTCTTATGTTCATTCATAAGACATACAATGCATGACCAAACAAAGGACTTACCTATCCAATACAAAGAGTCTTCAACCTTACCAAGGACTTACCCACTTTGCAAGAGTCTTCCGCCTTTCTTCCAAGGACTTACCTACTCTTTCCCAAGTCTTCAACCTTACAGGAATTACCCACTCTTCTTGGATCTTCCGCCTTTGACTTCACCTTCACTCGGAGAAGCTTTCACCAAGGTCTTACCCACTTGAGCTTGAGTCTTCTACCTTCTCCAAGGGCTTACCCACTCTAGCTCCAAGTCTTCAGCCTTGATCTTCACCAAGGGACTCCTTCCCTTGTTCTTCTTCACCTCTCTTGGACAAGAGAGAGAACCTTTATCTTCATGATTGCAAATGAGAGATGGGGAGGTGGTGGAAGAAAGAGCCTCACAAGATATACATATAGGACTAGCTCTCTTATAGATTTCCTACTCACTCTAATGGATGTAGCAAGTGATTAAGCTTAGAGAGAGAGAGGAGGCTTTAGGAAGCACTCATCTATAGAGTAGGAACCTCACATAGAGTTTGCAATGAATGCTCAACCTTGGAATGAAGCCCAAGGGGTCCTATTTATAGCTGGGGATACCTCTTAGCCTTTGGGAACACTTGTGAACGAAAACTAGCCATTTTGTGGCTTGCAACGGATCTAATTTCACTTGTTGCAACTCCACAACGGCTAGAAGCACTTTTCTACACTTTTCCATACAGTGCAATCGGTCGAGTTTCTATAAAGGTAACTCGACCGATAGAGTAAAAGACAAAGCTGATATTCAGACCATCGGTCGAGTTTGTCTTGAGGAAACTCGACCGACCAATGAAAATCTATTTGGTCAGTTACTCCATCGGTTGAGTTCTGTGAAAACACAACTCGACCGATGCAATCTCTAGAAAATTGATCAAGGATGATCGGTCGAGTTTTCAGGCTGGGAAACTCGACCGACAAAGTGCCTGTAATCAATTTTCAAAGTTACATCTAAAGTGATCTAACATTCGATATAAGTGCTCCTAATATTTTTCTAAGCTTAATTACAAGTCATACAATCATTACAAGTGATTTACAACATGATTATCATGGATATACATCATATTACAAAAGTGTGCACTTGTATGACTTTAACTTGTCTTTTCTCCAATTTTAGATGCGCAAGTTAGGGCATTTGGAGTGTGTCTATACCTAATCTGAAATCACTCAAGTAGAGACATTAGACACCAAAATGTGGAATGGTTAGTCATCATCAAAACACGGGTTTAGTCAATTTAGACGTGGGTCAAACTTGACCTAATTGACCTTGAGTCAACAATCTCCCCCTTTTTGAAGATGACAAACCATTCCATAAATGTATTGAAAGCTTTTAAGTAAAATCATACCTTCGGAGAAACCTAGGGTTTTCAATAGGATTGAGCTCATATGCTCCCCCTCAATTGATGTGCATGGAGTTCTCATACTCCCCCTCAATTGATGCTATTTCTCCTGCATGGTTAGCTTTCTGATGGAGTTTTGCAACGCCACTAAAAATCCTAGAGATGATGAATCCCTAAGTTTAGCCTTGCTAGTACTATGGTAAGATCTCCACCCACGTATGCTAAGACACGCAGAAGTCTTATCGTAGTATAGTTAAGGGTCGAATCCTCGGGACAACGGTCTTGATGTAATCAAGATGGAAAACGTTTTAGTCGTACTTAACTACTTAACAGTTGATATTTAGATCGAAAGTTTGATTTGGTTTTAAGCTAAGTGCGAGGAAAGTAAAGCAAGAAAGTAGAAATTAAGGTTGTAAACAATGATTAAAAACCACTAGGATGTTATCGGGTTTCACACCACTACACATGGATCAAGACATGCAACATAATAAAACAACCTGCAAAGAGAGTCAAATCAGTTAGTATCTTGTAGTCCTAGCTTCCTTTCGGATAACTAGCTACGAGAAGTGTGGAGTATTGCAACGCCAGCCATTCCATAATGAATAGTCATTTGCTTTGCATTACTCCTTCATGAAATGTGTTCCTCGACCTTACCAAGGTTGCACTTCCATACGTCAACTGATTCCATTTCATAGTATGGAAGTGCAACGATGGGGGTGAGTTTACTCCACTCATGAAAGCACTCGTAGATACCAAAACAGACATATGGTGACTACATACATCTAAAACCAACATTAAATTGATATTCAGATCTAAGGGTACAAACATAGACAATTCATACCAAAAGATAATAAGTAACACAAGTTGATGATCAAGCAACTAGCATTCATTAAACGATTGATGTTGAACTGAAAAGGAGAGTATCTCTATTGCAAACAATTGAATTACATTGCATGAAATGAAAACATGGGTAGCGGGGCTACTCCCTGCACCCTAGTGAATGAGACTACTTGCTCATGTCAAGGACAAAGAAGGAGGCGAGAAGAGAAAGAAAGAACGTCATCTCCACGGAGGAGGGAAGGTTGAACCCTTGGTGAAGAGAGCAACGATCTTCACACTTCGTGGTTGCCTTGATGAAGGATCTTCTCTTCCCACCTTCTTTGTTGTTGAGAGAGAGAGAAGGTAGCTTGATGATGGAACGTGGATCTCAAACTGGCAGCCTTGGGGCAATGGATGGAAGACAAGAGTGCTCTGGAACTGGAGAGGCAACCTTTGGGCATCTGAGAGATCTCTCTTTTGAAGTGACCCTTGGGGTCTTATCTATAGGCTCAAGTTGAGCCCAAACGGTCTTGAGACCGTTTGGGGATCTCAAACCGTTTGCCTTTATGCGGTCTCTGAGATCGTATGGCCTTCACACGGTCTTGGGACCGTGTGGCCTTCATACGGTCTTGGGACCGTGTGACCTTCATACGGTCTTGGGACCGTGTGGTCTTCATACGGTCTTGGGACCGAGTGACCTTCACACGATCTTGGGACCGTGTGGTCTTCATACGGTCTTGGGACCGAGTGACCTTCATACGGTCTTGGGACCGTGTGGTCTTCATACGGTTTTGGGACCGAGTGACCTTCACACGGTTGGGATCATGTGGTCTTCATACGGTCTTGGGACCGAGTGACCTTCACACGGTCTTGGGACCGTGTGGTCTTCATATGGTCTTGAGACCGAGTGGCCTTCACACGGTCTTGGGACCGTGTGGTCTTCATACGGTCTTGAGACCGAGTGACCTTCACACGGTCTTGGGACTGTGTGGTCTTCATACGGTCTTGAGACCGTGTGGAGTCTTTGTAATTTTTTTTTGTGTTTTCTGTAATGATAAAGAAGAAAAGTTAGTTTATTGGTAAATCCGCAATAAAGTAAAAAGTTAATGATTCTATCTAATTTATCTAAGAAAGAGTATGGAAAATTAAGGATAACTAATAAGATAACGTCACAAAATGGGAGGTTATCACCCCCCCTAACTTAGAGTCTAGCTTGTCCTCAAGTTAGATAGAGCTAAGGCATGCAGTGGCGAGGCGATTTAATTAATTAGGGTTTCCATACTCTTCCTTCAATTCTAGATCAGAGATCTACCGAGGTCTTATTAGGGCTTCTGCTTACACTAACTCTTTCGAGTATCAAGAGTTGCATGGATTTCAGGTTCCTTTCATATTGTGAATCTCGCATTGGGACCACCTTTCTTATTACGTGCATGTCATCGACTCTAATTAGTTTTATACTTCTTTTGAGAAACCTACCGGCAACTAGAGTGGGTATGAGGGCTGGCTTAAAAGGCTTATTGTGTAACTCCCCCTTCAAGTGGGGAAGGGTTTGTCTATGCTTTTTAGAGACTCACTACTGGGCACGACACATCTGCCTTCATGAGGGTAGCTGAATGTACCGGCCGGGTGAGCTCTTTTATCAGCCTTTTCATATATTAGGAAACCTTAGGATCTCATTACCGAGCACGACACATCTGCCTTCATGAGGGCAGCTGTATGTACCGACCGGGTGAGATCTTTGTTGGCTCTTCATATAGGTCCTTATGTGTGGCACAACTCTCATGTTTTTATTCAACACTCTGGCTTTTATTCGAAACTCACAGGCTTAGGAAGTGGGTTTTTGTTAGGGTTTTTGATTGGGCGGCAAAGCCTCTTTTATTGGAAGAAGAAAACTGTTCTTAGGGTTCTTGGCATGCACTTATTTTTATTTGGTGGTCCGCTCGCGAGATTTCTTGATTTTGGATTTCCCCCTGATTTCCCTCTTGACTTTGAGAGTTTTCAGTTTTCTTTGGCCCTGAAGTTGACCTGTCAAGAGTCTGAGATAGAATTGAAGTAAAAGCATAAAAACCAATTGTGAATGCCATTCATGCCTGTATGCTAATCTTGTTATTTATTTTTGAGGACTACTTTATCTCTAACTTAGCTAGGGGTGATTCTTTCCAGGATGAAGGTTATACTTAAGAGTTATTTTATTGAAGAAATTACTGGAAAAAGTCTAAATATGAACAGAAAGTTTGAAAATGATGTGCGAAAAAGTATGAGTTAAAGGAAGGATTGAAGAAGAATGATACCTCGCCCTTGTCCAGTGCACTCCCCCCCTAACTTATCACTCACTCTATCCACAGAGTGTCAAAGTGATAGGTTGAGAGATGCATGGACAAGGGCATTAGGCTTCAGTTAATCCTTTATTTGCCCAATGAGTTCTGAGTAAGGTGGCTGCGAGCTTTCCACGTGGTGCGTGGTAGTCCACTTCTGTCATGTCCTCTATAGGCTTGTGAAGGGCCAGAATTGTATACATCCAGAAGAGGACGTGGAAGCCGCAGTCGTTGGATTCTCTGATTTGCTGGGGGCACCTGTGGCAGAAGGCTGGTGGTTTGAAGTGATCTTTGTCATATGCCCGCGTGTGCTGACCCAAAAGATCGTGTAATTTTTCAGCACACTCCTTTGCCACCTCCTCCGTTGGTGTCTTTGGAGTTGTAGTGTATGCTTTCCGGTCTGGATCATACTGGCTGTCAGAACTGTTGTAGATTATTGTTGTTCCTTCATGAAGATTGGTTTCCAGTAACATCCAGTGCTCTTGATGAAGGAAAGGTAGCATGATGAACTTCGAAGTTGTATGTTGGAGATAAGAGATGAGTGTCTCCTTTGTTCCGAAGTTCTTCAGCCCTAAAAGATCGTCCTTCATGTAAGCGGACACCATATAGACCGTGTGGTGATTCCGTGTGAGTAAGTATTGATAAGCATTCATTACACTTAAAGACATGGAACCTTTGAACTGTATGGTTTCACAGAGGGCATCTGCCATAACCAATATATCCCCGTCAATATATACCAGCTCGTCTTTTTCGGCATACAGCCGTGACATTATTAGTCGGAGCTCATTGTCTGAAAGACTTTTGCAAGCTTCCTGATCGAAATTGGGAAATGAAGGTTCAATGGCAGATTGGGGTTCCATACGTGGTGAAGATCTTTTGATGGTAACCCCGGATATCGGATCAACGTCACCTTTATCTGGAGCCAGGTCGAAGATGTAAGGGTTCCATTGACTTTGCTTGGTGACTTTGGTTGGCTGTTTTTCTTTTGTCAACTTCGCTAGGGTTTGTCTGAATGGTCTCCTCTGCGGACGTTGAATGGATGAAAAAAGATAACGAGGGATGTCGTCTGGCGCCATAGTAGGGTCGTTGAAGAACCTTCTGTCGCAGATAAGCTCCATGGCGTAACATCCTCGCAAGGAGTGGAAATCTTCGTTAATGAGCTCGGTGAATGGGACTTGCTGGTTTAGCGCTAAAATGTGCCTTATAACGTAGAAAGCACTGTCCCTGGAACCTTCGGCGGCTTGGACTGGTGGGTTGATTATTCTGAACCAGGGAGAACTCCAATCCTGGCGGAGAGAAGGGCACGCGGCCCATATGAGTTTTAGAAGCCGGAAAGGGATGCATCTTGCCTCCCCGGCTTCAATTCCAACGAAGTTGATGATCCCGACTTTTAAATCACTGGCACAGAAATTGTACACTTTGGCATCGCGGGCGACAGTGTCCACAATCATGAGCAACCAGTGGTTACAAACTTGGAAAGGCACGGTTATGTATCTAGCTTTTCTTGCGATCCCCCTGTGCAACCTCGTAATGGATTTGTGTTGTAGTTCTTTGTACAGTAAGCACAACCCCAGTGTGGGTGAGGCGTTGAGAACCGGTTGCTGTCACCTAGAGCTTTTATAGATCTCGATAGAGTTGGCAAGGAGAGTACGGAACATTGCCATCTTTACCGGTGACTGGGATCGAAGGATGGAGCGGAAATCTTCACGTGTTAGGTTGCGTTTAGTCTTCGTGTTCTGGTATATAACATCCCCCCCTTCTTTGGCATCATCTACTATAGTGTTTAGGATGAAGATATCCTATGCGTCTAGGGTAGAGATGGCCGCCATGTCTAAATCGTGCATTTTGCTAGGTAGAGGTGGCGGCGGAGGTAGTTCTTGCGGTGTGGGGGAAGAAGTCTGTTCTAAGTCGTCCATGTAATGCTGCAGATCGTCATCTCTGTCAGAATCAGAAGGAGTATCTAGTTCTTCATCAGTGTCTAGGCATACTCTGTCTGATTCTTCCTGTTCAGGCACTAAAGGTTCATGTGCAGAGAGTTGTTGAGCTACTGTGGCTGGTATACTACTGCTGGTTCCCAGGATACATTTTTCGAATTCAGCAAAAGCCACTTCTTTTGCAGCCTCCCCCAAAGATCCCATGGAAAGGTTGAGAAATTGATCCCCGAAATGTATGCTGACGTTCTCCGTGTGAGCAGGGGATTTGGGATCTTTATCACCAGCTTGGTGATCTTTCTGGTGTTTTGGTTCTGTTCCTTGGCTGGGGCTTGCCCCAGCATCATCTGGCTTATCGGAGCCATCAGCGGAGGAGGTACTGTTGTTTGATTCAGTAGAGGAATCAGAATCTTCCTCGTCATCATCATCATCGTCATCGTCATCTGCTGTTGATTTATCAGTTGTTTTCTTATGTGCTTTCTTCTTGCACAGACGATGGATGGATTGGAGCTCGTCGTATGCCACTTGCACATTCTCGTGTGTTTCGAGCAGTGCTTCATGGGTTTCTTTTAAATCAGAGTAGCGCTCTTCGGCGGAGAGGATTCGTGTTGTGAGGTCGGTTACTTGAGCTCTTAGTTGAATAATCTCATTGTTTGACGACTCCTCCTGGCGATTATGTAGTTGCGTGAGGGTGGTGTTGATGTCGTCCAGGCGCGTGCTGAAAGCTTGCTGTTGCTGCTTGAGCTCGCGGAGGGTCTCTGGAAGAGGTTGAGTCTGCGTAGAGATCCTATCGACCTGCTTTTCCAACGCTTCATGCTGGCGTTGTACTCCATGGATCCACTCGGGCAAGTTTTTACAGTGGTCGTCGATGTGGTCGACTTGCTTGGCCACTGAATCTTGTTTGTTGGATTCCTTGGAGGATGCTTGGCATGGCGCGGTTTTGCTCGTCAATCTGGGCGACCTGTTGTGTTAGACCATGCACACAAGAAAAAATAGAATTCAAAATGTTAGAGGGGTCAGTGAGGAGGTTTCGGATGGTGTCGAATTGACGTCCGAATTCCGCACCGACGTTAGAAAAAGGGACCCCAGTAAATGAAGAGTGAGGTGGCTAGGGTCGGGGTGGAATGGTAGTGTCGTGTGGAAAAGACACTGTTGATGGACCCACGAATTGCGTGGTGACTGTGGATGGGGTCACCAGTGATATCGGGGTGGTGGTGGGTGGAAAAGGTGGTGTCATACTCGGAGAGAGAAATGGATCTGGGAATGTTGATGGAAAGTCGGTGGATGTGAAGGAGGTGAATTCGGGCATTGTAGTGGAGAATGGGGTGCCCGAAGTGAAGAAGGGTGGGGGTGGTGGTATGGTTGTGGAGAAGGGTGGTGTGGTAAAAAGTGGTGTGGAGGATGATTGAAGGGTGGTTGATGGTGGTGGGGTAGTAGATATTGGGGTGGTGGAAGGTTGAGAGGTGGTAGTGAGCTCAACATTTAGACTCATTATAAAAGAGTCTAGTGATGAGGTTGTAATATGCTCCTCTGGAAGGGGGGGCTTAGGTTCGGGGTGAGGTTTTGATGTTGGTGTCCCCGGAAGCTCATGTGCCTTTACAAGCCTTCTGGAAGGTCGTTTGACTAGAAGTTTTGTTGTTTTAGCTGCCGGGGCATTTATGTTGAGTTCTGCCTGCCCTGCCGTTGCTTTCTTCTCTTTGGCTTTGACTGAGGCTATGATTTTGGCGATCTCGTCGTCTGTGAATAGGAACTTGTCCTTGTCATAGTCAGCAAGTTCTGGAAGTGGAAGCAGGGTTCTGGAGGATTTTGTTGTGGGGTAGAACACGTAGTGCATCTTTGCATCCTTTTCTTTTAAGATATAGGAGTTCTTTAATGTCTGTTCGTTGGTAAGGATGTCGCCCTTTATTGGGTTGCATTTGGGTAGAAGTCTATCAATCTTAAGATATTTGATGATATATGTGATATGACCACCCGTGAAAATTTCTTTTCCGAAGGTGAATGCTGATAGCTTGAGGAGCATAAGTCGTCCAATGTTAACTGGCATTCCATTTAGGATGGACCAGAGAACATAGAGATCAGATATGAGTACAGCTCCTCCTTCAGATTTGGGGAATAGTGCGCCAATGATGATTTTGTGAAGAGTGCGCACTAGGCCAGAATGAATGTTAGAGGCCTTGCTTGTCTTTGCATCAAAAGTTGGTAACCCCGTTAGCGATTTCCATAAGGTATGTTTGTTGAACTTGGGGTGTTCTGTACCAGCGGCCTTAGCTTTCTTTAGCTGGTCTTGATTATCGATGAAAATTTCATTCAGAAGATTTTTAGTGATGACCACTTCGTTGTTAAAGATTCTGGTGGTTATTTTACGGTCACCACCGTCCCTTGCTCTATCCATGATGTCCACTGATTCTTTGTGGAAATAGGTGAAGAATTCTGTTGTTGGCTCAATGTAGGGAATTTCAGAGACAAAGCATAGCCGGGAGAGGTTGGAATTTTCAAGAAGAGTGAGGATTCTATTATAGATCCCCATCTTCATAAGTATGCTTGGGCAGACATACTTTGTTGGTTTAAGAATTTGGCTGATGGAAGGGATGTTATGGAGATGAAGATTTTCAGGTGGTGGTGCGGAGGTGGTGATGTGGGGGAAAATAGGAATGGTTATTGTGGCAGGGGTGGTAGTGGTGGTGGTGGATGGTGGGATGTACCCTGCCAGGGTTTGTTCCCTTGTAGAGGCAGGGTGTACTTGCTTCCTGGCCCTTTTCTTGGGTGCTGGTTCAGCTGTGGTTACTTGGGCCATTCTCTTCCCCTTAGACTTTGCAGTGGGTGATTCTTCCTCAGGGGAAGGCTGATATTCCGAGGCCTTGTCGGATGAAATTTCCTCAACCTCTTCTTCAGAGGGCTCTTCAGCTAAGCATCTGTTGATGCGTCTGATCTCATGCATGACTTTTAGCAGGTTCACCTTTGTCGAGACCTGTCCAGTTGTTTCATAGCTATCTATGACTTGTTGTAGTTTGGCCCGATCAGCTTCTAATTGTTCCCTTGTCCATAAAGGGGCATCAGCTGTTCCTTGAGGTTGTTTGGAAGGTGATGTCATTCTAAAATAATTGACAAGAAAACAAAAGTTAGAATTCTTAAATTTGAAATTATAACAAAGTAATATTATTGGAGTTTGAGTTTTAGCAGATTGGTTGAGTTCAAACGGTCCTGAGATCGTTTGGTCTCAAACGGTCTTGAGACCGTTTGGTCCCAAACGGTCTTGAGACCGAATGGTCCCAAACGGTTTGGGTATTCTCTTTTTTTTATATATAGCTCAAACGGTCTGGAGACCGTTTGGTCGCAAACGGTCTGGAGACCGTTTGGTCGCAAACGGTCTGGAGACCGTTTGGTCTCAAACGGTCTGGAGACCGAAAGGTCCCAAACGGTCTTGAGACCGAATGGTCCCAAACGGTCTTGAGACCGAATGGTCCCAAACGGTCTTGAGACCGAATGATCCCAAACGGTCTGGAGACCGAAAGGAAGGCGAACCGCGCGGGAGACGAACCGCACGGCCGTTCGTCGGTAGGGAACTACGATGGCGACGATGACGATATGGGTAAAGACAGAGTTCGAAAACCTGCGACTGTCTGGCGGTGGTGGAAATCGGTGCACTTCTGGGTGGTCTACCAGTCGGTGGGGACGGTGAGAAGTCTGGGTGCGGCGAGCGGCAAAGCAGGAGCGCGAGAATGCACGGGGGCGACGACGGAGCCGGAGATGACAGCGGAGAAGCTGAGTCGATGGCGAAGTGATGAAACGACGGTAGAGACGATGGCGGCGTCAGAGAGGGAGACGAGCGTAAAGACAAAGTTCTGGAATGAAACAGGGAAGTTTGAGAATTCGGGCTTCTAGAAGAGAGAACGTAGGCGAGGGGGGATATATTTATAGGTTTTAGGGGGGGGGGGCCTTACCAAACGGTCTTAAGACCGTTTGGTCACAAACGGTCTTGAGACCGTTTGGCCTCAAACGGTCTTGAGACCGTTTGGCCGCAAACGGTCTTGAGACCGTTTGGTCGCAAACGGTCTTGAGACCGTTTGGCCCCAAAATTATGTGAATTTTTATGTATTTTTAGATTAATGATGAAAGAACTTAAAGAAAACAAAAAAAAGGTTTAAAACAAAATAAAAGGCTAGGACATAGAAAAGGTGATACTCAGGTCTTGGGTTGCCTCCCAAGAAGCGCTTTGGTTTAACGTCGCTGGCTCGACAAAATTTTGCTCCAGCTATGCTTTTGTTATAGGATCATGGATCCCTATAGTTTGTCTTGATAATTTGCCTGCCGGAGTGTGGTATTTGTTTAATCTGTGACCATTAATGGTCCTTTCTCCTCCATTATCATCGAGAATAATGACAGCTCCTGTCGGGTATATATGTTTGATTGTGAAAGGCCCCGACCATTTAGTACGCAGTTTTCCAGGAAACATTTTTAGTCTGGAATTGAATAGGAGGACTTTGTCTCCAACGATTATATCCTTTCTTTTTATGTGGCCATCGTGCCACATCTTGGTTTGTTCTTTGTAGATTCTTGCATTGTGGTAGGCTGTCATTCGTAATTCTTCTAGTTCTTGGAGTTGAAGTTGTCTGAATTCACCAGCGCCTTTGAGATCGAAGTTTAGTTGCTTAGTGGCCCACCAGGCCTTATGCTCTAATTCAACTGGCAAATGGCAAGACTTCCCATACACTAATCGAAACGGTGTTGTTCCGATTGGTGTTTTGAAAGCTGTGCGGTAGGCCCATAGAGCGTCAGATAGTTTGGTGGACCAATCGGTGTGGTGCCGATTGACAGTTTTTTTCCAGGATAGCTTTAATTTGCCTATTGGAGACTTCAACCTGTCCACATGTATGTGGATGATACGGTGTAGAAATTTTATGGTTGACTCCATATTTTCTTAATAAGGCTTCAAAGCTCCGTTCCAAGAAATGTGATCCACCGTCGGATATTATCATTCTTGGAACGCCGAATCTGGGGAATATTATCTCTTTAAACATCTTGATTACCGATTTTGAATCACAAGAAATGGTTGGTAGAGCTTCTACCCATTTCGAAACGTAATCCACAGCAACCAAGATGTACATGAATCCGTAAGATGGGGGGAAAGGACCCATGTAATCTATTCCCCATACATCGAAGAGTTTGATTTCTTGCCATATATTCAATGGCATTTCATTTCTTTTGGTTATTCCACCGGATAGTTGGCACTTGTCGCATGATCGCACGTATTCATGTGCATCTTTTGCGATGGTTGGCCAGTAAAAACCAAATTGCAGGACTTTGAGGGCTGTCTTCTTAGAACTCATGTGGCCCCCAGTGGGGCCTGAGTGACAATGCTCTAAAACTGAGATGATTTCTGTTTCAGGAATGCATCGGCAAAAGAGTCCATCAGCGCATAAGCGGAATAGGTAGGGCTCATCCCAGAAATACTACTTAGCGTCGTGAAGGAATTTCTTTTTGTCATGATATGATGCAGATGGATGGATGATTCCTGTTGCCAAATAATTCACAATGTCGGCATACCACGGAAATCCAGTAGTAACTTTCATTAGTTGATCATCCAGTAGAGAGTCTTGGATGGGTAATTCGTCAGTGTCTTTAGCTTTAATGCGACTGAGGTGATCCGTGATGACATTTTCAATCCCGCTTTTGTCTTTAATCTCTAGATCAAATTCCTAAAGCATTAACACCCATCTGATAAGTCGGGGTTTAGCATCTTGTTTTTGGATCAAGTATCATATAGCAGAATGGTCAGTATATACTATGACTTTTGACCCTATTAGGTAAGACCGAAATTTTTCAAAAGCATAGATAACTGCCAGAAACTCTTTTTCGGTAGTAGTATAATTCTTTTGTGCCTCATCAAGAGTCTTGGAGGCATAATATATAACATGAGGCTTTTTTTCGATCCTTTGTCCAAGGACTGCTCCTATAGCATAATCGCCAGCGTCACACATAATTTCAAATGGTTGTGACCAGTCAGGAGCTCTTAGAATAGGGGCAGAGATAAGGGCATTCTTCAGAGTCGTGAAGCTATTAAGGCATTCTTGGTCAAAAATAAAATCTACTTCTTTGGTCAGCAAGTGAGTCATTGGCTTTGCTATTTTTGAGAAATCTTTTATAAATCTTCTGTAGAATCCTACATGACCAAGGAATGCCCTGACTCCTCTGACGTCTTTAGGTGGAGTTAGCTTTGAGATGACATCGACCTTTGCTTTATCTACTTCAATCCCTTTTGCACTTACCCGATGTCCTAGGACCACACCTTCAGTCACCATAAAGTGCATTTTTCCCAATTCAAGATCAGGTTGGTGTCTTCACATCTTTGTAAGACTTTTCCTAGATTGAGTAAACAGTTATCAAAAGAATCTCCGTATACATAAAAATCATCCATGAAGACTTCCATGATAGATTCTGTTAGTCCGGCGAAGATAGCAGTCATACATCTTTGGAAAGTTACGGATGCGTTACATAACCCAAAAGGCATTCTTCGGAAGGCATATGTTCCAAAAGGACAAGTGAAGGTTGTTTTTTCTTGATCTTCAGGGTGGATTGGAATTTGGTAAAATCCTGAATATCCATCAAGATAACAGAAAAAATTTTGGTGGGCGAGACGTTCGAGAACTTCATCCAAGAAGGGCAAGGGGAAATGATCTTTCCTTGTTGCTTTATTAAGTTTTCTGTAATCTATGCACATTCTCCACCCAGTTACTGTTCTAGTAGGTACCAGTTCATTCTTATCATTGAGAACAACAGTGGTCCCCCCTTTTTTAGGGACCACCTGCACGGGGCTTACCCATTGAGAATCTGAGATTGGGTAGATGATACCTGCCTTCAGGAGTTTGAGAACCTCGATGCCAACTACCTCCTTGAGATTAGGGTTCAACTTCCTTTGATGTTCCCTCGATGGTTTGAATTCTTCCACCATAGGCAATCTTTGCATGCATAAAGCTGGGTTTACACCAGTTAAGTCAGTGATTTTATATCCGATAGCTTTCTTGTGTCTCTTTAGCTCATCAAGAAGACTGTTTTCTTGGTCTTCTTCCAGAGTAGAGCTGATAATCACTGGACAAAGTTTCTCGTTGTCAAGGAAGACATGTTTGAGTCCCTCGGGTAAGGCCTTCAATTCAGGGGCCTTAGGTGGATCAGTCGCTTCTATAACGGTGACAGTCTTGAGTTCTTCAAAGATGGCTGTTGGGGCTTCTTCAGCTTTTTCTAAATATTGAAGGCATTGTTGCACTGGTTCATTTGCCGAAAATTCTACTTCCGGGTTTGTCAAGGCATTTTCCAACTCATCGGAGGGTTCAGACATTTCTAACTAGGACATTTGATATATAGCATCTAGGAGAAAAACTTCCTCTTGAATGCTTGGTCCTTTCATGCTGTTAAGGACTCTGAATTGGAAAGCTTCCTTTCCAAGTCTTAGTATAATCATTCCTGCTTCTACATCGATGAGTGATCGAGCGGTAGCTAGGAAGGGTCTTCCAAAGATTATCGGGTATCGTAGATCTTCTTGTATGTCCACAATAATGAAATCGCACGGGACGTAAGAATTTGTTCCTATTCTGACAGGTTTATCTTCAATAATTCCAAGGGGAGCAGTTATGGTAGAGTCGGCTAACTGAATTTTCATTGACGTAGGTAACAAATCAGTGAAGCCTAATCTTTTACACATAGAATAGGGCATAATGGATATACTTGCTCCTAGATCTGCTAATCCCTTTTTGCTAGAGCCATTTCCAATCGAACATTGAATACCGAAGGAACCTGGGTCCTTCTTTTTCTTTGGCATTTTGTTAAGCAGAATATCTGAAGTGGTCTGAGCTAGTTTCACTGTTTCATGCTCTTCTGTCATATATTTTCTCGACAGCAGGTTTTTCAGGTATTTGGCCCAAGCGGGCACTTCAGAAAGGGCATCTAGAAATGGGATATCGATATACAGTTTCTTCATAGCTTCTTTGAATTTCTGGAACCTAGTGTCCATTTTGGTTCCTTTCAGCCTGTCCAGATAAGGAATTCTGAGTGGCACTTTTGGCATAGGTCCCTTTTCTTTTTCTCTTTCAGTAGTTGAGCTTTCTGTTGGTGAGAGAATAGCTACATCATCGTCATCATGGATGATTCTAATGGTATCAGGAAGGACACGACCAGACCTTGTGGTGACAGCATTCAGTTGCTCAGGTCTATTTTGGTCATGCCTTGGGTTTGCCTCTGGTTGCCCAGCGAAGGTACCCGCTGGTGGTTTCAACTGAGCAGCAATCTGTGCTAATTGGGCCTCCACAGCCTTTTGTTGAGCTTGTTGATTTGCAAGCATGGTCTGCTGAGATTGAAGCATCTGTCTAATCAAAGATATTTCATCAGATGATTGGGGAGGAGCACCCCTCTGTTGATATTGAGTGACTTGCTGTCCTTGTGGTTGTTGTAGAGGTGCAGTTAACTGTGGTTGTTGTGGCTGCTGCAACTGAGGTTGTTGTGGCTGCTACAACTGAGGTTTTGCAGCTGCGGGTGCAGTCCTGGATGGGTATATTGGTAAGAAGGGTTCCTAGGATAGTTAGATCTTTGGAAACCATGTCTATAATTCCCCTGATTGAAGTTATTCTGAAATCCTGGTGGTTGTCTATTGAAAGATCCACCTTATGTCTATTGTTGTGGGTTGGTGGTCCCTGTAGGATTCCCGTATTGAAAACCAGGATGATTTCTTGGTTTATCTGGATTGTAATACACCTGGCCAGGTATTGAATGGATGGAGTTGACTTGCTCTGGCATTTGGTCCTCGGGATGCTCAATAATGGGCTCATATTGCGGCACGGGTGGTTGTAAATCCATCATGACATTGTACAACAGACCACATGATAATGTGGGATGATCAGATGCATGACAGGCTTCACAAGTTCCAGTAGCTGCTTTTACTTGTTGAACTTGAGAGCTTTTCTTCTTGTCATATTCCCCGAAAGAAGTTTCGAGGGCTTGTTGCTTGCTAGCAATAGTCTTCAGGGCCTCTACAATGGCCTTGAGTTCCATAGATTCTTCAGCTTTGTAGACTTTAAGAACTCCCTTGGGTTGGTTAGACGACCTTCCCCAATTGGATTGGTTCTCGGCCCCTAGCGTAACTATATTCCAAGCATCTTCATAGTTCTTTCTCATAAAATTTCCTCCAGATGAGGAATCTAGAAATTGCTTGATATCATCACTTACTCCTCTGTAGAATGTTTCTATTAGTTGATTTTGAGATATGCCATGGTGAGGACACTTTCTCAGGAGTTCCTTGAATCTTTCCCAAGCTTCCGCAAGTGTTTCTCCAGGTAGTTGGGCGAAGTGATTAATCTGTCCCCTAATCTCATAGGTTAGTGAAGGTGGAAAGAATTTCTCAAGAAACTTTTCTTCTAAAGGAGTCCAAGTAGTGATGATGGGGTGTCTATCTAAAGCATTGTACCAGCTTAGCGCTCTTCCAGATAAGGTGAAGTGGAAAAGGTGTAACATTATTGCTTCCAGGGCGATTCCTGCTTGAGGTACAAGTCGGCAGAGTGACTTGAATCTCTTATGGTGATCCATGCAATCGTCTCCGGGTGCTCCAGAGAAAGAGATGCCTTGCATGATCTGGATCCATTGCGTCCGGATTTCAAAGTTTGGTATGTTAATAATCGGTGGTCGGACTGGGTGATCATCTTCATAATTCTTCGGGACTGCGTAGTCCCGAAGTTGCTTGTTTCTTAGCACAAGTTGAGCAGCAGCATTCTCGGCTTGGATGCGGGCTTGTTCCTCAGCTCGAATCTCAGCTTGCACTTGAGCACGAGTGTCTACAATAAGTTGTGCTCGTTGTGCTGCTATGGCGGCGTTAACTCTTTCTGCAACAAGGCGTTACTCTTCAGCCATTTGTCTGGCTCTTTGGTGGTTAAGTCTAATCCTTCGGTGGAAACTTCTTTCTACCTCAGAGTCGTACTCTGGTTCAGGAGAGAATCTGATGCTATGCGGGGTTTGCATACACGTTTTCTACCTGAGTAGAAAGAAAATCACACGTTAAGATAATGGAAGGAAACGAAGAAATCAAGAAGATTTGGAGTAGTTATCAAGAAAAAGTGTAAAATCCTAATCAACCAAGAAGTTGTTAAGTAAAAGCTAAAACATTCCGTTGTCCCCGGTAACGGTGCCAATTTTTGATGGAGTTTTGCAACGCCACTAAAAATCCTAGAGATGATGAATCCCTAAGTTTAGCCTTTCTAGTACTATGGTAAGATCTCCACCCACGTATGCTAAGACACGCTGAAGTCTTATCGTAGTATAGTTAAGGGTCAAATCCTCAGGACAACAGTCTTGATGTAATCAAGATGGAAAACGTTTTAGTCGTACTTAACTACTTAACAGTTGATATTTAGATCGAAAGTTTGATTTGGTTTTAAGCTAAGTGCGAGGAAAGTAAAGCAAGAAAGTGGAAATTAAGGTTGTAAAAAATGATTAAAAACCACTATGATGTTATCGAGTTTCACACCACTACACACGGATCAAGACATGCAACATAATAAAACAACCTGCAAAGAGAGTCAAATCAGTTAGTATCTTGTAGTCCTAGCCTCCTTTCAGATAACTAGCTACGAGAAGTGTGGAGTATTGCAACGCCAGCCATTCCATAATGAATAGTCACTTGCTTTGCATTACTCCTTCATGAAATGTGTTCCTCGACCCTACCAAGGTTGCACTTCCATACGTCAACTAATTCCATTTCATAGTATGGAAGTGCAACGATGGGGGTGAGTTTACTCCACTCATGAAAGCACTCCTAGATACCGAAACAGACATATGGTGACTACATACATCTAAAACCAACATTCAATCGATATTCAGATCTAAGGGTACAAACATAGACAATTCATACCGAAAGATAATAAGTAACACAAGTTGATGATCAAGCAACTAGCATTCATTAAACGATTGATGTTGAACTGAAAAGGAGAGTATCTCTATTGCAAACAATTGAATTACATTGCATGAAATGAAAACATGGGTAGCGGGGCTACTCCCCGCACCCTAGTGAATGAGACTACTCGCTCATGTCAAGGACAAAGAAGGAGGTGAGAAGAGAAAGAAAGAACGTCATCTCCACGGAGGAGGGAAGGTTGAACCCTTGGTGAAAAAAGCAACGATCTTCGCACTTCGTGGTTGCCTTGATGAAGGATCTTCTCTTCCCACCTTCTTTGCTGTTGAGAGAGAGAGAAGGTAGCTTGATGATGGAACATGGATCTCAAACTGGCAGCCTTGGGGCAATGGATGGAAGACAAGAGTGCTCTGGAACTGGAGAGGCAGCCTTTGGGCGTTTGAGAGATCTCTCTTTTGAAGTGACCCTTGGGGTCTTATTTATAGGCTCAAGTTGAGCCCAAACGGTCTTGAGACCGTTTGGGGATCTCAAACCATTTGCCTTTATGCGGTCTCTGAGATCGTATGGCCTTCACACGGTCTTGGGACCGTGTGGCCTTCATACGGTCTTGGGACCATGTGACCTTCATACGGTCTTGGGACCGTGTGGTCTTCATACGATCTTGGGACCGAGTGACCTTCACACGGTCTTGGGACCGTGTGGTCTTCATACGGTCTTGGGACCGAGTGACCTTCATATAGTCTTGGGACCGTGTGGTCTTCATACGGTCTTGGGACCGAGTGACCTTCACACGGTCTTGGGATCGTGTGGTCTTCATACGGTCTTGGGACCGAGTGACCTTCATACGGTCTTGGGACCGAGTGACCTTCATACGGTCATGGGACCGTGTGGTCTTCATACGGTCTTGGGACTGAGTGACCTTCACACGGTCTTGGGATCGTGTGGTCTTCATACGGTCTTGGGACCGAGTGACCTTCACACGGTCTTGGGACCGTGTGGTCTTCATACGGTCTTGAGACCGAGTGACCTTCACACGGTCTTGGGACCGTGTGGTCTTCATACGGTCTTGAGACCGAGTGACCTTCACACGGTCTTGGGACCGTGTGGTCTTCATACGGTCTTGAGACCGTGTGGAGTCTTTGTAATTTTTTTTGTGTTTTCTATAATGATAAAGAAGAAAAGTTAGTTTATTGGTAAATCCGCAATAAAGTACAAAGTTAATGATTCTATCTAATTTATCTAAGAAAGAGTATGGAAAATTAAGGATAACTAATAAGATAACGTCACAAAATGGGAGGTTATCACTTTCATAACATTTATAGAATACTATGTCTTCTACTCATATATGTTTTACACATATATGTCTTCTCCCCTTTACATGAACATATTTCTCTTCTTCATGTAAGACATGCCTTCTTCCTCTTTTAAAAGAAGACATACCTTTCTCCCCCTTTGTCATTTCAAAAAGTGGGGTTATGAAGAAATAAGAAACATCACTTGTTAAAGAGAAAGGAGATAACACAAATATATATAAGGAGAGTAGAAGAGCACAGATAGGGGCTTGTCCAAGCATAGAAAGAAAAGCAAGTTAAAACATATACTTGAACAACCCAAAATGCAAGATAAAGTGCTGCAGAAAAATAATAAAACATAATTTTGACCCTCAAGATGATAGAATTTGACCAAAAACCATCAGAGCTCATCGCGAAGCATGAGTCTTGCTTAGAAGGTTGTTTCTGCATGAAAAACACTAGTCTTGCACCAAAAGCTGAAACTGGAGCAAAATCTGAATAAAATCCACAAATACTCCAATTCTACCTACAATGTAGATCTTATGTACCCCGCATCGCAACATTATGCAAGCAACTCAAGATAGTAGATATGCAATTCAAGGAACAAGCTTGAGCATGTATAAGACAAGATACAAGCATAGCATATAGATGAGCAAAGATGCTAATTATAAACACGGTTAGAACTACATGTATATGAACTACTAGTAGATGATATAACAAGTTAGGACTACTAGTAGGATCTAGATCATAGCAAGAGATACCAAAAGATGCACAAGATAAAGCAAGCTATGAGTAGATGTAGAGATATATCCAAACAAAGAAATAAGCAATTTTAGAAGCATGAAAGGATATAACTCACTAGATATGCATCCTTACCAAAAGATGATTACCACTAAAAACCTCAAGGTTGTATCAAAATAAGGTATACACCTAGGTAGATGTAGCAAGTTAGAGCACAACGGAAGCAATTTAAGACACAACCAAGAGATCCAAAGAGATCATCATCAAAACTTGCAAAACAACTCAAAGAAAGTGATTGCAAGGTATAGATATACCAATTTAGAGCAATTAGAGAGATAGAGTTGTAAGCAAGATAGGCAATTTAGAACATGGCAATATGCATATATAAAGGTACAAAATGAGAGTGCCAAAGAATAAGGCTATCGGTTGAGAAAATCTAGTTGAGAGGGAAATTCTCATTCAATAAGCCAAATGTATATTTTGTGCACAGTGTTATCGGTTGAGTTCTGTGCATTGACAACTCGACCGATGACAGCTGTTGGCAACACCCATTGGTGCCTATCGGTCGAGTTTCAAACAGGGCAAACTCGACCGAAAGATCAGCTGTCAAAAAGCACATATATTTCATAAAAACATAATTAAAGGCATGTTAAAGATATAAGCCATATCCAAACATGTGTAAGCAAGTTAGTAATGCACTATAGAAGCATTAGAAATAGTTTTTGAGCAAGAGTGTGAAGAGAAACACAAAATGCCACTTTTGACTCAAAAACCATATGTATAGTGCACACTAACTTGACAAAACAAGTTAGGATTGGTTATAAGCAAGAGAAACATTACCTTTGTTCTTACCATTCCTTTTTCCACTTGTTTTCACCCTCTACACATCTCACCTTTCTTCTTTCATGTGGATTGAGAAGTCAATTTGCAATTCAATAGCTCAAATCAATCCATTTGTAAGTACCTACAAGAAGAAAGATGAAATGGTCCCCAATCATGTTTTTGGGTCCATAGGGGTTAGTTTAGCAACCCAAGTTCTATTACTCTTGGGTGCTTTCCTAAAAGGACAACAAGTAGAATAATGACCAAAATCATTGCAATAGTTGCATGTGCCTATAGTCTTGGAACTCGAGGATTCTCCATGGAATATTGGAGGTCCTTTATCTTTGTTGTTCCCTTGACTACTATCATATCCTAAACCATGTCTACCAATTTGTTTAGTAGTATGGTGTAGGATATCATTAAGATTCTTTTTACCAACTAAGAATCTTTGCAAAGAAGATCTCAAACTGTCATTATCATGCTTAAGAGAAGCAATAGTAGAAAACAATTGATTACTATTATCTCTAGCATGCAAAAGATCATTTTCTAAGCAAAGAGCTTTTGTTAAATAATAATCTCTATCCATATGAAGAGCAGCAACATCATTCTCTCTATTATAGAACTAGAACAAGATTCATGCCCATTTATTTTAGCAAGCAAGGAGGCATTTTCTATTTCTAATTCTTGCAAGACAAAATCTTTGTCCTTGTTTTCATATTTAAGAACATCCATGTCATGCATGAGAGAATCAATAATTAAAGTATGCTCTTCATTAGAACTAGGCATAAGGGGTTGAGCTTCTAGAAATCTAATCTTATCAAGCAAACTAGCATTTTCAAGTTTAAGAGAGTCTACTTTACTAAGACAAGCATTTTTATCATCAAGCAAGCAAGAATTAGCATGTTTAAGATCATCTAGTTCTACATACAAATTATCAACAATTTTAGCAAGCTTTTTCTTTTTCTTTTTAGAAGACTTAAGAGAGGAACAAATATCATGAATAATAGCAATCAAAGATTCTTTATCTAAAGAGTTTAGATTTACCTCACTTGAGTCTTCACTTGTTGATGCTATAAGAGCAAAATGGCATTCTCCTTCATCACTAGAGCTTGAGCTTGATCCTTCACTTGAATCTTCACTTGAGCTTGAGTTGGAGGAGCCACTTGAGCTTGATTGCCATTTCTTCTTGTGAAGATGGTTCTTTTTGTCTTGTGGGCAATCTTCCTTATAGTGACCCTTCTTTCCACATGTGAAGCACCAGATGGAGAAGGACTTGCCTTTATGGGGTTTACCCTTGGAGTACATGGCATCTTCTATATCTTGAGAGGATGGAGAGACTTGTTCCATGATAGCTTCAATTTGAGCCTTCATTTCAGCTTTCTTCATTCTCTTTAGCTCTTTCTTCTCTTGTCTTTCTACTTCCTCCCTCTTGTCAAGTGTAGCTTCATGTGCTTGTAGATTTCCAATGACCTCTTCAATAGGAATATCCTTAAGAGACCTTGCTTCTTCAATGGAAGTCACCTTGGGTTCCCACCTCTTGGGGAGAGTTCTAAGGATCTTTGAGTTGATCTCTCCACTAGACATAGGATGTCCTAGAACAGCAAGACCATTCAATATGGTGTTGAGCCTTGAGTACATGTTGGCTATGCTCTCCTCCTTTCCCATATTGAAGTTCTCAAGCAACCTTTTCATCATGTAGACTTTGTTTTCCTTCACTTGATCTGTCCCTTTATAAGTGATGCAAAGCTTTCTCCATACCTCATAGGCTATTTCACATGAAGAAATCCGGTTGAACTCGGTGGGGGTCATGGAGGCATATAGGATGTGCATGGCTCTAGCATTCAAGGTTACTTTATTCAAGGTAGCTTCATCCCATTCTTCAATCCTTGTCTTTGGTAGCATGTATGGGTTATTCACCATTTGCCACATCTCAATACTTGATCCTTGGATGTAGAATTGAAGCCTTCTTCTCCAATAAAGGAAATTGCTCCCATCAAAGATTGGAAGGCTGGTCGAGAATCTCCCACCTAGGTAGTCACCCATCTTCTCCTACTTGTTGAAGTATGCTTGGAGAAGACCCGCTCTGATACCAATTGTTGGATCCTAGATGGGTGATTTCATGCTCTAGTGGGGGGTGAATAGAGCTGAAAGAACTTAAACAAAACTCATTAAACCTTCAAGATATATGACAAGATAAGGTTGTTAAATAGGTAATTTGAGTGAAACTAAAAACATAAATAGCAAGGGAGAGAGAGATTGAACATGCACCAATTAGACAATCTATTTAGAGTGGTTCCACACTTCAAACTAGAAGTGTGTCAATCCACTTGCCTAGAGAGGTCAACCTCTCGGACTTCCAAACTATTGCACTCTTATATTTATTCATAAGTCAAGCAATGCATGACCAAACAAAGGACTTACCTATACAATACAAAGAGTCTTCAACCATACCAAGGACTTACCCACTTTGCAAGAGTCTTCCGCCTTTCTTCCAAGGACTTACCTACTCTTGTACAAGTCTTCAGCCTTGTAGGAATTACCCACTCTTCTTGGATCTTCCACCTTTGACTTCACCTTCCCTCGAAGAAGCTTTCACCAAGGTCTTACCCACTTGATCTTGAGTCTTCTTCCTTCTCCAAGGGCTTACCCACTCTAGCTCCAAGTCTTCAACCTTGATCTTCACCAAGGGACTCCTTCCCTTGTTCTTCTTCACCTCTCTTGGACAAGAGAGAGAACCTTTATCTTCATGATTGCAAATGATAGATGGGGAGGTGGTGGAAGAGAGAGCCTCACAAGATATACATATAGGACTAGCTCTCTTACAGATTTCCTACTCACTCTAATGGATGTAGCAAGTGATTAAGCTTAGAGAGAGAGAAGGCTGTAGGAAGCACTTAGCTATAGAATTGGAACCTCACATAGAGTTTGCAATGAATGCTCAACCTTGGAATGAAGCCCAAGGGGTCCTATTTATAACTGGGGATGCCTCTTAGCCTTTGGGAACACTTGTGAATGAAAACTAGTTGTTTTATGGCTTGCAACGGATCTATTTTCACTTGTTGCAACTCCACAACAGCTAGAAGCACTTTTCTGCACTTTTCCATACAGTGCAATCGGTCGAGTTTCTATAAAGGTAACTCGACTGATAGAGTAAAAGACAAAGCCGATATTCAGACCATCAGTCGAGTTTGTCCTGAGGAAACTCGACCGACCAATGAAAATCGATTTGGTCAGTTACTCCATCGGTCGAGTTCTGTGAAAGCACAACTCGACCGATGCAATCACCAGAAAATTGATCAAGGATGATCGGTCGAGTTTTCAGGCTGGGAAACGCGACCGACAAAATGCCTGTAATCAATTTTCAAAGTTGCATCTAAAGTGCTCTAACATTCGATCTAAGTGCTCCTGATATTTTTCTAAGCTTAATTACAAGTCATACAATCATTACAAGTGATTTACAACATGATTCTAATGGATATACATCATATTACAAAAGTGTGCACTTGTATGACTTTGACTTGTCTTTTCTCCAATTTTAGATGCGCAAGTTAGGGCATTTGGAGTGTGTCTATACCTAATCTGAAATCACTCAAGTAGAGACATTAAACACCAAAATGTGGAATGGTTAGTCATCATCAAAACACGGGTTTAGTCAATTTAGACGTGAGTCAAACTTGAGCTAATTGACCTTGAGTCAACAATCTTCCCATTTTTGAAGATGACAAACCATTCCATAAATGTATCGAAAGATTTTAAGTAAAATCATACCTTCGGAGAAACCTAGGGGTTTAAATAGGATTGTGCTCATATTCTCCCCCTCAATTGATGTGGATGGAGTTCTCATACTCCCCCTCAATTGATGTTATTTCTCCTGCATGGTTAGCTTTAATAACATTTATAGAATACTATGTCTTCTACTCATATATGTTCTACACATATATGTATTCTCCCCTTTACATGAATATATTTCTCTTCTTCATGTAAGACATGCCTTCTTCCTCTTTTAAAAGAAGACATACCTTTCTCCCCCTTTGTCATTTCAAAAAGTGGGGTTATGAAGAAATAAGAAACATCACTTGTTAAAGAGAAAGGAGATAACACAAATATATATAAGGAGAGTAGAAGAGCACAGATAGGGGCTTGTCGAAGAATAGAAAGAAAAGCAAGTTAAAACATATACTTGAACAACCCAAAATGCAAGATAAAGTGTTGCAGAAAAATAATAAAACATAATTTTGACCCTCAAGATGATGGAATTTGACCAAAAACCATCAGAGCTCATCGCGAAGCATGAGTCTTTCTTAGAAGGTTGTTTCTGCATGAAAAACACTAGTCTTGCACCAAAAACTGAAACTGGAGCAAAATCTGCATAAAATCCACAAATACTCCAATTTCTACATACAATGTAGATCTTATGTACCCTGCATCACAATGTTATGCAAGCAACTCAGGATAGTAGATATGAAATTCTAGGAACAAGCTTGAGCATGGATAAGACAAGATACAAGCATAGCATATAGATGAAAAAAGATGCTAATTATAAACAAGGTTAGAACTACATGTATATGAACTACTAGTAGATTATATCACAAGTTAGGACTACTAGTAGGATCTAGATCATAGCAAGAGATACCAAAAGATGCACAAGATAAAGCAAGCTATGAGTAGATGTAGAGATATATCCAAACAAAGAAATAAGCAATTTTAGAAGCATGAAAGGATATAACTCACTAGATATGCATCCTTACCAAAAGATGATTACCACTAAGAACATCAAGGTTGTATCAAAATAAGATATACACCTAAGTAGATGTAGCAAGTTAGAGCACAACGGAAGCAATTTAAGACACAACCAAGAGATCCAAAGAGATCATCATCAAAACCTGCAAAACAACTCAAAGCAAGTAATTGCAAGGTATAGATATACCAATTTAGAGCAATTATAGAGATAGAGTTGTAAGCAAGATAGGCAATTTAGAACATGGCAATATGCATATATAAAGGTACCAAATGAGAGTGCCAAAGAATAAGGCTATCAGTTAAGAAAATCTAGTTGAGAGGATAATTCTCACTCAATAAGCCAAATGTATATTCTGTGCATAGTGTTATCGGTCGAGTTTTGTGCATTGACAACTCGACCGATGACAGTTGTTGGCAACACCCATTGGTGCCTATCGGTCGAGTTTCAAATAGGGCAAACTCAACCGACAGATCAACTGTCAAAAAGCACATATATTTCATAATAACATAATTAAAGGCATGCTAAAGATATAAGCCATATCCAAACATATGTAAGCAAGTTAGTAATGCACTATAGAAGCATTAGAAACAGTTTTTGAGCAAGAGTGTGAAGAGAAACACAAACTGCCACTTTTGACTCAAAAACCATATGTATAGTGCACACTAACTTGACAAAACAAGTTAGGATTGGTTATAAGCAAGAGAAACATTACCTTTGTTCTTACCATTCATTTTTCCACTTGTTGTCACCCTCTACACATCTCACCTTTCTTCTTTCATGTGGATTGAGAAGTCAATTTGCAATTCAATAGCTCAAATCAATCCATTTGTAAGTACCTACAAGAAGAAAGATGAAATGGTCCCCAATCATGTTTTTGGGTCCGGAGGGGTTAGTTTAGCAACCCAAGTTCTATTGCTCTTGGGTGCTTTCCTAACAGGACAACAAGTAGAATAATGACCAAAATCATTGCAATAGTTGCATGTGCCTATAGTCTTGGAACTCGAGGATTCTCCATGGAATATTGGAGGTCCTTCATCTTTGTTGTTCCCTTGACTACTATCATATCCTAAACCATGTCTACCAATTTGTTTAGTAGTACGGTGTAGGATATCATTAAGATTCTTTTTACCATCTAAGAATCTTTGCAAAGAATATCTCAAATTGTCATTATCATGCTTAAGAGAAGCAATAGTAGAAAACAATTGATTACTATTATCTCTAGCATGCAAAAGATCATTTTCTAAGCAAAGAGCTTTTGTTAAATAAGAATCTCTATCCATATGAAGAGCAGCAACATCATTCTCTCTATTAGTAGAACTAGAACAAGATTCATGCCCATTGATTTTAGCAAGCAAGGAGGCATTTTCTATTTCTAATTCTTACAAGACAAAATCTTTGTCCCTGTTTTCATATTTAAGAACATCAATGTCATGCATGAGAGAATCAATAATTAAAATATGCTCTTCATTAAAACTAGGCATAAGAGGTTGAGCTTCTAGAAATCTAATCTTATCAAGCAAACTGGCATTTTCAAGTTTAAGAGAGTCTACTTGACTAAGACAAGCATTTTTATCATCAAGCAAGCAAGAATTAGCATGTTCAAGATCATCTAGTTCTACATGCAAATTATCAACAATTTTAGCAAGCTTTTTCTTTTTCCTTTTAAAAGACTTTAGAGAGGCACAAATATCATGAATAATAGCAATCAAAGATTCTTTATCTAAAGAGTTTAGATTTACCTCACTTGAGTCTTCACTTGTTGATGCTATAAGAGCAAAATGGCATTCTCCTTCATCACTAGAGCTTGAGCTTGATCCTTCACTTGAATCTTCACTTGAGCTTGAGTTGGAGGAGCCACTTGAGCTTGATTTCCATTTCTTCTTGTGAAGATGGGTCTTTTTGTCTTGTGGGCAAAATTCCTTGTAGTGACCCTTCTTTCCACATGTGAAGCACCAGATGGAGGAGGACTTGCCTTTGTGGGGTTTACCCTTGTAGTACATGGCATCTTCTTTAGCTTGATAGGATGGAGAGACTTGTTCCATGATAGATTCAATTTGAGCCTTCATTCCAGCCTTCTTCATTCTCTTTAGCTCTTTCTTCTCTTGTCTTTCTACTTCCTCCCTCTTGTCAAGTGTAGCTTCATGTGCTTGTAGATTTCCAATGACCTCTTCAATAGGAATATCTTTAAGAGACCTTGCTTCTTCAATTGAAGTCACCTTGGATTCCCACCTCTTGGGGAGAGTTCTAAGGATCTTTGAGTTGATCTCTCCACTAGACATAGGATGTCCTAGAACAGCAAGACCATTCAAGATGGTGTTGAGCCTTGAGTACATGTTGGCTATGCTCTCCTCCTTTCCCATCTTGAAGTTCTCAAGCAGCCTTTTCAGCATGTAGACTTTGCTTTCCTTCACTTGATCTGTCCCTTCATAAGTGATGCAAAGCTTTCTCCATACCTCATAGGCCGTTTCACATGAAGAAATCCGGTTGAACTCGGTGGGGGTCATGGAGGCATATAGGATGTGCATGGATCTAGCATTCAAGGTTACTTTCTTCAAGGTAGATTCATCCCATTCTTCAATCCTTGTCTTTGGTAGCATGTATGGGCTATTCACCATTTGCCACATCTCAATACTTGATCCTTGGATGTAGAATTGAAGCCTTCTTCTCCAATAGAGGAAATTGCTCCCATCAAAGATTGGAAGGCTGGTCGAGAATCTCCCACCTAGGTAGTCACCCATCTTCTCCTACTTGTTGAAGTATACTTGGAGAAGATCCACTCTGATACCAATTGTTGGATCCTAGATGGGTGATTAGATGCTCTAGAAGGAGGGTGAATAGAGCTGAAAGAACTTAAACAAAACTCATTAAACCTTCAAGATGTATGACAAGATAAGGTTTCTAAATAGGTAATTTGAGTGCAACTAAAAACATACATAGCAAGGGGGAGAGAGATTGAACATGCACCAATTAGACAAGCTATTTAGAGTGGTTCCACACTTCAAACTAGAAGTGTGTCAGTCCACTTGCCTAGAGAGGTCAACCTCTAGGACTTCCAAACTATTGCACTCTTATATTCATTCATAAGACATACAATGCATGACCAAACAAAGGACTTACCTATCCAATACAAAGAGTCTTCAACCTTACCAAGGACTTACCCACTTGGAAAGAGTCTTCCGTATTTCTTCCAAGGACTTACCTACTCTTGCCCAAGTCTTCAGCCTTGCAGGAATTACCCACTCTTCTTAGATCTTCTGCCTTTGACTTCACCTACACTCGGAGAACCTTTCACCAAGGTCTTACCCACTTGAGCTTGAGTCTTCTGCCTTCTCCAAGGGCTTACCAACTCTAGCTCCAAGTCTTCAGCCTTGATCTTCACTAAGGGACTCCTTCCCTTGTTCTTCTTCACCTCTCTTGGACAAGAGAGAGAACCTTTATCTTCATGATTGCAAATGAGAGATGGGGAGGTGGTGGAAGAGAGAGCCTCACAAGATATACATATAAGACTAGCTCTCTTACAGATTTCCTACTCACTCTAATGGATGTAGCAAGTGATTAATCTTAGAGAGAGAGAGGAGGCTGTAGGAAGCACTCAGCTATAGAATAGGAACCTCACATAGAGTTTGCAATGAATTCTCAACCTTGGAATGAAGCCCAAGGGGTCCTATTTATAGCTGGGGATGCCTCTTAGCCTTTGGGAACACTTGTGAATAAAAACTAGCCATTTTGTGGCTTGCAATAGATCTATTTTCACTTTTTGCAACTCCACAACGGCTAGAAGCACTTTTCTACACTTTTCTGTACAGTGCAATCGGTCGAGTTTCTATAAAGGTAGCTCGACCGATAGAGTAAAAGACAAAGCCGATATTCAGACCATCGGTCGAATTTGTCCTGAGGAAACTCGACTGACCAATGAAAATCGATTTGGTCAGTTACTCCATCGGTCGAGTTCTGTGAAAACACAACTCGACCGATGCAATCTCCAGAAAATTGATCAAGGATGATCGATCGAGTTTTCAGGCTGGGAAACTCGATTGACAAAGTGCCTGTAATCAATTTTCAAAGTTGCATCTAAAGTGCTCTAACATTCAATCTAAGTGCTCCTGATATTTTTCTAAGCTTAATTACAAGTCATACAATCATTACAAGTTTTTTACAACATGATTCTAATGGATATACATCATATTACAAAAGTTTGCACCTGTATGACTTTGACTTGTCTTTTCTCCAATTTTATATGCGCAAGTTAGGGCATTTGGAGTGTGTCTATACCTAATCTGAAATCACGCAAGTAGAGACATTAGACACCAAAATGTGGAATGGTTAGTCATCATCAAAACACGGGTTTAGTCAATTTAGACGTGAGTCAAACTTGACCTAATTGACCTTGAGTCAACAATCTCCCCCTTTTTGTAGATGACAAACCATTCCATAAATGTATTGAAAGCTTTTAAGTAAAATCATACCTTCGGAGAAACCTAGCGGTTTCAATAGGATTGAGCTCATATGCTCCCCCTCAATTGATGTGCATGAAGTTCTCATACTCCCCCTCAATTGATGATATTTCTCCTGCATGGTTAGCTTTCATAACATTTATATAATATTATGTCTTCTACTCATATATGTTCTACACATATATGTATTCTCCCCTTTACATGAACATATTTCTCTTTTTCATGTAAGACATGCCTTCTTCCATTTTTAAAAGAAGACATACCTTTCTCCCCCTTTGTCATTTCAAAAAGTGGGGTTATGAAGAAATAAGAAACATCACTTGTTAAAGAGAAAGGAGATAACACAAATATATATAAGGAGAGTAGAAGAGCACAGATATGGGCTTGTCCAAACATAGAAAGAAAAGCAAGTTAAAACATATACTTGAACAACCCAAAATGCAATATAAAGTGCTGCAAAAAAATAATAAAACATAATTTTGACCCTCAAGATGATGGAATTTGACCAAAAACCATCAGAGCTCATCGCAAAGCATGAGTCTTGCTTAGAAGGTTGTTTCTGCATGAAAAACACTAGTCTTGCACCAAAAATTGAAACTGGAGCAAAATCTGCATAAAATCCACAAATACTCCAATTTCTACATACAATGTAGATCTTATGTACCCTGCATCACAATGTTATACAAGCAACTCAAGATAGTAGATATGCAATTCAAGGAACAGGCTTGAGCATGTATAAGACAAGATACAAGCATAGCATATAGATGAGCAAAGATGCTAATTATAAACAAGGTTAGAACTACATGTATATGAACTACTATGATATCACAAGTTAGGACTACTAGTAGGATCTAGATCATAGCAAGCGATACCAAAAGATGCACAAGATAAAGCAAGCTATGAATAGATGTAGAGATATATCCAAACAAAGAAATAAGCAAATTTAGAAGCATGAAAGGATATAACTCACTAGATATGCATCCTTACCAAAAGATGATTACCACTAAGAACCTCAAGGTTGTATCAAAATAAGATATACACCTAGGTAGATGTAGCAAGTTAGAGCACAACGGAAGCAATTTAAGACACAACCAAGAGATACAAAGAGATCATCATCAAAACCTACAAAACAACTCAAAGCAAGTAATTGCAAGGTATAGATATATCAATTTAGAGCAATTAGAGAGATAGAGTTGTAAGAAAGATAGGAAATTTAGAACATGGCAATATGCATATATAAAGGTACCAAATGAGAGTGCCAAAGAATAAGGCTACCGGTTGAGAAAATCTAGTTGAGAGGGAAATTCTCACTCAATAAGACAAATTTATATTCTGTGCACAGTGTTATCGGTCGAGTTCTGTGCATTGACAACTCGACCGATGACAGTTGTTGGCAACACCCATTGGTGCCTATCAGTCGAGTTTCAAACAGGGAAAACTCGACCGACAGATCAGCTGTCAAAAAGCACATATATTTCATAAAAACATAATTAAAGGCATGCTAAAGATATAATCCATATCCAAACATGTGTAAGCAAGTTAGTAATGCACTATAGAAGCATTAGAAACAGTTTTTGAGCAAGAGTGTGAAGAGAAACACAAAATTCCACTTTTGACTCAAAAACCATATGTATAGTGCACACTAACTTGACAAAACAAGTTAGGATTGGTTATAAGTAAGAGAAACATTACCTTTGTTCTTACCATTCCTTTTTCCACTTGTTGTCACCCTCTACACATCTCACCTTTCTTCTTTCATGTGGATTGAGAAGTCAATTTGCAATTCAATAGCTCAAATCAATCCATTTGTAAGTACCTACAAGAAGAAAGATGAAATGGTCCCCAATCATGTTTTTGGGTCTGGAGGGGTTAGTTTAGCAACCCAAGTTCAATTGCTCTTGGGTGCTTTCCTAAAAGGACAACAAGTAGAATAATGACCAAAATCATTGCAATAGTTTCATGTGCCTATAGTCTTGGAACTCAAGGATTCTCCATGGAATATTGGAGGTCCTTTTTCTTTGTTGTTCCCTTGACTACTATCATATCCTAAACCATGTCTACCAATTTGTTTAGTAGTATGGTGTAGGATATCATTAAGATTCTTTTTACCAACTAAGAATCTTTGCAAAGAAGATCTCAAACTGTCATTATCATGCTTAAGAGAAGCAATAGTAGAAAACAATTGAATACTATTATCTCTAGCATGCAAAAGATCATTTTCTAAGCAAAGAGCTTTTGTTAAATAAGAATCTCTATCCATATGAAGAGCAACAACATCATTCTCTCTATTAGTAGAACTAGAACAAGATTCATGCCCATTGATTTTAGCAAGCAAGGAGGCATTCTCTATTTCTAATTCTTGCAAGACAAAATCTTTGTCCTTGTTTTCAGATTTAAGAACATCAATGTCATGCATGAGAGAATCAATAATTAAAGTATGCTCTTCATTAGAACTAGGCATAAGAGGTTGAGCTTCTAGAAATCTAATCTTATCAAGAAAACTAGCATTTTCAAGTTTAAAAGAGTCTACTTGACTAAGACAAGCATTTTTATCATCAAGAAAGCAAGAATTAGAATGTTCAAGATCATCTAGTTCTACATGCAAATTATCAACAATTTTAGCAAGTTTTTTCTTTTTCCTTTCAGAAGACTTAAGAGAGGCACATATATCAGGAATAATACAATCAAAGATTCTTTATCTAAAGAGTTTAGATTTACCTCACTTGAGTCTTCACTTGTTGATGCTATAAGAGCAAAATGGCATTCTCCTTCATCACTAGAGCTTGAGCTTGATCCTTCACTTGAATCTTCACTTGAGCTTGAGTTGGAGGAGCCACTTGAGCTTGATTGCCATTTCTTCTTATGAAGATGAGTCTTTTTGTCTTGTGGGAAATCTTCCTTGTAGTGACCCTTCTTTCCACATGTGAAGCACCGGATGGAGGAGGACTTGCCTTTGTGGGGTTTACCTTTGGAGTACATGGCATCTTCTTTAGCTTGAGAGGATGGAGAGACTTATTCCATGATAGCTTCCATTTGAGCCTTCATTTCAGCCTTCTTCATTCTCTTTAGCTCTTTCTTCTCTTGTCTTTCTACTTCCTCCCTCTCGTCATGTGTAGCTTCATGTACTTGTAGATTTCCAATGACCTCTTCAATAGGAATATCCTTAAGAGACCTTGCTTCTTCAATGGAAGTCACCTTGGGTTCCCACCTCTTGGGGAGAGTTCTAAGGATCTTTGAGTTGATATCTCCACTAGACATAGGATGTCCTAGAACAGCAAGACCATTCAAGATGGTGTTGAGCCTTGAGTACATGTTGGCTATGCTCTCCTCCTTTCCCATCTTGAAGTTCTCAAGCAGCCCTTTCAGCATGTAGACTTTGCTTTCCTTCACTTGATTTGTCCCTTCATAAGTGATGCAAAGCTTTCTCCATACCTCATAGGCTGTTTCACATGAAGAAATCCGGTTGAACTCGGTGGGGGTCATGGAGGCATATAGGATGTGCATGGCTCTAGCATTCAAGGTTGCTTTCTTCAAGGTAGCTTCATCCCATTCTTCAATCCTTGTCTTTGGTAGCATGTATGGGCTATTCACCATTTGCCACATCTCAATACTTGATCCTTGGATGTAGAATTGAAGCATTCTTCTCCAATAGAGGAAATTGCTCCCATCAAAGATTGGAAGGCTGGTCGAGAATCTCCCTCCTAGGTAGTCACCCATCTTCTCCTACTTGTTGAAGTATGCTTGGAGAAGACCCACTCTGATACCAATTGTTGGATCCTAGATGGGTGATTAGATGCTCTAGAGGGGGGTGAATAGAGCTAAAAGAACTTAAACAAAAGTCATTAAACCTTCAAGATATATGACAAGATAAGGTTGCTAAATAGGTAAATGGAGTGCAACTAAAAACATACATAGCAAGGGAGAGAGAGATTGAACATGCACCAATTAGACAAGCTATTTAGAGTGGTTCCACACTTCAAACTAGAAATGTGTCAGTCCACTTGCCTAGAGAGGTCAACCTCTAGGACTTCCAAACTATTGCACTCTTATATTCATTCATAAGACATATAATGCATGACCAAAAAAAGGACTTACCTATCCAATACAAAGAGTCTTCAACCTTACCAATGACTTACCCACTTTGCAAGAGTCTTCCGCCTTTCTTCCAAGGACTTACCTACTCTTGTCCAAGTCTTCAGCCTTGCATGAATTACCCACTCTTCTTGGATCTTCCGCCTTTGACTTCACCTTCACTCGGAGAAGCTTTCACCAAGGTTTTACCCACTTGAGCTTGTGTCTTCTGCCTTCTCCAAGGGCTTACCCACTCTAGCTCCAAGTCTTAAGCCTTGATCTTCACCAAGGGACTCCTTCCCTTGTTCTTCTTCACCTCTCTTGGACAAGAGAGAGAACCTTTATCTTCATGATTGCAAATGAGAGATGGGGAGGTGGTGGAAGAGAGAGCCTCACAAGATACACATATAGGACTAGCTCTCTTATAGATTTCCTACTCACTCTAATGGATATAGCAAGTGATTAAGCTTAGAGAGAGAGAGGAGGTTGTAGGAAGCACTCAGCTATAGAATAGGAACCTCACATAGAGTTTGCAATGAATGCTCAACCTTGGAATGAAGCCCAAGGGGTCCGATTTATAACTGGGGATGCCTCTTAGCCTTTGGGAACACTTGTGAATGAAAACTAGTTGTTTTGTGGCTTGCAAAAGATCTATTTTCACTTGTTGCAACTCCACAACGGCTAGAAGAACTTTTCTGTACTTTTCCGTACAGTGCAATCGGTCGAGTTTCTATAAAGGTAACTCGACCGATAGAGTAAAAGACAAATTCGATATTCAGATCATCGGTCGAGTTTGTCCTGAGGAAACTCGACCGACCAATGAAAATCGATTTGGTCAGTTACTCCATCGGTCGAGTTCTGTGAAAACACAACTCGACCAATGCAATCTCCAGAAAATTGATCAAGGATGATCGGTCGAGTTTTTAGGCTGGGAAACTCGACCGACAAAGTGCCTGTAATCAATTTTCAAAGTTGCATCTAAAGTGCTCTAACATTCAATCTAAGTGCTCCTGATATTTTTCTAAGCTTAATTACAAGTCATACAATCATTACAAGTGATTTACAACATGATTCTAATGGATATACATCATATTACAAAAGTGTGCACTTGTATGACTTTGACTTGTCTTTTCTCCAATTTTATATGCGCAAGTTAGGGCATTTGGAGTGTGTCTATACCTAATCTGAAATCACTCAAGTAGAGACATTAGACACCAAAATGTGGAATGGTTATTCATCATCAAAACACGGGTTTAGTCAATTTAGACGTGAGTCAAACTTGACCTAATTGACCTTGAGTCAACAATCTCCCCCTTTTTGAAGATGAGAAACCTTTCCATAAATGTATTGAAAGCTTTTAAGTAAAATCATACCTTCGGAGAAACCTAGGGGTTTCAATAGGATTGTGCTCATATTCTCCCCCTCAATTGATGTGCATGTAGTTCTCATACTCCCCCTCAATTGATGCTATTTCTCCTGCATGGTTAGCTTTAATAACATTTATAGAATACTATGTCTTCTACTCATATATGTTCTACGCATATATGTCTTCTCCCCTTTACATGAACATATTTCTCTTCTTCATGTAAGACATGCCTTCTTCCTCTTTTAAAAGAAGACATACCTTTCTCCCCCTTTGCCATTTCAAAAAGTGGGGTTATGAAGAAATAAGAAACATCACTTGTTAAAGAGAAAGGAGATAACACAAATATATATAAGGAGAGTAGAATAGCACAGATAGGGGCTTGTCCAAGCATAGAAAGAAAAGCAAGTTAAAACATATACTTGAACAACCCAAAATGCAAGATAAAGTGCTGCAGAAAAATAATAAAACATAATTTTGACCCTCAAGATGATGGAATTTGACCAAAAACCATAAAAAAACACAACTCGACCGATGCAATCTCTAGAAAATTGATCAAGGAAGATCGGTCGAGTTTTCAGGCTAGGAACCTCGATCGAAAAAGTGCCTGTAATCAATTTTCAAAGTTGCATCTAAAGTTCTCTAACATTCGTTCTAAGTGCTCCTGATATTTTTCTAAGCTTAATTACAAGTCATACAATCATTACAAGTTATTTACAACATGATTCTAATGGATATACATCATATTACAAAAGCGTGCACTTGTATGACTTTGACTTGTCTCTTCTCCAATTTTAGATGCGCAAGTTAGGGCATTTAGAGTGTGTCTATACCTAATCTGAAATCACTCAAGTAGAGACATTAGACACCTAAATGTGGAATGGTTAGTCATCATCAAAACACGGGTTTAGTCAATTTAGACGTGAGTCAAACTTGACCTAATTGACCTTGAGTCAACAAGGGGTAATGCTACAGAACTAAAGTCCTTGATGAATCTTCAGTGGTAACATGCCAAACCTAGGAAACTGCAAATCTCTATTGGTGTCTTGGGTGGTTCCCATTCTAGAATAGACTCTACCTTTTTAGGATCAACCTGAATACCTTTACTAGATATAATATGTCCTAGAAAAGATACTTCTAAAATCCAAAACACACACTTGCTAAACTTAGCATAAAGCTTGTGTTGTCTCAACAAAGTCAACGCTTGTCCAAGATGTTGTTCATGTTGTTGTCTATCTCAACTGTATATTAGAATGGCATCTATGAAGACCACTATGCACTGATCAAGGAATCTCCAGAACACTCTATTCATTAGATCCATGAACATTGTTGGTGCATTAGTTAGTCCAAATGATATAACTATAAACTCATAATGATCATACCTTGTCCTAAAGGCTGACTTGGGTATGCCATCTTCCTTAATCCATAAGCGGTGATATCTGGACCTCAGGTATATTTTAGAAAACATGGTTTCACCTCACAACTAGTCAAACAAATCATCTATCCTTGACAGAGGATATTTGTTCTTTATTGTCACCTTATTCAACTGTCTATCATCTATACATAGCATCATAGATCCATCCTTTTTCTTTACAAAAGTATAAGAGAAACCCATGGTGATGTACTTGGCCATGTAAAACCTTTATCAAGTAACTTTTGCAACTGTTTTTTTAATTCTACCATCTCAGCAGGTGCCATTCTATAAGGTGTTTGACCTATTGGTTGTGTACTGGGAACTAGATTGATCTCAAAATCAATCTCTCGAGATGGAGGAACATCAAGAAATTCCTCAGGAAACACATCCTTAAACTCCCTGACAACTGGCACTTCTAGAATACTAGGACTTTCTACCTTGGTATCCACCACATGTGCTAGGAATGCCTCACACCCATGTCACAACAGTCTCTCAACTACCATTGCTAATACTAGACATGTTGGAAGAATCTTCATGTCTCCCTGAAAGATCCATGTCTTACCACCATATGTGAACATAGCTTGCTTGGAACCACAATCCAAGACTACCTTATACTTCTCCAAGGTGTCCATCCCAAGGATTACATCAAAACCATGCATCTCAAGTGGTATGAGATCCACTTGAATGTTGTGTTCTGAGAAAGAAAGAACACAGGGGGAACATACCTTTTGTAACACTATGGAACCAACTAACAGAGTTTCTAACAACAAGTTATCAGTTCTATGACTAACAGGAAAAAGACAGTTATGAATTACTTCTCGAGTGATAAATGAGTGTGTAGCACCTAGGTCAATCAAAAAAGGTATGAAGCAAGATGAAGTCATATTAGAATCAAATAATTCCATTTGACATGTCACGACTCGTGGGTTGACTACTGCTTCCGGCTGACTCATAACATATTTGGTTCTTTCTTAAAAGAATTTCCTGGTAGTGGATCTCTTGGAAAAAAGGTTTTAATTGTTAGTGATTTTTGATAATCTGATGTTAATGATTAATTTTGCATAGTTTTGTGAGATTAAGTTGTCGGTTTGATAGCGGTCGTCACAATTTTTGGTATCAAAGCCTTAAGTTCACTAAGTCTATAGGGACATAGGATTAAAGTTATTGAGTCTGTTCTAATATCCTACAGTTTATCTTATAATGACTTTTGCATATATAGAAGAAGAAGTAAATCTCAAAGATGTCTGGAGAACACGAAGAACATGTTGTTGACATCAACATTGCTGCACCAAGAAGGGGTGCAAGGGAACAGGCGAGAGAAGAACAAGTGCATGAGAATCCCCAGGTCGATCAGATTATGCTGGAGAACCCTGCTTTCCATGCTCTGTTTGGGCAATTCATGACAGATGTAACACATATGGCGAACATGATACCAGTACCACCCCCTAGGGAACCTGTTCCTAATGAATCTTTGAGTTCTAGTAAGACTTTTAAACAACTATGCCGTGTGGGAGCCATAGAATATGTTGGAACAGTTGGCCCAGCAGATGCAAATATGTGGCCCATTGAGTTAGAAAAAGCCTTAAAGATCCTTAGTATCCCAGAAACTGATAAAGTTAGGCATGATGTGTACTTGTTGAAGGGAAGTGTTAGCCACTGCTGGGCCATCGAAGAAGAGAAAAGGCCTAATTTTGAGGTCAGATGGAAGGAATTCTAACGTGAGTTCACCAGTAGGTACTTTCCTCATACATACCTAGATGAGAAAATCTCATAGTTTGAACGGATTAGGCAAGGGCCTATGAAGATTAATGAGTATGAAGCTAAGTTCATGGAACTTTGTGGTTTTGTCTGCACATGGATACTACAAACTAGGAGAGGATTTAGTATTTTGAAAAGGGTTTGAACATTGAATTGACTACACCTGCAGTTGCTCTGGAGAATAGAGAGAGCTTTGCTACATTTGTGGAATTGGTTAAGAGGATAGAGAGGTCAGTAACCGATAAATTTGCGGCCAATTATAGGAAAGGACCTACCCAGTTTCAAGGATAGAGGTCCAGAATCTATAAGAAACTAAGGTTTTCTGTGTCGTCAACACTACAGAGGTTCAGTGCTCAGATCAAGTGGACGTCAAGTAAGGGTAGGGGCCATAATTTTCCACCTACTAGAGCCCAAAGTACAACTTCAATGTCAGTGACAGGGCCGTCTAGGCCACAATGGGAGACTAGAACCTACCACAAGTGTGGGCAGACATGACATCTGATGAGGGATTGTCCAGTAAGAGATATTGAGGTAACCCAACCACCAAGGCAGAGTCAGCAAGGCTGCAAGAGGCAACAAATTAGTAGTGGTGCACGAGGACAAGGACGTGGATAGACATCTCAAGTAGGATCATCGACACAGGGTAACAGAGGACATGGTCGGCAACAAGCAACGACGAGATTCATATATATACATCATGGTTTACTTGTACATACAATGTTCCATTACCTTGAAAGGATTTGAGATAACAGTTGCTTTATCAAAACATGCACAAAAGCAACATCATTTATCGAGGGTACTACCCAAAATCTCAGATCTATTATAAAATTATTTACGCACTATCTTCCCAAAGGACATGAGAGTATAGGGATGACACATAGGGCTTTATATCTACAAGACACATAGCAACACACTCAACCAGAGCTGTTATTGTTGTCCTTGCTGCTGTTGCCACTATTTTTTGTACGGTCTCTACCTCCTCATGCACGTCTACCTAAAAAGTTGTGGAACCCACAGGGTGAGACAACTTATCCTAGCGAGAGATATAACTCTCTACAGATAGAATAATTATCACAACTAAACTTTTATGAATGAGAGAAGAAGAAACCTATATTGATTTAAACAAGTATACATGTTGATTATATGTAGAGAAGAGCAATCTTATCTTCTTATTAGTTTAGATATCTACAACTGAGCTATAGATTATTTATTTACTTTTAAAAGGAATATGAAGAACATGTATAATTGTAATAAACTAAATAGTAGAAAACCAAAGACAGACATCAACATATGTTTCTGTATTTGGTCCTTAAACAAACACGCTACATGGTTGATTACATCTTTAAACATTCCTTCTTATGCCCTAAAGAGATGGGAATATACCTTCCATCTCCAACTGACCACTGCTAAGTAAAGCATTAGTGCCATATAGGTCTATGGAAGAGTCGCAATCTACGACCTCTCCTTTCTTGGTCAGTATGAGATTAATGGCAGTGACATTATGAGTCAAGATGCATTATAGCTAGCCTGGTGTATAGAGGCTCTTTATTATAGAGATACAGTGGTAGCATGTTCTCTTATCATGGTATGATCCATAATCAATCCTGATTATATCAGGTTAATGTCTGCAACCGATCCATATTATTTATTGAGTCATGGTACAACCATACTCTAGTTAGGGTATGACCCGAAGTCAATCCTTATCTTTAGGGTATGGCCCGTAGCCAATCCTGTTAGTTAAGGATACACGGAGATATTTCAACTTGCACCCTGCATATTCAATAATATGATTTCTGAGTAGAACTCATTTCACCATTCAACAAATCATGACACTGAATGGATCTATGGCTAGGGAAACTAAATTTTTAGTTCACTTCATATATTAAGTGCAGTACAACAACTTTTAGCATCAATCGGGTTACAAGAATTACTTATATATGAATGCTATATAAAAAGGTGTAACATATTTTCAAGAGATCTTATATCAACGGGTACATATCTTGTATCCTGGGATCTCCATCCCCTAACCACATTGTTGGGAATCTCATCCCTACAAAATTATCATTATCATGATCATATGTTTGGGTACCAAACCCTTAGTTGATTATTAAACAATATCACTTCTCATTAGGCAATAACCAACTCTAGGTCATCAAACCCATATATAAATCACACTTGTTGTACAAGTATATCACATTGTTCACAAGGCCTTATAGAATCTATATTATACTAAATCATCATATCTCATACCTAGATAGTCCATCATCTCATAATACCTACATGGTTAGGATTTCATAGTAAATGCAACATCAAGCAAATATCATGACCATGCCAAAAGAAGAATCATTCAAACTGCAATCGTCTCATAATTAGGGTTAGGGTTTCCCCTTGTAACTGATTTAGAGTTTCCAAATGCATATTTATCAATCAAACCCTTATTCACATTATCAGAACTATTTAATTTCCATAAATGTTCAAGCATACTCCATCAAATATCATCAATTGATTATCAAAATGAGGTACACGTTTCTTTCTCGTCCTTATTAGGATGTTGACTTCATCGTACTTATTACATTGATTTGACCTTCTTTAGGGTTATCAACCTATACCTATTAAAGTGTATTCATCTCATTACTTTAATGATGTTTTCGTTGATTGTATTCAAGAGGTATCGACCTACACTCATCAAGGTGTATTAGCCTCTACTCATCAAGGTGTATCATCCTTCATTCCAATTTTTTTTATCGGCCTAGACACATCACTCGTGTCGACCTAGACACATATACTTGTGTTGTCCAAGACACATCTACTTGTGTCGGTTGCAGCATATCAAATGCTATCTTTTTAGAGATGCTTAGAGTGGTATCTTTTGTAAGGTGCTTAAGGTATATCGTCCATAATACATACTTGTGTGTGTCGGCCATACTATCATATTATGTATCGGCCTCACCATCAACTAGGGTATTTACCACTTCAACCCCTTGTATTTCAGCCTCACCTTATCGGCCACTCAACATCATCTAAGGTATCAGCCACCCCTTCAACTTAGGGTATCAGCCACTCAACACCATCTAAGGTATCAGCCACTCAACATCATCTACGGTACCAGTAACCCCTTCAACTTAGGGTATCATCCACTTAACCTCATCTAAGGTATCGTCCATCCCTTCAACTTAGGGTATCGTCCACTCAACATCATCTCATGTATTGGCCATCCCTTCGACTTAGGGTATCGTCCACTCAACATTATCTAAGGTATCAACCACCCCTTCAACCTAGGGTATCAACCACACTATCAATTAGTGTATTGACCTCTCATCCAACTAGGGTATCAGCCACAATATCAATTATTGTATTGACCTCTGATCCAACTAGGGTATTAGCCACACTATCAATTAGTGTATCAGCCTCTAGGGTTTGAGTTGTATCGGATTAGGGTTAGCCATATCGGCCACCACACTCAATACAAGGAAACATGATTACATGTGTTTTATTCACTATACCTCTCTTGGCCATGATGAGTTAATGTGATTGAGTAAAATCAGTTTATAGGGTCAATCATATCAACTTATTAACATATCATTTTAGGGCATCCCAATTCATTAAGAGCATCAATATTGAAGTGTGAGTGTGAATTGACTTTAGCTACCTTCAAGATATCAACCTACCCTATTCTTAACCTCTAGTGATAGGTTAGACAATTGCAAGGACAGAATTCCTACTCATGTACAAACAGATAGGAGGGGTTAGGGACTCATGTGTATCGATTTTACACTCATATCTCTTTGTATCGGGCTAGGGTTTCCCCACAAATTGATATTCATTTGTGCATATCAGTTTCATCATCTTCAAGCTCTAGACTTTCCTCCATAACCACTCTAGTTCATGGATAGCAGCCCCTCATATCCATTAGAGCTCATAGAACCATCATCCAAACAAGAAAAATTGATGTAAAGAAGTAATCACCAAGGATTACATGATAAAAGGTGCATAATAAATAAGTTGAGTTCAAGTTATATAACCCATGTCAAGATCAACTCAAGAGCTTCAAGCTCCAAAGCTCCATGTTCCCAAGGTTGAAGATGACTTATAAAAAGTCCAAGGACTGATCACAACCCTTCTTTATGAAAGAAGATACCATAGTTAGGAATTTGGTGAAGAAAGAAAAGAAGGAAAGAATCATGATCCAAGAAGCATAGTCTTTCCAAGGTTGAAGACGATCATGGATTCACCTTAGGCAATATTCTCGGCCTTTTCTATGCTTCTAGAGCTCCTAGGATCGTCCTCCAAGCAAGAGATGGTAAAGGAATCAAAAGGTTTACTAAGAGGTGAAAAGAGAGGTATATATAGTTGAGGTTCATGAAAGAGAGTGTGTATAAGGTGTCATCACTATGTGCACTTAAGTGACACGTGTTCATGCATGGTAACATCATGCAACCATAATTATCTTTCCATGCAAAACTCTTGACGATAATCCATAGATAAGATATCGGCCATTCAAGTATCTTGCTTGATAAGATATCATCACCCAATCTTGTTTTATGTGCAAACCGATACCACATTTGCTAGGAACTTGCAAACATATAGGCTTCACCTACTTGAGGTGCTTATCTCATCATGAACACCTTCAAAGGTTAACAAACTGATATGGGACCTCCTCTATGGCTTCCAAGCCGATAGGCACTCCCATATACACTTCAAAACTCGATACAACCTCATATAGGGTTCAAGATACTTAACACTTCTTTGGTTCTTTCACGACAAAGAGTGTTATCATCCAACCAAGATTCAAACAAGGCACCCCCTTCTTTGTCTTTCCTCTAGTTGATACTAAGGGAGAGAAGAGACATTCTAGTAATGATAATTTCCACATAAACCCCTCAACTGGGAAAATTGCAACTCTTACCAAAATTGTCATATAAGGCACGAACAGTTTGCAAATAAGTTCAAAATTGAGAAATAAACTCTTCTCAAGTCTTAATTACTTTTCAAAAGATTAAGACAAGGTTCTAAGCAGCTTACTTAAGCAAAGATTCAAGGGTTATCCCAAAACCCAGGTCAGGGGTGTTACAAGTTATCAACCCCTAACAAGTATTTCGTCCCCAAAATCTTAGGAGAAAAGAGAAGGGTACTTCCACCTCATCTCTTCATCCAGCTCCCATGTGGCTTCTTCAATGCTATGGTGATGCCAAAGAACTTTTACAAGCAATACGCCTTTCTTTTTCAACTTCTTGATTCTTCTGTCAAGAATCAACACTAGACCTTCCACATAGGATGTATCCTCATCTAATTCTACCTCTACATGTTGTAATACAAGCTCTATATAAGGTGACATTTTCTCAACATAGATACATGAAGCACTTGATGTAGTCTATGTAACTCAGGTGGAAGTTCCAACTTATAGGCTACCTTTCCAACATGTGCTATCACCGGATAAGGTCCCATAAATATAGAAGCCAACTTACCCTTTATCCCAAATCTTAGAACACCTTTCCGAGGAGAGACCTTGAGATACACTCTGTCTCCAACTTGGAATTCTAAAGGTCTACAACGATTATCAACATATGATTTCTATCTGTCATGTGCAGCTTTCAACTGTTGTTGTATTACTTTAATATTTTTTGTTGTTTGTTGCACAAGTTTAGGACCAAGAATTTGGTACTCTCCTATTTCATACCACCATAATGGAGATCTACAACATCTACCACATAATGCTTCATTTAGTGTCATATCAATGTTGTGCTGATAACTGTTATTATAAGAAAACTCTATCAAGCTCAAATGTATATCCCAGCTTCCTACAAATTGAAGAACGCTTGCCCCAAGCAAGTCTTCCAAAGTTTGTATAGTCCTTTCAGATTGTCCATCTATTTGAGGGTGGAAATCAATATTAAACATCAACTGCATACCCAAAGTTGTATGTAATCGCTCCCAAAAGTGACTTGTAAATTGAGGACCTCTGTCTGACATGATTATTGTTGGGACTGTGTACAACTGCTCTATCTCATCAACATAAACCTATGCAAGTTTCTCAGCAGTGTATGTTGTCTTAATAGGAAGAAAATTTACCAATTTTGTCAACCTATCAATGATCACCCAAATGGAATTGTAACCCTTGGTTGTTCTAGGCAAACCAACTATGAAATCCGTTGTCACGTGATCCCACTTCCAATGCGGTATAGGTAATGGTTATAATGTTCCTGCCAACTTCTGGTGCTCAACCTTAACTTTTGCAAAAACAAACAGGGTTACCTCATAACCCAGGTCAGGGTCGTTACAAGTTATAAACCCCCAACTAGGGTTTTGTCCCCGAAATCCCAGGTAAAAAGGGAGACATATATTATTCATTCATCATACCATAAAATCTTCACATACCATCTTATTGTCATAGAGATACCATAGAACTTTGATCAACACAAATTTCTCACATATAGGGTTATCATAGAATCTATCATACAGGACACATACTCCACTATCTTTTTCATTATTGACTGTAGAGTCAACTCTGTGTCAGATAATACTTTTCTTAGTCAGAAAAACATTATACATACCTTATTTAATTCAGGTGTCAAACCTCATTGATTTGTCACCTTTCTCAACTTACAACTTTATGTGACATGATTCTTGATTTTGGGGAGTCTCCCATACTCCTCATTTAATTTAGCATTTCACGTTCAAGGAAAGAATAGAGTTACATTCTGTCACCCACTTGGGACTACAAGTATTATCATACAGTTGTTGTACCATCCAATCTACTAACACAACACTAAATTTTCTTACTACTTGTACCAACTATCTCATTAGTTGTACATACTCTTTTCATAAGGGAAGGTTACTTATTAATTAAGAACTTATATTAGAGGTATTTATAGATGTTATGTATATGTTACCTCAACAGATCTAGATAGGGGTGTTCTAAAAAAATTATCTTTAGCTTGATAAGCTTTTCGCGCAATGATTTTACAATTGTTCCTTCAATTAGTACATTCTTGTCGATGTTATGTTTATGCAGAGCATAAACCCCTAACATGTGATGTTCATACTATTTTATGTAATTAGACTTATTTCAAAGTTGGCCATTCCAGGTAACCAACATTAATCATCTTAGGAGTTATGTTTTTACTTTGCCATATCACCTGATACTTCTTAGATACCAGAATCTCTTACCTTGGTATCCATCACATGTGTCAAAAACACATCACATTCTCATCATCTCCATCTCTTTATTACCAAAGCTGCACATATAAAAGGATTTTTCTTTCATCTTTAGGACATTATTTATTACACACATCTTTATTGTGGAACCAAAGTCTAAGACAAACTGATACTTTTCTAAGTATCCATCAATGGATTATTTCTAATCCATGCACATCAAGTGTCATAATACTCATTTGATTGCCATGTCCCTAAAAGGAGAGAACACAAAGAAACATATTCCTCTTACCACCCCATCATCACCCAGGGTTGTTTATCAAAGAGAAGGGATTATCATCTCCTCTAATTATAGCATGAACTTTCAATTGTTCATGAGTTATTTACTCTTATTTCATCCTAGGTTTCTTGCTATCTGCATAGGAATTATAAGGATGATTACATGTCCTTACTCATTTCTTTGTTATTATCTAACATGTTTATGAACATCTTGTGATTTTATCACATTTCCCATTTCCACATCATGGGAAAAGATCTTTACTTTTCACACATGCTTTATTAGACAAGGATCATCTCCCTTGTTTTCATTCTCTTATCATGAGGATTATACTTTTAATTTCCTCATACATACAGATTGATCTGAGATCATCTCATATTCCATTTAATGCACTTAGTATGTGATGCAAATATCCATACCATTTTTTTCTAGTTTCATTATACTCACTAGATTGTCTCAGAATGACTATTTGATCAGAGTAATCAGAAAGATAGCAATCTAAGAGTTCCATACTTGCCCTATCTCCAATAATTATATACATGGCCAGGGTATACAAGTACTGAGACTAGGTAGTATGCACTTTATTTACTATCATGTTCCTTACTTTTCATATCAGCTAAAACATAGGACTTATCATTCCTGGATTTCCTCCAGGAAATCACATATATACCTTACAAAGTTAAGAGAAATTATAAAGCATTTAAAGAAATACTGAGTAAAATATAAGTCCTCATATTTCTTGTGTCCTCATATGACTAGTCAAAGGAAACTCAAAAACAACTACTTTCTTATATATATAGCACATAGAATCATGAAATGATATATCATAATGAAATTGTTTCATTTGACTTGTCTCACCTCACAGTTTGTTTACTGCCTCAGGCTGATTCTCTTCATAGAATCTTGTCGTTTCTTGATTCCAATGGCGTTCTCTATTACTCAGTGCAGATGGACCTGCTCGAAACATCTGTCTATGTCCTCGAATGCCATTACTAGACCACTGCATTTGAGGGTTTTGCTGACTCTGCCTCAGCGGTTGGGTCATTTCCTCCTTCATTTTGGGACAAGAGGATCTAATGTGCCCAATCTGTCTATAGTTATAACACATCTTATAAGCATTCCCCAGCTTTGTTGGCCTTTCAATCATTGTAGAGGCCAAACTAAGAGTTCTAACTGGTGGAACATTAGGTCCTTTACCCTTTCTGGGTAGCCATTTCCCTAGTGCACTAGACACTGGTTGTATTGGGGGTACCAAAAACTTCCCCTTTTTGAAACCACTAGGCCTATGTTCCTGAGTTTGGATAGGCCTTTTCTTAATTCTTTCCTCATTATCCTTTTCTGGACAATCACTTCTGATATGCCCAGGCTGCCTACACCTGTAGCAAACCCTAATTTTGGGTTGTAACCTATTTCTTTTAACATTTTCTATTGCTTCAACATGCTAATGTTGATCAAGAATCTTGTTGGAGTCCAAAACTTCATCATTGGGGGCTGGTAATCTGGGTTGTATTGCTAATACACGGTCCACTATATACATCATTGTTGTTCTAACTTGCCCTGCAGTGATATCAAAGGAAGGATTCCTTATTATAGTTGGGTCATCTTGGGGATTCTCAGGCAGTCATTCTTTTCTCGCCTAATCCCTTGCACCTTCTGTTGGTGCAACAATACTACTTTCAGCAGCATGTTCTTCATGTGATCTAGCCATCTTCAAGCTTTACTTCTTCTCCTAAGAGCAGAAGTCACTATCAAATAAATTGGAAGACACTAGAATAGACTCAACGACCTTAATCCTATGTCTCTGTAGACTCAGCGAACCTTAAGCTCTGATACCACTAAATTGTGATGACAAACCCCAAACATCGGATAATGATTAATGCAGAAGAAAACATTAGCAGTGGATTAACAAAAATCACTAAAAAAATTAAAACCTTTTGCAAAGAGATCCATTTCCAGGAAACTCTTATAACCAGAACCAAAATATTGTATATACATTCTGATCCACAAAGTACATACCATGTACCTTCTCTTCTCGAGGATTACATACAACAATTTCTCTATTAGATCTACACATAACCAACATAAAACATCGAGGCATTCAATGCCAAAATCTCATATCGATCATAAAAACACTAACTACTGACTCCAAGGACCTGAGAGTACAGAAACGACACCTAGGACTCATATCTACAAGACACGACAGTTAGTATCTCCACCTGAGATGTTACTGCTATCCCTGATGCTGCTGTCCTTCCCCTGTTATATGGTTCCTGCCTCCTCATTCGCGTCTTCCTAAAAAATGTTGGATCCCACGGGGGTGAGACAATTGAAATTGTCCCAGCAAGAGATATAACTCTCCACCAGAAACATTATTATTGCAGATAAACATTATAAAACTAAGCATGGGTTCTTTTATATTAACAGGCAGTATTAATCATTGTATGAACTGAATAAGATAATCTCCTCTCTTAAGGAGAACATTGCATCTACCCATGATAGAGTTTATAGATCATCTATCTGCTTGGCAATGAATGTAAAGAAACATAAATAACATCTATACACTAAGAATGCATAAAAGAAATGTAGCATCCACCGAAAATTTCCGTATTCAATCCTTAAGAAAACATACTATATGGCTAATTACATTTTACAATCACACTTATGCCCTGAGGAGATGAGGTATACCGCTCATACTCCAACCGACCACGACGGCGGAAAGCATCAGTTCCATACCTAGGTCAATTGAAGAGCCGGACTCCATGACCTCATCTATCTTGGTCAGTGTGAGACCACATGTAGGACATCTTATGTCTCTTGCTAAAATAGCTTTCTAGGGTATACTGGCAACTTCGCTATAGAGTTATAGCCCGTAGCATATACTCTTTTCAGGATATGGCCCGTAACCAATGCCTGGTATTGTGGTGTCATGGCCTGTAGCCATACTCTTATTGGGATATGGTCTGTAACCATTCCTGTGCATAGGATATGGCCCACAGTCATTCCTATGAGGCTTAAGGATATATTTGCCCATTACCCCCACATACTCAAAAGTATGCATTCCGGGTTATGACGTGGAGCAACCCGTTTCACCATTCAACAAATCCTGACGCTGATGGATCTATGGTCAGGGCTCTATATGATAAGATTCCACTTGATTAATTAAGTGCATTACCATATCTTTTAGCATCAATCAAGTTTCAAACAAGAATTATTATAACAGATGCTACAAAGAAAGGCGTAATACATCTATCAAGTACTTTCAAATCTTTAAAACACATGATACTTGGGATCTCAGTCCCTTATCACATTATTGGGAATTCTCATCCTTTCACATCATCATTATCATAATTACTGGATCTAGGTATTCAAACCCTTAGTTCATCACAGAACACTATTACCCCTTATTAGGTAAATATTATCTCTAGGTCCATAAACCAAGGTATACATGATACTTGTTGTACAAGCATCTCGCATGGCTCACAAGGCCCATTACACATTTTGTCACCTCTCACTAGGCAACAACTCATTCACATGGTTCACAAGGCCATTACACATCTTGTCACCTCTCACTAGGCAACAATTCATTCACATGACTCACAAGGCCATTACACATCTTGTCACCTCTCACTAGGCAACAACTTATTCACATGGCTTATAACTGGTTATGCTCATCATCTCATGATACCTGGATGATTAGTATATTTGATAACAACTATATCAAACACATATCAACTTTATGCAATACAAAGATAACCTCAAAATTCCCTTATTAGGGTTAGGGTTTCCCATCTTTATCAATTAGGGTTTTACATAACATCACCCTATATTAGGGTTTCACATAACATCACCCTATATTAGGGTTTCACATCTTTATCAATTAGGGTTTTACATAACATCACCTTATATTAGGGTTTCACATTACATCACCCTATATTAGGGTTTCACATAACATCACCCTATATTAGGGTTTCACATAACATCACCCTATATTAGGGTTTCACATAACGTCACCCTATATTAGGGTTAGGGTTTCCTATTTTATTTCAATTAGGGTTTCTCATCTTTATCAGTTAGACTTTCATGATCACATTATCAAAGATCAAACCCTAATTCAAAACTCCATGCATCTTGGAGAATGCATTGATATTACAATTAATATCCAAAACCTAACTCATTGCTTCACATGTTTAGAATTACATAATACCTTCATAAGTATTCAAATAAACTTATGAATTGTAATTTTCTTTATTGATTAGGGTTTCCATTCTTCATTGATTAGGGTTTTATGATAACTTCATTAATCCAAACCCTAAGTTAGTGCTTCCACATATCTTGGAGCACATAGCATTATTTAAGTATTAAATCATACTTGTCATTGTTCCATGTATTAAGAACACACATCACCATCAAAACTTATTCAGTTGACTTAACCTTTCACTAAGTGTATACACCTATGCTTATCATAGTGTATTGAATTTATTATTTTCATAAGCACCAAGTGATAATCACTCTAATTATATTAATCACCTAAGTGCTTTAGAAGTCCTTCCATTGAAATCAACCTTGAGATGCTCTTCAACCACTTATGGAGTTATTAGTACTTGCGTGATTTGAACCAATTGGACCTTCAAATGGTTTGGATCAATCAAACCTTTAAACGGTTTGGCCCTAAACCTCCAAATAGTTTGATACTATTTAGACCCTCAAATGGTCTTGACATTAGACCTTCAAACGGTCTTCACCTTTGAAGGGATCAAACCTTTAAACGGTTTGGCCCTAAACCTCCAAACAGTTTAAGACCGTTTAGACCCTCAAACAGTTTTGACATTAGACCTTCAAATGGTCTTGACCTTAGACCTTCAAATGGTCTTAACCTTAGACCGTCAAAAGGTTTGAAGTACTTGACCTCCAAACGGTCTTGAACCTTTTGCTCATCAAACGGTTTTGAAACTATTTCAACTCAAGACCCTCAAACGTTTTGAGACCGTTAGACCATCAAACGGTATTGGTCTCTATATCCTTAAACGGTCTAAAGACCGTTAGACCCTAAACTGTCTTGATTACTAGACCCTCAAATGGTTTGAGACAGTTTGGTCCTCAAACAATTTGAGATCGTTTAGTCCATTCAGCAATAAAACTGATTGAACCTAAATTAGGGTTTTAACATCAATTGATCTAGGGTTTGAAGTCAATTGAGTTTGATTCTAGGGTTTTCTAACCAATTGAATTTTATTTTTTGAAGTTATTAGATCATGAGACCAATTGATCCTTGAGTTCAATGAAACCGTTTAACCTCAAATGGTTTTGAAACCAATTGGTCACCAAACGGTTTGAAACTGTTTGGTCTCTAACGGTTTGAAACCGTTTGACCATCACAAAATTGAAACCATTTGCTCATGATATTTCTTGAGGTGTGTGCTAAGATGATGTCATCATCATCAAGCTTCATACCTCCAATTTCTATTATCATGTATATGAGGAATTCAACAATTATTCAAGAAGAAATAAGAGATCAACATATGATAAGGAATTGAAATCAATAATAACATTAATGGGTTCAAGTTGTATAACCTGCCTTCAAAGTAGCTTCAAAGCTTCAAGCTTCACGTCTCTAATGGTGAAAGAAGCTCCTTCAACTATCTAAGGCTCGTTTTAAACTCTTTGGATGCAAAAGATAGCCAAGGTTGAGCATTGGATGGAAGAGAGAAGAAAATAAGTGTTGAAATCTGATTTCAACCATCAATTCAAGGTTGAAGATGATCATGGAGCTTACCTTAAGCTTGGGGAACGTTTTCCTCCTGCTCCTAAGCTCCTTGCTCATCGGCCAAAGCAAAGAAAGAAAGTGGTTTGCAAAATGGTCTTTCAAGTAAGGAGAAAATCGAATATATGTAATTGATTTTCTAGGAGAGAGAAAGTAGAAGGAATTTCATCCATTTTCTTACCACATGCCCCCCTCCCTTCCTTGCCTTCAAATCCATCTTTCTTTCTTCCTCAATATCCTCTCGTTTATCCTTGAATTAGAAGCAACCATCTTAAGCACCTTAATCATATAATACTATTATCCACTTTTAGTGGACATTACTTTTTAATTAACAAATGTGAGTGGGTTTCTTCACCTACTTAGGATATTTCGGTGAAACTCAAGGAATTTGAACGTCCTTGCACTATAGGATTTCAACCACAGCCTTTTTAGTTGATGGGCACTTCAATTAATATATTTATTTTTGCTATAAAATAAATTAGGGTTTCAATTATGCTGAAATCTTGATTATTTTATTATCAGGATTATCTCTCCTCAAAAGTAGTTCTTTATGATGTTCTTAGACATGTGGGAGTTGCAGCTAAGAAGTAAGATCCTGTGAACTTTTTGACTGATCCTCAGGAGGGCAGGTCAACACTTAGGCCAGCAGACAATCTTATTTTTGGTTGGGTTGGAGGAAAACATGCATGTGTAGATCTAACATGAGTTTCCCCATTGGTTGGTCTGAAGGGTGGCGACTTTACTGTGGGACATGCTGCCCATAAAGCCGTTTCTGCTAAAGTGGCCAAACATGAGAAGGCATGTATCGACAATCAACATGTTTTTATCCCGTTTGGTTTTGACACTTTTGGGTTCCTAGCACCTGAGGTTGTGGAGCTTCTTAAGAGAGTTCAAAAAGTTATGCATAGTAATGTAATGTCTCACAGATCTATGGATGTGGTGTTTCATAGGATTGGATTTTCCATTCAAAAAGGGGTGGCGGCGCAGCTTGTTGCCCGCCTCCCTTCTATTTCCTTATAATCTTGTAGTTTTCACAATTTGTAAGTTCGATTAATTAAAAGTAATATAAGATAATATTGATAAAAAAAAGTAGTTCAAACAAGACCCCTTTCTTTTTATTTTCTCTAATTGATACCAATAAACAGTAGGGACATAATAGAGGTGGTATTTTACATATCCAACCCTATGTTTTGGGTAAATTGCAAATTACACTAAAACTAGCATTCAATACACAAGCATTACTCAAACAAGCTCCTTCTTGGAACTTAGGCTTGTGGAAGCCATACCTCAGCATCATTCTCATCCTTATGATGCTATAACACTTGAGGAACATTTATCATGTAACATTTGCAAGGTAACCCCTTAAATTGGGTAAATTGCACTTTGGTCCAAAACAAAGGAACATTTCTCAAACAACATTCAATCAGGACTAAACTTGGAACATAAGTGTGTCACATGATAACAAAACACCTTAGAGGATTATATTAAAGTTATAAGCAACTTATTTAGCCAAAACAAATAGGGTTACCTCATAACCCAGGTCAGGGTCGTTACATGAAGTTTCTAGAGCGATGAGATTTGGAGTTGGGACTCTTTCCTTGTTGGAGATCACGCAACAATAGGTGAAGAAGAGAAAATATCCATGTGAAAATTAGGGGCATATGTTGTGACAATTATAAAACCAAAAAGCATCACCTAATATTATTTATCACTTAAGAACGTCAACATTAAATGATGTCTACTATAAAAATATTGTGGGAAGTTACATGCAACAATAGGTGAAGATTGTTGCTCCATGCAACTATAAAATATATTTCCAGTCCTTGATAAAGAATATGTGTTTTTTATGGTAATATCACTTTGTTGTCTATAATCTATGAATAAACACAATTTTCCATCCTTAAGTTTAACAAAAAGTATCGGGACTAAAAGGGGTGATGAAAATGAATGGATGAAACCTTTACCAACAACTCATATGCCAATGTATTCAACTTCTTCAGTTGTACTAGTGTCATATAATAGGCTATTAATGTTATAGAGTGACTACTAAGAAAACATATTGATGAATGCATATTCATCCTATTTTTATTTTTGATTTAGTTTTGCATTCATCTTCATAATTTCAGTTTAGAACTATATTCCATTTAGGTTTTCTCAATTTGATGATAATTTATACAGTTTTATCTAATTTATGGGTTTTCATTGCAGCCATGAACTTCATTGCACATGAGGAGTGTAGGAGGCGGTAGTACAATTTCTAGGCCCAAGAAACTTTTGATAAAATGTACTATTTTTTGGATGATCTGAGCCTTCATCAAGATACTTTTTTGTTTAATATTTTGTTGATCAAAAGTCTCATCGACGCATGCCCAACGACCCTCATCCATAGCCTCCCCCTAGGGGATGTACTTCTGTCTAGAATTCCACCTACCCGATGGGAAGTCTAGCTTGATGAGAAGTGTGGGCTGATAGGAATCTTCCCATCAAGATCCCTACATGATGGGATTCTAGTGTTCATTTATCAATTGAACTCCTAACCTATGGAAACTTGATATCCAACAAAAATCCTACAACTCGTCAATTGATGGGAATTCTATGCCTCACACCATTGATGGCACTAAAGGGTAACGAAAACCTTTTGTCTAACTTTAACACTAACCTCTCATGTATAGAACGGTTGTACAAAGTAGTTGAGGAGGGTTTCAGACCCCAAACTCCACCTATAAATAGAAAACCATTATGTTCGAAGAAAGGATCCATAACCACACTTCTAGACTGTAATTTTCGCTCCATAAAAGCTTCCTTCGGCCTTCATCAACCCCTCCATTGGCTATCTTTGTTGACCTACCGACCAGCGGGACACACCCCTTACCAAATCTCCTAAGTTTTAATCTCAATGGAGGTCTAAGAAGAGGATTCCTACCCCATTGATCCATCATTGACATGCTACATTCCATAGCATCAAATCCATTATGTTGGAAAAGAGAGACTGATGATTCAACATCCCTTCTCTGACAAACGTCCAATAGGTTTTCTTGTTGTTCATTGGAAGTCATTTCTCCAGAGTTTGAAGAGTCATTCCTACATACCATGGTTGTTATTTTCCTCCCTTCTTTGATGATGAATTCCTCTCTCTTCTTACCTATTGCTTTTGTAATACCTACCATGAGCTAATAGTCCTCTCGTTAGGGTGAGTGGAGTAGCCCCGCTACCCTACTTTTCTTTCCTTACATCATCTCCTATTGTACAAACCAATATATGCTTTGAATCAATCATTTTTTATGCTTACATTCTTGTTTGGTCAACAATTTTATATTTAAATCAGATCTTGGGTGTAGAGAACTTTGAAATCGGGATCTAGGATATTGATTGATTCATGTTAAACCCTTGATGAGAATTTTGAATATGTGTTATTTGTGTGATAAATGTATTATTTCTATGTAACATGATATTGATATTATATTCATATATGTTTAGGTTTCAATCCTAATACCGAAAGGGGGATTTTTCTAGCCTCAACATATGTATTTTCATGCTTAACGTGATATAGTAAGAGAGTGAATGATAGGTAGTGGCGGTGAAACCCAGTTCACCTTTGTGCTTCTATCTATTGATTTATCAACCCTTCAATTCATTCTTTATTATTTGCACTTTAGTTTAAATAACCAAATCCAAATCGTGTGTTACATACTAGTTTTTTTGTGGTTGCTTTGATCAAATTACTTCTTAAAAATATTGTCCTTTGGGTTCAATTCTAACTATAATACAATAAGATCCATCCTCTTGTAGGTGGTGATTATTGTACTTGTTTAGGTGAACTCTATGAATTCCACCCCTATTAAATTTTGCAATGCAGTAAAAGTCACACCATGCATGTCAAACTAAACTTCAATATCTAGAGGTATACCTAGTGAGTCATATGCAGATGCATCTTCCAATTCACACACTACTTTCATCTATACTCCCATTGAATTCTCTACCTATGCATATTTCACATGTATTGTGAAGGTTTCACACTCTTACCTGAACATTTTTCCAACTTTATCAATTAATACTATACATGTAGATAAGACACTCCTATCTCCAATAAAGACACTAGAAAACCCACCTTGCTTAAATATGTCATTTGTCTTTGCAATAGTCCAACTGGATTAATAATTCTCAAGGGTATACATACCCAAGATATTATGAAAGGATTTTATATCTAATGATATGATATTAACTCCTATTGGATAATTCATTTAGACAATATACATCCATGAATAACTTTTGTCAACAATATCAACTTTCTAACTGTACACTTAATAAAATTCATAAGATAAGTCCTATAATAGGCTCAAACCACTTACTAGAATCATGCATATTAGAATGTTTCAACCAATATCCATCAAAATTGTACCTTACACATAGTTAAAAAGAAACATTTCACTTTTGATAACTCAGGTAGAGACAACTTCTTTTGATTGGATCAAGGAGATGATCCATCATGTAGCCCCCTTCCATGATTCACTCATCATCTAATGATTCTTCTAGGTTATCCCCCTCTACATCTAGAATTTGTTGAAGAACATGCTCCTCTTACTGGAGTTTACATGTAAAAATTCTGGAACTAGATTGTGAACTCTTTTTTTGTATGTTGAAGCTTACAAAACTCCCTCTTTAAGTGTCCCATTTGTCAAAGGTAGTGGTATCCTTGAGATAATCTGCCCCAACACTATCTCAAGCATGTTCTACCACATGTGTTGCAATAATTGTCTCCTACTTTTGTGTACTATTTCACTAATGTGGATGGACCTAAACGTTTTGTTAAAGGTGTCAAAATCTAGGTGATGAAGTGCATCTACTATGGCTAGATCGTGCACCTACTATAGGAGGAAATATGAGAACCAAACTCACTAACCAGGTTTTAAGACTGTCAAAATGAAACTAGACAAACCATCCAATTTTAGTCACTAGCTAGAAAATCACTTCTAAATTTGTCTCTCTTTAATATATACAAATAATGAAATATTTTCCAAACTTAATTGGTAACACAATTATAACACAAACATCACGAGTTCGCAATTGAGTTTGAGTTTCACACATAATTACCTAAAAGAAACTAGTTATGTCTTCAACATACATCAGGTACAACTTATTACAAAACATATATCAATCCTAACTCTCACATTCTAGAAGTAAAGGATAAGAGACCATATTAATAATCTAATTCTTCCTCTAAAGATCTCAATTTATCTTTTCTTTATGAAAACTAGTTGCCAACTTCTCTTGCTGACCTGGACCTACACCTGAAAAAGATTAGTTAGTAGAGTTTGTGAGGTACTGACTCATTGTGTGGAAATTCATCAAGAAACCATGATTTTATATATATATATATATATATATATATATATATATAATAGAATTCAATATAGAAGAATATAAATATGGTAGTTGAATCTATAAATCATCCAAGATTTTGATAATATGCAACAATAAGTGAATGAAATAAATTCATTAATTTATTTTTTACTCCTTTTATTATGATTCAGATCCAGATGATGTGTATGAAGGCATGTAAAAGTATCTTGGCAAACTACGATCTCAGCATATAACACTTAGAGTGAACTTAGAACTCTAAGTCTACTAAAATAGTTGATCGTCATGCAATGAGACTTGCCACAGCTAGCCTCGGTGGCTTAAAAACTGGTTAGATAAACTATACTCCTCCTCTAAACCTCTCTACTCAGGTGGATATTCAAAGAAATTGCCTTAACTACATGCATCACTAGTTTCATAAGGTCTGGCTCTGTATGAAATATTTTTAAAAATAGCACTTTATTGGGTACCATGAAAATCTCCAATTAATGATGGGTACCTCACTATTTTAGGGAAGACATCCCTACTGGACATAACCCCCCTTACCACTATGGAACAGTCCAAACACTTCATCCTAAACTCTCTACCAACTAGTATGCATATTTCCTCCTTCATGATGTAGACCATTATGATGGATTATATAGTATTCAAGACATTTAATGTCTAGGTTATTATTTACTTTTACTTTAGATTTACTATTGTATCATTCATAGATTAACTTTGTACTTAAGGCTTCTATTATTGTTTTATATACATGAATTAAATCACTAGAATAAATTGAGTTAGATACTTGAACTGATAAACTATGGATACTAGATATAACGATATTGAACTACTCATTTAACTACATAAGTAACTATCTAGAAACAACCATCACTTAAACTGAGAATCATAATACAATTCATTATTGTAGATGTTAGGGAAAACCTGGGGCTCCGGAGCCTCCACCTCTACCATTAAGATTCACCACAATTTTATAGGTAATTTATTATAGAGCCTAATGCATCTGTAAGTCATTACAAATATACTAGAAAATCACTCACACAACTAAAATATCATGTTTTGTCTCGATAAAAAAATATATTCAACATGTAACACATCACATGCTCTTTAAAAGTTTTGGATTAATTTGTGTAAAACTAATGTCAAATGATGATTGTGACTCACTTCAATAAGTTCCTAGATTATTAATCTGGAATCTAGGCTTGTGCTAACCTAATCATACTGAACTAAGCTTGGATCAAGGTTGAAAACACCAAGATCCACCTCTTGCATGTTGTTGCCTGCTTGAAACGCTCCAGTGAGTCCATTAGAGGAAGAAGAAGAAGTGAGAAAATAAGGAAAATGACCCAAGTCATTTATTTTGTTGGCATCAACCAAGAAAAGGAAGGAAATAGAAGAAAAACTTCAGATCAATGGTTACCTTGATCAATCTAGCTAGATTTCCTCCATTCTTGCTCCATTTTTCATGCTCCTCAAGAGCTCACCTTAGAAATCACCCTAGTTTGTTTATACAATAGTTTAGGGCTTTGATTGTATGGAATGTTCAAATACAAATCCAACAACATAAAATTCCATTGAATTCTGATATGTATAATATAAGTTATGATATTTTTTCATGATTGGCTATACTAGGAGGCAACATTTCTCAATGTCCCCGGTTATGTGCAGCAATTAGTCTACCTGGCCGTGGGTCTTCATATCCATATGTCTGGTCATCAGCCAATGTGGCCATTGGCATGGCCGTCAATATGGTCATCTATTTTCATAGCCATCTATTTAATCATTGGTTTGTTCCCATAGGTTCGTGTGGACATTGGTTTGGTCATCAATTTACATGAACAAAAATTTGTGTGCAACAATGATATATTTGCACATTCTACAAAAATATATTAGCTCTTTCTATTTAACTCTATTTGTATCCATTATTTTGAATTCATAATTAAATTCTCCACAATTACACAATAAAATTTTGATAAAATTCTCAAATGATAATTTTTAATTAAGTTTTTCTTAATGTCTTTAATGCTCTTCCCATATACAGGTGTGGGATATTGCCATCTTATGTTCAACACATATTTTGATTTAGGAAAATAAAATTTTGAATTGAAACCAAGCATTAATCAACCATAGGATAATACTAGTTGCCAAAGAAGATAAAATTACCACTAAGGTTATCTTTAATCCTAAGTTCCTTGGAAAACTAAGATATTAGTTGTACCAAAAAAATTATGTCACTTGAACCAGACTCTCATCTTGCAATGCATACAAGTCCTCTACCTATATTAGAAAAGAATCCACGTCCTCCACTTGGTCCACAACTATTCCACCCTCCTCTGCCAAAGTCTTTAAATTACTTCTTGTCCTCATACTTCCTTGTCACATTATCCAACTCTCTAATGTGCCTTGCATCCTCAATGAGATATACAATTTTATGTTGCAACATGGTAGCAACTTCCCTCTATGAAGTGCGATGTGAGTTTAAGGAAGTCATGCCAAACAATTTCCTACACTACCAAGTAGAAACAACATTAGAATCCATCTGGCTCATGTCACTATTTGGGTATGGTTAGTGAACATCATTTTGAAGCTCCTCCATGGATGATAGAACCATAAGCTAGGCATTGTCAAGCACAAATATGAACTTTGGAATAACCTATGTGAACCTGGAATTCAAACACAAGGGAGGGGTCATTAAAAATGAGAAAGGTATAAAAGTTCCAACTATATATAACCCAACCTCCTCATCCACTTCATCACATTGACCATCCTTGCTAGTCACCCTTCTAAATCTTTCTCTCTTCCTTCGACTCTTTGTGCAAGTATGAAAATGTTTCTTGTTACGACATCCATCATTCCACCACCTAGCCCTAGACTTCTCTTTGCAGAACATTTCCTACCTTTCTAAGGATAAAGGAAGCACTCTCTTAGCCTCCCTAACCTTTTCGTAAGCATCTTCATCATGTTCCACTTCCATCTTTCGCGTGCCTCCTTCATCCTTCTTTATGATATCCTCGTCTGCGCAAATATTATGCCGAATACCTCTTGGTTTTACCTATTAAGTGCTTCAATGACATCTTCAACTATGAAAAGAATCCAAAACTTGGATCCCCCATCCCTCCATCTGCCACCCTCCTCTGATCACGTCTAGCAACCCAAGATGAAATCTAAGCCCTCTGGTTCATGCACATCCATCTTGCCTTTTTCTTTCAAAGAATTTAGGGAAATTATATGTAACATCATCCTCTCCGTGGCTGGTAACTTGCACTTCTATCCTCCATCTTCTCACCTCTGATTGGGAAAAGCTATGTCCAGCCTTTCTATTTGGTAGGCAAGTCTTGTTACTTATTTTCTACCTCCTTCGCTTGGCTAGACGAGCTCTATTCCTTGAACTCTCTCATGTCCCTCTGATCCGGTTGGGATCCTTGATGACGTTCTATACTGTCAACAATAATTGGAAATCTCCAACGACGGGCAATTGGTGGTCTTCAGTCCAAGCAGCTATCCCTCTGACTGTTCCAAAGTCGGTGTCTCACTCCGACACAACATGCATACACACATGCCAAAGAAAAATTCTACACATAACCGGCCACACACCCGGCCATCTACCCGGACCTCGGGAAGAACTGTTGCGCCCCACTACCATTTAAAGTCATATCTGCAACTACCTTATTCTGCATGTCTCTACATGCAAAAGTCATGCAAGAGATGATTATCTCTCCACAAAAAATGAATCTACCATACAAGCAGCTATCCCTCTGACTGTTCCAAAGTCGGTGTCTCACTCCGACACAACATGCATACACACATGCCAAAGAAAAATTCTACACATAACCGGCCACACACCCGGCCATCTACCCGGACCTCGGGAAGAACTGTTGCGCCCCACTACCATTTAAAGTCATATCTGCAACTACCTTATTCTGCATGTCTCTACATGCAAAAGTCATGCAAGAGATGATTATCTCTCCACAAAAAATGAATCTACCATACAAGAGATGATTATCTCTACATGCAAAAGCCATATCCTCTAATGATTCCCTCCATTTTATTTCGAATCTCGTATATAGCTGCAAAAAATGAATCATCCCCCTCTCAATTCATTTCCGCCCAGAATTACTGTACGTACCATTTGTTCATGTTGAACCAGTTCCGCCCAACACTGAGTAAGTACTGTACGTGTTCATGTTGAACTAGTTCCGCCCCTTTGATGCAAATACAATACATACGAATTAGGTTTGTTACTGATATGAGAATAATAATTGAGTACTGTACTTTTGTAAAAGTGATTAATGGTTTGTTGGGTATTGTACTTTTGCTACTTACAGAAATGAAAATCATAATGGGGTACTGTACTTACGGAAATGATTTGGTAGGTACTGTATTGTACTTACTGAAATAATTTGGGAGTGAGTATTGTACTTGGCGTAAATGAATAGGGAGAGGGAGTGAGTAGTGTACTTGACGGAAATGATTTGGTAGGTATTGTACTATCATTTTGATAAAGTTAAATCAAGAGTAAGAGAATGAGTACTATACTTGGCGAAAATGAACAGGGAGGGAGATGTTTGAGGAGATTTGCTGCTATATACGAGATTCAAAAATATTGATATGAGTAAACTTGTGTTGGGCAAGTACTGTACTTGTGCTTCAACTCTCTGACCATCGCATCCTTTACATGATGTACTGTACTACACATCATGAGTACATACTCATAAACAGTGTTGGGCAAGTACTGTACTTGTTTTGGACATACTCATAAACAGTGTTGGGCAAGTACTGTACTTGTGCTTCAACCTTTACATGATGTACTGTACGACCGAAGTAGAAAGATTGATGAGAACTGGAGAACAGACGTACTGTACTAACGTGCAAATGTTGGTGGGTTGAAATAGAACCGGAAGGAGGAGTTGCAAGAGAGAAAACAAATGAGTAAAAATGAGGGCTAGAGAAAGGAGTGGAGAGAGTTAATTACTGGACAATAAAAGCCGGCTGCATGGAGTTAATTTACGTGAAGTTATTTCGTATTAAAAGCATGCTGCATGGAGTTAATTGTCGTATATTAAAAGCCGGCTGGGACCACATTTTTGTAGACTCCCGATACAATAGAAGTGACTGCGTGAAGCGTAGCTCCATGCCAAAAGGGTTCTCCCTCCTAATGCTCTTCCTATGCAATTATGCAACTACCTACTTCCCAGTTCCAAATCACGCGGGTTTTTGCTCTTGGTAAGACAAGCGCAAATATGCAACCATTATGCATGTGCTGCACCCGATCAAGTTGTAGCTTCCTATGTCGAAGTTCATTGGAGTTCGAGCTGTATGAACAAGTGGGACAAGCTAAATGCGCGTGGTGAAGATTCGTTGCATATTCTTTCTGATTAAAGAACACGATTATACATCTGTACACTAATTTAAGTCCATGCCTTGGTGATTATGCGATTATAGTCAGATGGCTCGTGGAAGAAAGGACTGTTGATCAGCTTTACGGTTCCTGTTTGGCTGACTCTCTTCTCAATGCCAACACGAGCGATTTGTTAAATCCGTAGAGCCGGCGTCGTGGCGCCTACATTCTCGACTGATAGCTATAGGTGCGTTGATTATTGATAGAGGTAATCCGTATTATATGGTATGGAGATTCTCTAGGAAAGTTGTGGTCCAACTCTTTTTACAGTGCATGCATCTGCTCTATATTCTTTTCTTAGGTATTTGGCATCAAAGGCGATCCAAGTTTAGGTTCAAGATGAAATGAATTCTAAAGAATAAGTGAGAGGAAAAGTTCGGCCCACAATTTAAGAAAAGAGGGATCTTTAGAATGAAGATATTGGTTTCGCTTAGTGCCATTGTAAACTCTAATTTATCTATACTACTATAAAAAGAACGAGTTCATGATGCGTTCTCCTTGATTCTCTTTCTTCTTATAATTTTTCTCAATTATTTTTTTTATATTTGATCTATTTTTTTCTTCTTTTATGATAAAATCAGTTGCAGCAAACCTCTCAACTTCTCTGTCACATTTCTTCCTTCAAATGTGCATTTTGGAGTCAATAAACAACATGTTTCCAAATTTTCTACAAAACAATTACGAGAATTACCATTATCCTTTTAGCAAATTTCATTTTCTAAATATTTAATGTAAAATAAACATGTTCAATGGGACACGTGCATATGCACATGTGTGTTAACTAGTCTATCCAAATATATGAGTGTAAACTACAATTTTGCTATTTAAATATACATGGCGGAATTGCACTCAGCGCTTCCTTTATACCCAACCAATACGAGGGCCTTCTTGAAGTTCGGATGAATTCTCACCCGAATAATTTTGAAGACACTTTAAGGTAGCTCAGCCTAAGGTAGCAGAAAGCTTCTTAATGTATATGAAGGCATGACAACGGAAAAAGTTAATAAAAAAGGACTCTGGTGATACAGTTCATGAATTTGAAAAACTATATAGGAAAATTTCGATTTGGATATATATTACCGGCAAAATGTATGCGGAGGCAGATCCACAAATGCAGTACGGGTGCATTTTTAAATACGACTTTTTCATAGACTTGTTACAAAGTTAAATATGCTAGAACGATAAAAGTGAAGGGCGTTGCAGATCAAAGATTCATTATCAAACCTTATTTCTTGAGAAAATATTATCAAACTTATAGACAAAGGTGTTTTGGGGTTACTAGATGTTAAGTCTATCTCTTTAGTCTTACAAACTAATTATTTGTGGAGATTCTATAGTGAAGACAACACTAGGACAAATCTTGTTAAATCCAAATATTTTAAAAACAAACTAAAGTGGCACACCCCAGGGAAAACTTTCTAATATATGGGCTAATATTGTTTATTGTAGAGAAACTCTATGTAAGTTGACAAAACTAAAAATTGATAATGAAAATTTAGCCAATTTTTAGCATGATAATTGGTCGGCCTATGGCCCTTTGTATACATACCTACCGGATACACAAATTCATTCCCTCTCACTAAAAAAAAATATAAAACATCTTTTTCTATATTAAATACCACTATAGAAGAATGTTTTGGTTATCTATTACACAAAATAATAACCAAAATCTCGTACAGATTTGGAATAATATTATCTGCACTACACCTTTTAGAGATGAAGAAGATTTAGTTGTTTGGAATAATACAAGTAGCAATATATGTAATCATATCTATACCTATATTATGATAGAGTTATATGGAAGTTATAACTGTATTTGGACAAAAAAATTATGGAAACATAAATTTCCCTTCAATATTAAGTTTCATCTTTAGCTTATACATGTAAGCAAAATTCTCACCTATGATAATCTCATAAAGAGGAGATTCCATGGACCTAACAAATGTTATCTTTGCTTCCACAATAAGCAATCTGTAAATCATATTTTTTTACATATTTTTCTATTGTAAAACTGATTATATTTCGTAAGAATAATAATTATCAATGCCATGATCTACTTAACATTTTTTGAAAGAAAATCATTAGCTAAAAATGCCATCGAATCTCAAAAAATTGACATATTATCCTTGATTCTTATTTTTGAAACATCCAGAAAGAAAGGGTTAGATGCATTCTCGATAACATTATGGCAAATGAAAAAGATATCCTTTCTAATATTAAAAATTGTTTTTATTCTGGTGTTTCACCTTTCTCAATACATAGGTTGGAGAACAATGACAAATAGTGATGTTGATGGACTGGGAGAGAACTCCTCCTATACCAAATGCTCCAGGAAACAAAAGATCAAAGATCTCAGTGAATCTAGCAATAAAAATTCGAGAGACCTAGGAAATTCACCAAGATCGATAGCTACTTGGCATGGATGAAGCGTTCTTCTAGTTGTTTCCCTTCTTTTCATCTTCTAATATTTTTATCATGCAATGTTTCCTTTTTTTGCACCTCTGGTGCTTTGTTCTCTATTTGTAGATGCATAGTAGAGTAGCTATATCTTGTTTTCTCCTTTTCCTTTAATAAAGATTTACAACCTTTTCCTCACGAAGGGACCCATGTTCAAATCTCAGCTGTCGCCTTGGTTTAGCACCCTCCCAGATGTTCGGCCTCCGTCACGGGTGTGGGAGAGGGGGAGAGAACGTGTGGCAACACATCCCATTATCACACAGATAATGAGGTGTTACGCGAAAACGTGCGGAAATCACCATAACCACAGATTATCAAAACACAGGCTAATTAAAACCGATTGCGGAAAACTGGTAAACTGAGAAACTTAGTACATATCAGTCCTCATCCTGCAAGAAAACATGTTATATATATATATACACCTATACGAGATCTGATACGTGTCCACAGCTCAGGAACAACTGTTCATCCATCACATGAGTTAACCACCTGTTCATATACATAAAGGCCCACATCCGGCCAACATCAGGATATACAAACATCATCGATCGTTCATCGTGAAACAACGTCAAAATACTGCCAAGGACCTGAGAGTACAGGGATGACTCTAGAATCTACTACAAAACATCCAAAACAGCAGCATATCCATCGCTTGCCTTCTACTGCTCCTCAAGCTGCTCGGCCGCAACATCACGACCATGACCACGTCTACCTCGACCACCTAAAAAGGGGTTAAACCAGTGGGGTGAGACAATTGAACATTGTCCCAGCGGGAGGCATAACTCCTCGCCAAAACTACAAAACCTCGAATTCATATATATTAAGCAGCTATCTGATAGAGGATATAGCAAGAACAGTTTATTGGAATAAAGCTAACTAAACTTACCAGATATATTCAAGTATTACATGTGAGCCACAATTTATGAGATAGGATACCCAAATTCTACTGCATATGAAAGACATATGAATAACTGCAATATATAAAAGAGAGTAACTACACAAACAAGGCCTCAACCAATGTTTCGTGTTTGACTTAAGTAGTGAGTACTAAACGGCTGGATTACGTTTTATTATGCCCTGAGGAAATGAACCGTACCGTTCAAATCCAACCCTCGGCTGCGAAGCCCATAACCGGTGCCATACAAGGTCAATGGAAGAGCCGGAGTCCACGACCTCACCCCTCGTGGTCAGTACACGAGAAACACAGTAGGACCGCAGTCTCATGCTCAAGTGGTCTTAAGCCACAGGGTCAGCTCCTCAGGCTACCCTTCCTCTAGCCCGCCTTGGTACAGGTCACGGCGCTAGTAAAACCGAGCCACGGGTCTCACCACCGTGCTCTGAGCCATGAACGCATTCATGCTCATCACATATCACATATCCGGAGCCATGGGCCATGTTCGCCATGCTCATCTCATATCCGAGTCTGCAACCGCAGCTGCACTCGTTTCACCTCTCTATTTGAGGCTAGGAGAAACCTCACATATTCAAAAATATGCGCTCCGGGTTAACCCGCAGGAGAACCCATTTCACCATCATCCTATCCTGAATGATGATGGATCTATGGCTAGGGCAAACTACATGGTAGATTTCACTGTGATTAATTAGTATCTTTTAGATGGATTGCAAGATTCAACCAAGTTGTATAACATGCAAACTATAGAAGGGAAATAACCAACATAAACTCAATAATATGTTATCATTGCAATTACATCAACCTGATCCATATCAAGGATCCAACATCACATGTTATCCCTTGGCCTCTTGCCAACCATACAGATCCACCTCAAAGATCATCACAGAACATGGGATCTCAATCCCTCATCACATAATGCCATAGCCTCTCAATGCTTTCATCATCATTATGGAACATCATTCGTAATGCACCTGTCATCACAATATTCACATATAACCATTTCTTATAGCCTTTCATTTGGCTAAGCATTACCTGCATGGTTAGCATCGTTCAATAACCATATGAATAATCAAGAGACTCATATTATTACCATAAGGTGACAATTAGGGTTAAGTATATTGCCAGCACATAATGACAATGATAATTACATCCATGCCTCATCTTAAGGTCACATAGGTAAGTACATTATCAAACAACCCTAATGCATGCTTAACATTATTCTTAGCATTAAAGAGATAACCAGGGTAATCAAACTCGTACACATGTGCTTAATCATAAGAAGATATAAAGAACAAGCTTCAACGATTCATAAAAACCTAGCTAACGTATCACTTTTTAATTACAGACTGTGCCCTCACAAGAGGTAACCAAAACCCTCACTAAAGGTCATCTCGGGCAGGACCCACTCTCATCTAATCCCTATCGGACATGCAGCTCTAGTAGGCGTGCAGAGTATATCAGGCGAGTCAGGGTATGATCTGGGCATGCAGGGTTCAGCTGAGCGTGCAGGGTGGATGTCGGGCAACACGGATTGATGTTGGGCGAGCAACATGGTATCCGGCATCAGGCTGCGTCGGGCGAGACGCTACTCCTTGTGCCACGCAGGGGTAACAACGTGCTATGCCGGGTGAGCAAGGCTGCCGAGCGTGCAGGGAAACACGCCACTTGCGTGCAGCAGAGCAACGTTCACTAAGGCGTGCAGACTATGGACCGTGCAAGGTGTGACGGGTAAGCAACGCTGGTCGACACGAGCTGAAGCGGGGCGAACACTGACACTGGGCGAGCAAAGGGGCGCCGAGTGAACAAAGCATCAAGCGAGCAGGATGGTCAGGCGAGCAGATGTATCGGGCGAGCAACATGGTGTCGGGTGAGCAGCCCACCGGGCGAGCAGACCCAAGGTGTGCAGCCTGCCTGGCAGAACTAGCTCAAGGCGTGCAAGGTCAGAATGCTCACCCGCCCAAGGAACAAAAGGGATGCATTGCTCACTTATGTCGTGCAAGAGTAGCTAAGCCATGAGGGCTGTTGGGCAGCACCTCTTCAAGCACCAACCGCTCAAGATGCATCTCATCAAGGTCATCTAACGAGCTCACCTTCTTTCCCAAGGTGAGAAGAGAGTCTTGATCAAGCCACTAAGTCACAAGCTCACCTCAATTGACTAGGAAAGAGGGGTATTGCTCACAACATTAGGACCCAAACTCACTCTTCAAGACCAAGTGGAGAAAGGAGTGTTGCTCCCTAAACCCTAACGTGCATGGATCGGCCAACATGCAAGATAACCAAAAACCAACTACTAACGTGCATATAGGCAAGATTAAAGCAACATATATGTAAATAGAGTAGAGTAGCTAGGGTTAGAGTTATGCAACCCGCCTTAAGCTCCAAGCTTCAAGGATGAAGAAGAACTCCCAGCTCCACGCACCACCAAGCAAAGAGGATGGAGAGATCTAAGGGATATCGACCACCAAAGCTTCTCCAAGGGTGGGTATCGGCCACCACTCTTCTTCTCCAAGGGTGTGTCGACCTCCAAGCAACCCCCTTCAAGGGTGTGTCGGCCACCAAGCAAGGGAAAGAGGGAGTGTGTCGTGCACAAGAGGGAGAGGAACCAAAGGGTCCTTAGGCTAAGGAAGGAACCATCTTTTATAGAAAGAAAGGGAGGAGAAAACAAGGTGGAACATGGCAAGGTGTCACCCCCACAAAGGACACTTGTCCACAAGCTCAAACCACCACTCTAGCAAGCCATAAGACACTTGTCCAAAACATGCACCAAGTGTCCATCAAACAAAACCAAGCAGCATGGGCGACACACCAAGCTTGCACTAGGGCGACACACCTCCTTGTTGGCCGACACAAACACCCTAGGTCGACACACTCTTCACTTTGGGTGACACAAGGCTCAACCAGACCAAAACAAGGCACCTCAAGGCCCAAACAAGCTCAACTAAGGCCCAAAGAGCTCAAGAAACCAGCCCAAGCCTTCCCCTCAACTCTAGAGGAAGAAAAGAGAGAGAAAAACAACCTCTCAAGGTGGCAAACTTGCTCACAAAACCCTAGACTTGGGTTATTTGCAAGTAGCACCTTCAACTCACAACAAAGCACAACCAAACCCTAATCACCACCAAAGGTGATTAGCAAGCACCAAAACACTAGGGTTAAGCAAATCAAATAGGGTAAGCCCTAAACGAAGGTCAGGGTCCTTACAATCTAACCCCCTTTAAGGGATTTCGTCCCCGAAATCCGAAGAGAAAAGCGAGGGATACTTCCTCCTCATCTCTTCGTCAAGCTCCCACGTGGCTTCCTCAACGCCACGACACTGCCAAAGAACTTTCACAAGAACCTGGTCCTTCTTCTTTAGCTTCTTGATTCTTCTGTCAAGGATCGCCACAGGACCTTCCTCATAGGTTACATTGGCATCATGCTCAACCTCAACTGGATGTATCACTGTACCTGAATCTGGCTGACTTTTCTTCATCATACTGACATGAAACACTGGATGCAACCTGTGCAACTCTGGAGGCAATTCTATCTTGTAAGCTACTTTACCAACGCGTGCTATCACTAGGTAAGGCCCCATATACCTGGGTGCCAACTTACCCTTCCGTCCAAACCTTAGCACACCTTTCCAAGGAGAGACCTTAAGATATACTTTGTCTCCTACCTGGAATTCCAAAGGTCGTCGGCGATTGTCTGCATAGGACTTCTGTCTGTCCTGTGCCACTTTCAACTATTGTTGTATCACTTTGATCTTCTCTGTTGTTTTCTGAACTAACTCAGGACCCAATAGCTGATACTCACTGGACTCATACCAACACAATGGGGATCTGCACTTCCTTCCATACAAAGCTTCATAAGGAGCCATGTCGATGCTTCGCTGATAACTGTTGTTGTAGGCAAACTCTATCAAACTCAGATGTACATCCCAGCTGCCTAGGAACTGTAAAACACAAGCTCGAAGGAGATCCTCTAGAATCTAAATAGTCCTCTCAGACTGTCCATCTGTCTGTGGGTGAAAGGCTGTATTGAACCTCAACTGCGTTCCCAATGCTCTGTGCAACTGTTCCCAGAAACGACTGGTAAACTGAGGACCTCTGTCAGAAACTATCGTCGTTGGCACACCATGCAAACGGACTATCTCATCCACATACACTCTAGCAAGCTTCTCTGCTGTATATGTCGTCTTCACAGGCAAGAAATGGGCATACTTTGTCAATCTATCCACTATCACCCAAATGGAATCATGATTCCTAGTTGTCCTAGGCAGACCAACTACGAAATCCATGGTTATATGATCCCATTTCCACTGTGGTATTGGCAAAGGTTGCAATGTACCTGTCGGCTTCTGATGCTCAGCCTTCACTTGCTGACAAACCGCACATCTTGCCACGAACTCAGCTACATCTCTCTTCAAACCGGGCCACTAATACAAGTCCTTCAGACTATGATACATCTTGGTGACACCTAGATGCATCGCATACATTGACATATGTGCTTCCTCGAGCACCAACTTCCTCAGCTTATCAACATCAGGAACCACCATCCTATTACGATAACAGACTAGTCCATCCTCAGACTCATGAAACCCATCACGCTTGTCGCCACCAAACTCTGATCTGATCAATTGTACTGCCTCATCTGTTTGTTGTGCATCCTTGATTTGTTGTCTTAATGTAGGCTTGACTTGCATCTATGCGAAAAGACCAGCCAACAAAGAAACTTCCATCTGCACATTCATCTGCCGCAAAGAAACAAACATATCTCACCTATGGCATACCAGAGAACTCAACTGTGCCTTTTTTAAAGAAAGAGAAGAAGACTTCCTGCTAAGCGCATCAGCTACCACATTCGCCTTACCAGGATGATACTCGATAGTGCAGTCGTAATCATTGATCAACTCCATCCAACGCCGCTGTCGCATGTTCAACTCTTGCTGCGTAAATATGTACTTCAGATTCTTATGATCTGTAAAGATCTGACACACTTCCCCATACAGATAGTGTCTCCAAATCTTTAACACATGAACCACTGCTGCCAGCTCCAGGTCATGAGTCGAATAGTTCTCCTCATGCTTCTTGAGCTGTCGTGAGGCAAAAGAAACCACATGTTCTTCCTGCATCAACACGCAACCTAAACCCTTCTTGGAAGCATCACTGGAAAACAACACAACCTTTCCCCGATTCTGGCAAGATCAACACTGGAGCACTGGTCAGCTTCTCCTTCAAACTCCAGAAAGCTTGCTGACATCGATCATCCCAAACAAAAGGTACATCCTTCCTGGTCAACTGTGTCATTGGCAACGCGATCATATTGAAGTCCTTGATAAACCTTCGGTAGTATCCTGCCAAACCAAGGAAACTACGAACTTCTATCAGTGTCTTTGGTTGTTCCCATTCTTCAATAGATCCCACCTTCTTCGGATCTACTTTGACTCCTTCAACAGATATCACATGACCCAAGAAAGTCACTTCATCCAACCAGAACTCACACTTACTGAACTTGGCATACAACTGATGTTGACAAAGAAGAGTCAACGCTCGATGAAGATGTTGCTCATGCTCTAGCATGTCCCGACTATAGATCAAGATGTCATCTATAAAGACTACGACAAACTGATCTAAGAACGGACGAAACACCATGTTCATCAGATCCATGAAAGCAGCAGGTGCATTGGTTAACCCGAATGGCATAACCACAAACTCATAATGACCATACCTAGTCCTGAAAGCTGACTTGGGTATGTCATCCGCCTTAATCCTCAACTGATGATATCCGGATCATAGATCGATCTTTGAAAACACTGTAGCACCACGCAATTGATCGAACAGATCATCTATCCTCAGCAACGGGTACTTATTCTTGATCGTGACCTTGTTCAGCTGCCGGTAGTCTATACACAACCGCATCGAACCATCCTTCTTTTTAACGAACAACACGGGAGCACCCCACGGCGACGTACTCGGTCGGATAAAACCTTTCTCCAACAACTCTTACAACTGCTTCTTCAACTCTGCCATCTCTACTGGAGCCATCCTGTATGGTGACTATGCAACTGGCTGTGTTCCTGGAACCAGATTGATCTCGAAATCAATCTCTTGGGGTGGAGGAACACCAGGAAACTCCTCAGGAAACACGTCTGCAAACTCTCGAACCACTGACACCTCCTCAAGACTAGGACCTTTCACCTTGATAACCACAACGGTATCCACCACGTGAGCTAGGAATGCCTCACATCCTTGTCGTAACAACTTATCTGCCACCATAGCTGATACCAAACACGTCGGAAGAATCTTCCTATCTCCCTGGAAGATCCACTTCTCTCCAGCAACATCAAACACTACCTGCTTAGAACCACAGTCCTGAACAACCTTATACCTTTCTAAGGTATCCATCCCAAGGATAACATCAAAACCTTACATATCAAGTGGTATAAGATCCACTTGAATGCAACATCCTGAGAAAGACAAAACACAAGATGGACACTCTTCTCAAAGCAAAAAGGAACCATCAAGAGGGGTTTCTAACGACAAGCTATCCTTCTTACTACTAACAAGTAAACGACAGTTCTCAAGCATACTATAGGCGATAAAAGAGTGCGTAGCACCCAGGTCAACCAGAACAGATATAAAGCAAGAAGAAGACATATCAGAATGAAATAACTCCATCTGACCTGTCACTACCCGCGGGTTGATTATCGCCTCTGGCTGATTCATAGCATAGAATCGAGCCGTTGCTTGCTATCCACGACCTCTGCTTCCTTGAGAAGACGATCCAGTTTGAGACGCTTGACCACAACCTCGTCCTCTGCTACCACTAGACCATGGTTTCTCTGACCCCTGAAGGTTCTGCCTCGACTGCTGGGTTACTTCATCATCTCTGAAGGGACAACTCGACTTAACATGCCCTATCTGACCGCAGGCATAACATGTTCTACCATCAACTCGTGGCCTGTATGTCCCTGTCACTTCCACAGAAGCCGAACTTTGTGCCTTAGATGGTGAAGAAACATAACCTCTTCCTCTACTCAGAGACCACTGGGACGGTCCTCCAGAACCTCTCATCGCTGACGGTGCCGAAAACCTATGCTTCTTGCAGCCACCAAACCTTTGACCCTGAAACTGAGCAGGTCTCTTCTTAGCCATAGACTCTCTTTTCTCCCTAACAGATCGCTCGATCCTCCGAACAGATTCCACAAACGTCGCAAACTGTTCCCGGTTCTCCAAAGTAGAAACCGGTGTCGTCAGCTCAGCACTCAGACCCTTCTCGAAACGCATGATTCGTTCCTCGTCTATTGCCGCCATGTGAGGACAAAACCTCAATAGATCCATAAACTTGGCTTCATACTCGGTGATGTTCATCGTTCCCTGTCGCAAACTCTCGAACTGACGGATCTTCTCATCCAGATATGTCTTGGGAAAGTATCTGGTGATGAACTCGCGTCGAAACACTTCCCAACAAATCACCTCACCAGGCCGCTTCTCTTCCTCGATGGTCCACCAGTGACCAGCACTACCTTTCAGAAGGTAGACATCGTGCTTTACTTTGTCTGCTTCGGGGATGTCAAGGATCCGGAAAGCCTTCTCAAGACTTGTCAGTCACAGATCCGCATCCGCTGGATCAGTCGTTCCAACATACTCCGAAGCTCCGACTCAGCGAAGCCGCTCGAAGGTCTTCCTAATACCTGATGCTTCTCCATGGAGAACATGTGCTCGTGGAGGAGGCACTGGTTATCGCTCAACCATAAGATTCATCGTAGCCATCATCTGCCCCATAAGCTGTTGGTAGGCAGGGTGTTCAAGTATGGTTGGGTCAGGTTGGGGGACCTCAGGCACCCGATCTTCATGTGCCTGTCTTTCTGCTCCATCAACAGATGCAGCATCACTATACTCAGCAGAGTGTTCTTCATGGTTTCCAGACATCTTGACTTTTCTTCCGCTGAGGGCAGAAGATTCTTATGAGAAAATCTGGAAAACACATAAGAACAAACACAACCTAGTCCTAGATCCCTATAGACTCAGCGAACCTAAAGCTCTGATACCAAAACTTGTGGCAACACATCCCATTATCACACAGATAACGAGGTGTTACGTGAAAACGTACGGAAATCACCATAACTACAGATTATCAAAAACACGTGCTAATTAAAACTGATTGCGGAAAACTAGTAAACTGAGAAACTTAGTACATATCAGTCCTCATCCTGCAAGAAAACATGTTATATATATACACCTATACGAGATTTGATACGTGTCCACAGCTCAGGAACAGCTGTTCATCCATCACATGAGTTCACCACCTGTTCATATACATAAAGGCCCACATCCGGCCAACAGTAGGATATACAAACATCATCGATCGTTCATCGTGAAACAACGTCAAAATACTGCCAAGGACCTGAGAGTACGGGGATGACTCTAGACTCTACTACAAAACATCCAAAACAGCAGCATATCCATCGCTTGCCTTCTACTGCTCCTCAAGCTACTCGGCCGCAACACCACGACCACGACCATGTCTACCTCGACCACTTAAAAAGGGGTTAAACCAGCGGGATGAGACAATTGAACATTGTCCCAGCGGGAGGCATAAATCCTCGCCAAAACTACAAAACCTCAAGATCATATACATTAAGCAGCTATCTGATAGAGGATATAGCAAGAACAGTTTATTGGAATAAAGCTAACTAAACTTACCAGATATATTCAAGTATTACATGTGAGACACAATTTATGAGATAGGATACCCAAATTCTACTGCATATGAAAGACATATGAATAACTGCAATATATAAAAGAGAGTAACTACACAAACAAGGCCTCAACCAATGTTTTGTGTTTGACTTAAGTAGTGAGTACTAAACGGCTGGATTACGTTTTATTATGCCCTGAGGAAATGAACCGTACCGTTCAAATCCAACCCTCAGCTACGAAGCCCATAACCGGTGCCATACAAGGTCAATGGAAGAGCCGGAGTCCACGACCTCACCCCTCGTGGTCAGTACACGAGAAACACAGTAGGTGCGCAGTCTCATGCTCAAGTGGTCTTAAGCCACTGGGTCAGCTGCTCAGGCTACCCTTCCTCTAGCCCGCCTTGGTACAGGTCACGGCGCTAGTAAAATCGAGCCACGAGTCTCACCACCGTGCTCTGAGCCATGAACGCATTCATGCTCATCACATATCACATATCCGGAGCCATGGGCCATGTTCGTCGTGCTCATCTCAAATCCGAGTATGCAACCGTAGCTGCACTCGTTTCACCTCTCTATTTGAGGCTAGGAGAAACCTCGCATATTCAAATATATGCGCTCCGGGTTAACCCGCAGGAGAGCCCGTTTCACCATCACCCTATCCTGACTGATGATGGATCTATGGCCAGGGCAAGCTACATGGTAGATTTCACTGTGATTAATTAGTATCTTTTAGATGGATTGCAAGATTCAACCAAGTTGTATAACATGCAAACTATAGAAGGGAAATAACCAACATAAACTCAATAATATGTTATCATTGCAATTACATCAACCTGATCCATATCAAGGATCCAGCATCACATGTTATCCCTTGGCCTCTTTCCAACCATCCAGATCCACCTCAAAGATCATCACAGAACATGGGATCTCAATCCCTCATCACATAATGCCATAGCCTCTCAATGCTTTCATCATCATTATGGAACATCATTCGTAATGCACCTGTCATCACAATATTCACATATAACCATTTCTTATAGTCTTTCATTTGGCTAAGAATTACCTTCATGGTTAGCATCGTTCAATAACCATATGAATAATCAAGAGACTCATATTATTACCATAAGGTGACAATTAGGGTTAAGTATATTGCCAACACATAATGACAATGATAATTACATCCATGCCTCATCTTAAGGTCACATAGGTAAGTACATTATCAAACAACCCTAATGCATGCTTAACATTATTCTTAGCATTAAAGAGATAACCAGGGTAATCACACTCATATACATGTGCTTAGTCATAAGAAGATATAAAGAACAAGCTTCAACGATTCATAAAAACCTAGCTGACGTATCACTTTTTAATGACAGACCGTGCCCTCACAAGAGGTAACCAAAACCCTCACTAAAGGTCATCCCGGGGAGGACCCACTCTCATCTAATCCCTATCAGACGTGCAACTCTAGTAGGCGTGCAGAGTATATCGGGTGAGTCAGGGTATGATCTAGGTGTGTAGGGTTCAGCTGAGCGTGCAGGGTGGATGTCGGGCGACACAGATTGATGCCGGGCGAGCAACATGGTATCTGGCGTCAGGCTGCGTCGGGCGAGATGCTACTCCTTGTGCCGCGCAGGGGTAACAACGCGCTATGCCGGGTGAGCAAGGCTGCCGAGCGTGCAGGGCAACGTGCCACTTGCGTGCAGCAGAGCAACGTTCACTAAGGCGTGCAGACTATGGACCGTGCAAGGTGCGACGGGTAAGCAACGCTGGTCGACACGAGCTGAAGTGGGGCGAACACTGACACTGGGCAAGCAAAGGGGCGTCGGGTGAACAAAGCATCAAGCGAGCAGGATGGTCAGGCGAGCAGATGTATCGGGCGAGCAACATGGTGTCGGGCGAGCAGCCCACCGGGTGAGCAGCCCCAAGGTGTGCAGCCTGCCGGGCAGAACTAGCTCAAGGCGTGCAAGGTCAGAATGCTCACCCGCCCAAGGAACAAAAGGGATACATTGCTCACTTATGTCATGCAAGAGTAGCTAAGCCATGAGGGCTATCGGGCAGCACCTCTTCAAGCACCAACCACTCAATATGCATCTCATCAAGGTCATCTAACGAGCTCACCTTCTTGCCCAAGGTAAGAAGAGAGTCTTGCTCAAGCCACTAAGTCACAAGCTCACCTCAATCGACTAGGAAAGAGGGGTATTGCTCACAACATTAGGACCCAAACTCACTCTTCAAGACCAAGGGGAGAAAGGAGTGTTGCTCCCTAAACCCTAACTTACATGGATCGGACAACATGCAAGATAACCAAAAACCAACTACTAACGTGCATATAGGCAAGATTAAAGCAACATATATGAAAAGAGAGTAGAGTAGCTAGGGTTAGAGTTATGCAACCCGCCTTAAGCTCCAAGATTCAAGGAAGAAGAAGAACTCCAAGCTCCACGCACCACAAAGCAAAGAGGATGGAGAGCTCTAAGGGATATCGACCACCAAAGCTTCTCCAAGGGTGGGTATCGGCCACCACTCTTCTTCTCCAAGGGTGTGTCGACCTCCAAGCAACCCCCTTCAATGGTGTGTCGACCACCAAGCAAGGGAAGGAGGGAGTGTGTCGTGAACAAGAGGGAGAGGAACCAAAGGGTCCTTAGGCTAAGGAAGGAACCATCTTTTATAGAAAGAAAGGGAGGAGAAAACAAGGTGGAACATGGCAAGGTGTCACCCCCACAAAGGACACTTGTCCACAAGCTCAAACCACCACTCTAGCAAGCCATAAGACACTTGTCCAAAACATGCACCAAGTGTCCATCAAACAAGACCAAGCACCATGGGCGACACACCAAGCTTGCACTAGGGCGACACACCTCCTTGTTGGCCGACACAAACACCCTAGGTCAACAAAACACCAAAACACCAGGGTTAAGCAAAGCAAACATGGTAAGCGCTAAACGAAGGTCAGGGTCCTTACAGAACTCCTCTCTTTATCCCACAAGATTTACAACCTTCTACTAAAAAAATTGCATTATCTAGTAAAGTGTATAATATCACTGATATTCATGCATGTATGGACTAGACACACTCTCGCATCTCGCCTATTGGAACCCTATGATGATATTATTTGAAATAATTGAAATTTAAGGCTTTTCCTACATTTGGTGGCTTTTATATGATTATGAAACCAAGTAATACACCCAAGGGTGTTTTAGACACTTTGATTAAATAATCTCATTTGTGAATAGTCGAGGAAGTTTAGACTTTATATTAATATTAAAAAAAATTGAGGATAGAAGTAATCATATATGTTAATTGGATTTATATAGTAGGCATCAACATTGGGGGTTTTGATGTTGACTGTCACAATGTCATCCTTCCTAGGATAGGACATCAAAGTCCTTGCAACATAAAACAACTATGCTTGTAATACATACGTTGAAGATTAGTATCCCTTCAAACCTCCTCATATAAAAAAAATCTTAACCATATAAGGGAAACCCACTTGAAACCCGTACCCTCCAGATGTTCTAGTTAGCGATGGTAACACATGTTGAGAGGAAGGACACATACTAATGAGTTGGATCTGTAAGGATAAGAAACTATAACCCTTGGATACTTGATTGGTATATCAATCATGCTAGGAGACATATATAAGGACATAAAGGGACTTGGGTTGATGCCAATCTACTCCTACTTCCAACAATGGCCTCATTATTCTAGTGTGGGGGATGAGTTGGTGCGAAGGGGATAGCCATCTAGATCTATGGAGGACCCCTACAAGAAATAGGTACACTTCAAGTCTATTGGGGTAATATTTCCTATTATATGTTCTTTTCTTTCCTTATCTTTTGTTTCCTTATTTATTTGTCCCACATATATTAGTTAGCTATCTATCATTCCCTCTCCAATGTCACGTTCTACTGATGAATATGAATATAGAGCTATGTCCCACGCTTTTTGTATATTTAATAAGTAGCCTCTCTCTACTCAAGGGTTTTGGTATTTCTACACCTTTGTATGTGCCCATGTATTGTGATAGCAACACAAGTACTTATATTCCAAGCAATCTGATCTTCATGATCACACTATACATATTGAGATTGATTGTCAATTTGTTTGGGAAGATCTTTAAACCTTACATTCCTACAGATGATCTACTACAAAACGTCTTCACAGAGACTCTTCCAAGAACATGTCTTCATTTAATATGTTCCAACTCAATCTTACATGATATATGTGCTCCAACTTGAGTAGGAATGTTAAGATAATGTTTCCTAATGTATGTTCTTTTGTTTCCTTGTCTTTTCTTTCCTTATTTAGTAGTTACACATCTACTAGTTAGTTGTTTTTCATTCTCTCTCTCCCGACATAAGAGAGACTCATGTGTATCTTTTCATATTTATTATTGAATACATTTCCTCTATCCAACAAAATTTTTGCAAGATCTGGAAATTTAAGAGACAAAGTTAAGAGGTCATTAGTGTTGTGGAATCCCCTATTTTCACCATGAAGAAGGGGAGCATGACATGCTTGCGCCTCTCCCAAGATGCAAAATGGGAATAGGATGTGGAGGTAGTCCAACAAATCATGTTGAGGTGGATCCCATCTGCGTTCCATTTAAGGCCGACAAAAAGTGTTACGACCCATCCACAAAGTGAGATTACTAAAAACCTAAACACATTAATTGATTATAAAACACATCACTAAAAAGAGAGTTAATAAAAATCAATTAAATTTACCCAAACTTACTCAACAACGTTTGCATAGAAGCCCATCATCTCAAAATATTTCATAATTCAAACCAAAAATTTGTTACAAAGGCTCTATGTTCTCAACCAAACATATACACAAGAGATAGAATCCACATGTTCAACATTAGAATACTAGGAAAGCTTGAGTCAATAAAACACTATATTCAAAACATTCCCTCTCGAACTTCAGAGTACATGGACGCCTCTAGAACATATAATATATTTAAACAACTATCCATATATGATCCATCACATCAACTCCTCCTCGCTGCCACTGGTCCATTACTGCTACTTATGATCACCTAAAAAAGATTGTGGTGACCCATCAGTGAGACCCATGTCTCAGCAAGAGATATAAATCATAACAATTCTTATAGATTACAATAAGTTATGTTATTAAACTAGTTAGGTAGATTAAGTAGATTAAATAGATAGATCGATAAAGCAACATAACAAAACTATTAATCATAATGGATAGTCAAGAGAAATTCTACTCAGAGTCTTAGAAGCTAACATTATTTTCATAATGTAGACATTGTTATGAACATATCCATTACCATGAGCCTTACTAGAATCATAAATATTGATATCCACATGTGCATATTTGAAAAGTAGGAGCATGTCTAACGATACAGAATGTCTACAGTCACAAATAAAACTAACAACATAAGCATATCTAACAATATACCACATTCTAACAAATAGGCATATCCAATAGGATGATAAAAGTTAACAACAAAAGTATGTCTAATAGTGTAAGGCATGCCTAATAGAATAGCATTGCTGACAGTATAAGCATCTCTAACAATATTAGAATATCTAACGATATAAGCATTTCTAATCAATATAACAGGTAAGCATACCTAATTCATAAGTAGATCTAACAACATAAGCATAACTATTGCCATGAGCATGATTAGTAGTATGGGCATAGCTAACTATATAGGCATGACTAACATCATAAGCAATTCTAATAACATAAGCATAGACAACAATATAAGCATGTTAAAAGTTTATGCATGTTTACAACATAAGCATATCTATCTTCTATTAATGCACCATACATCATCTATATGTAAGAAGGACAAACAAGGGTTATCATCCAATGTGAAGTGATGTATATGATCTGAATAGATATACTACATGGGTGTTTATATCTTTTATTAATGCCATGAGGATTTGAGTCATACCACCCAAATCCAACTGAGCATTTCTAAGTCAAAATCAATGGCATACAAGGTCTATGGAAGAGCCAAAATCTATGACCTCACCACCACCTCTCGGTCAATACGAGAGATACCGCAAAGACATATTAGTCAACTATCACCAACGACATATAATAAAGCTGAAAACACCTAGCCCGCCTTAGTACATGTCACGATGCTAGAGAATAGGCTCACGCATGGTCATTCTATAAGGGGCATCCTGTAGTTATACTGCTTCCTTTCACACATCACAATTTAGAGAACAACTACACATGTCCGTCTCAAACCAAGGGATAGGTATGACCATAGTCATCATCCCTAAACACTTGGAATTAGGATGACAAGCACCCTACATACTCAACAATATGCACTTTGGGTTTCCCTTGGGAATACTCATTTCACCATCCAGAAAAGTATTCACACTAGAATGGATCTATGGATAGGGAAACTACATGATTAAGGTTTCACTTTGATTAGTTAACTCGATTATGTGAATTAAGGCTGAAACAAACAAGTGGACATACAAATCCTAGTTCATTTATAACAATCATCTGATATATAACAACTCTAGAAGATGTAAAACGTATAAGGCATATTCCTTATTACAACACCACATGATACTATTTCATTGCCATTTATGACTTTACTCGTCATCTCACCAACACACGATATAAATCCTCATCACATTATCCTAGGATACAAACCCTTATTACACCATGAAGAGAATCACACCTCCATTAGGGTTCAATCATGCCCAAAGGTCATTAAGACCATCACATTATCTCCTGTAAGAACATCATTACCTTTCCATGCCTCATCAAGGCTCAATTACCATCACATACATGTAACATATAATGTTCAAATTAACATTGCACATAACGAAAAATTAACATCAATATCTCCATCATTATATTAAATATACAAGGAAACTAAGAAACATCTTTGTGTTCTTGAATTAGGATTAAGGCTCAACAACTTAACCAATTTAGGGTTCCCAAAACAATAATTGTGTGTAATCCCTAGTTCTTATTATCTCCAACAAATCTTAGAAATAAGGGCATTCCTTTATTATAACAACATGCAAGGAAACTACACATAATTATCCACTATCACTTAATTTTGCTAGGATTAGAGTTAACAATGCAAGTTAGCTTAACATTGTGAATCAACACTTTACAACAATCTTAGGTTTATATTCATTTGAGGGAAAAGATAAGATTACCAACTCATGGGGCTCAAAACCATTAATCCTAACTCATCCAATCCCCAACACCAGGTGCAATAAACACAACCTGTCGAATCATAGATTACACATCAAACCATCATATTCAAAGAAATTAAAACCATTACATCATGTGTATGAATCACCATTGTTGAATCACAATTGTAGAAAACAAAACCATTGAATGAAAGACACATAAAAACTTGAGACATTCATCTAGGAAAAACCATCGAGTTATGACTTACAAAACCCTTGTATCATCATCTGATATTGTGGTTCAGCAGATTAGATCAGAACATGGAAGCAAGAAGTGGGATGGCTTTCATGAGTCAGAAGATGGAATAGTTTGTTACCATGTTAGAATCGTGGTACCTAATGTGAATGACTTAAGGAATATTGTTATGGAAGAAGCTCACTCATCTATGTATGCTATGCATCCAAGAAGTACCAAGATGTATCACAATCTGAAGGATATGCATTGGTGGCCTAGTTTGAAGAAGGATGTAGTTGAGTTTGTTACTAAGAATTACACATATTACATGACATCACTAATATTAGTTCTTCAAAAGCCTAATATTATTCTTTCATTGTGTTCTACTCATTTTTTTGAGAATTTTGGTAGTTTGTTTGTATTTTTCTGATAAGTGTGGTAATTTCTACGAATTAATAGTATTATATGATTAAGGTGTGTAAAGTGGTTGCTTTTAATTCAAGGATAAATGAGAGGATATTGAGGAAGAAAGAAAGATGGCTTTGAAGGCAAGGAAGGGAGGGGGGAATGTGGCAAGAAAATGGTTGAAATTCCTTCTACTTTCTCTCTCCTAGAAAATCAATTACATATAATCGATTTTCTCCTTACTTGAAAGACCATTTGGCAAACCACTTTCTTTCTTTGATTTGGACGACAACCAAGGAGCTTAGGAGCAAGAGGAAAACATTCCCCAATCTGAAGGTAAGCTCCATTATCATCTTCAACCTTGAATTGATGGTTGAAATCGGATTTCAACACTTGTTTTCTTCTCTCTTCCATCCAACGCTCAACCTTGGCTATCGTTTGCATCCAAAGAGTTGGAAACGAGCCTTGGATAGTTGAAAGAGCTTCTTTCACCATTATAGATGTGAAGCTTGAAGCCTTAAAGCTACTTTGAATGTGGGTTATATAACTTGAACCCATTAATGTTATTATTGATTTCAATTCCTTATCATATGTTGATCTCTTATTTCTTCTTGAATAATTGTTGAATTCCTCATATATATGATAATAGAAATCAGAGGTATGAATCTTGATGATGATGACATCATCTTAGCACACACCTCAAGAAATATCATGAGAAAACAGTTTCAATTTTGTGATGATCAAACAGTTTCAAACCGTTAGAGACCAAACGATTTCAAACCGTTTGGTGACCAATCGATTTCAAAACCGTTTGAGGTTAAATGGTTTCATTGAACTCAAGGATCAATTGGTCTCATGATTTGATAACTTCAAACAATCAAATTCAATTGGTTACAAAACCCTAGAATCAAACTCAATTGACTTCAAACCCTAGATTAATTGATGTCAAAACCCTAATTTAGGTTCAATCAGTTTTATTGCTGAATTGACTAAATGATCTCAAACTGTTTGAGGACCAAACAGTCTCAAACCATTTGAGGGTCTAGTGATCAAGACCATTTAGGGTCTAATGGTATTTAGACCGTTTAAGGATATAGAGACCAAGACCGTTTGATGGTCTAACAGTCTCAAACCGTTTGAGGGTCTTGAGTTGAAACGGTTTCAAAACCGTTTGATGAGTAAAAGGTTCAAGACCGTTTGGAGGTCAAGTACTTCAAACCATTTGAAGGTCTAAGGTCAAGTCCGTTTTAAGGTCTAAGTTCAAGACCATTTGAAGGTCTAATGTCAAGACTGTTTGAGGGTCTAAACGGTCTTAAACCATTTGGAGGTTTAGGGCCAAAATGTTTAAAGGTTTGATTGATCCAAACCGTTTGAAGGTACAATTGGTTCAAACCATGTAAGTACTAATAACTCCATAAGTGGTTGAAGAGCATCTCAAGGTTTATTTCAATGGAAGGACTTCTAAAGCACTTAGGTTATTAGTATAATTAGAGTGATTATCACTTGGTGCTTATGAAAATAATAAATTCAATACACTGTGATAAGCATAGGTGTATACACTTAGTGAAAGGTTAAGTCAACTGAATAAGTTTTGATGGTTATGTGTGTTCTTAATACATGGAACAATGAAAAGTATGATTTAATACTTAAATAATGTTATGTGCTCCAATATATGTGGAAGAACTGACTTAGGGTTTGGATTAATGAAGTAATCATAAAACCCTAATCAATGAAGAATGGAAACCCTAATCAATAAAGAAAATTACAATTCATAAGTTTATTTGAATACTTATGAAGGTATTATGTAATTCTAAACATGTGAAGCAATGAGTTAGGTTTTGGATATTAATTGTAATATCAATGCATTCTCCAAGATGAATGGAGTTTTGAATTAGGGTTTGATCTTTGATAATGTGATCATGAAACTCTAAATGATAAAGATGAGAAACCCTAATTGAAATAAAATAGGAAACCCTAACCCTAATATAGGGTGACGTTATGTGAAACCCTAATATAGGGTGATGTTATGTGAAACCCTAATATAGGGTGATGTTATGTGAAACCCTAATATAGGGTGGTGTTATGTGAAACCCTAATTGATAAAGATGTGAAACCCTAATATAGGGTGATGTTATGTGAAACCCTAATATAGGGTGATGTTATGTGAAACCCTAATTGATAAATTTGGGAAACCCTAACCCTAATAAGGGAATAGTGAGGTTATATTTTTATTGCATAAAGTTGATATGTGATTGATATAGTTGTTATCAAACATACAAATCATGCAGGTATCATGAGATGATGAGCATAACCAGTTATAAGCCATGTGAATAAGTTGTTGCCTAGTGAGAGGTGACAAGATGTGTAATGGCCTTGTGAGTCATGTGAATGAATTGTTGCCTAGTGAGAGGTGACAAATGTGTAATGGCCTTGTGAGCCATGTGAATGAGTTGTTGCCTAGTGAGAGTTGACAAGATGTGCAATGGGCCTTGTGAGCCATGTGAGATGCTTGTACAACAAGTATCATGTATACCTTGGTCTGTGGACCTAGAGATAATAGTTACCTGATAAGTGGTAACAGTGTTCTGTGATGAACTAAGGGTTTGAATACCCAGATCTAGTAATTACATAAATGATGATGTGAAAGGATGAGAATTCCCAATAATGTGATAAGAGACTGAGATCCCAAGTATCATGTGTTTTAAAGATTTGAAAGTACTTGATAGATGTATTACGCCTTTCTTTGTAGGATCTGTTATAATAATTCTTATTTGAAACTTGATTGATGCTAAAAGATATGGTAATGTACTTAATTAATCAAGTGGAATATTACCATGTAGAGCCATGACCATAGATCCATCAGCGTCCGGATTTGCTGAATGGTGAAACGGGTTGCTTCGTGGCATAACCCAGAATGCATACTTTTGAGTATCTGGGGGTAATGGGAGAATATATCCTTATGCCTCATAGGAATGAATGTGGGCCATATCCTATGCACAGGAATGGTTACGGACCATATCCCAATAAGATTATGGCTACGGGCCATGACTCCACAATACCAGGCATTGGCTACGGTCCATATCCTAAAAAGAGTATATGCTATGGGCTATAACTCTATAGCGAAGTTGCTAGTATACCCTGGAAAGCTATTTTAGCAAGAGACACAAGATGTCATGCATGTGGTCTCACACTGACCGAGACAGATGAGGTCATGGAGTCCTGCTCTTCCATTGACCTAGGTATGGAATTGATGCTTTACACCGTCATGGTCGGTTGGAGTATGAGCAGTATACCTCATCTCCTCAGGGCATAAGTGTGATTGTAAAATGTAATTAGCCGTATAGCATGTTTGCTTAAGGATTGAATATGGAAATCATCGGTGGATGTTACATTTCTTTTATACATCCTTAGTGGATAGATGTTATTTATGTTTCTTTACATTCCTTGCCAAGCAAATAGATGATCTATAAACTCTATCATGGGTAGATGCAATGTTCTCCTTAAGAGAGGAGATTATCTTATTCAGTTCATACAATGATTAATACTGCCTGTTAATATAAAAGAACCCCTGCTCAGTTTTATAATGTTTATCTGCAATAATAATGTTTCTGGCGGAGAGTTATATCTCTCACTGGGACAATTTCAATTGTCTCACCCCCGTGGGATCCAACATTTTTAGGAAGACGCGGACGAGGAGGCAGGAACCATACAGCAAGGGAAGGATAGCAACATCAGGGACAGTAGTAACATCTCAGGTGGAGATACTGACTATTGTGTCTTGTAGTATGAGTCCTAGGTGTCATTTCTGTTCTCTCAGGTCCTTGGAGTTAGTAGTTAGTGTTTTTATGATCGATTTGAGATTTTGGTATTGAATGCCTCGAGGTTTTATGTTGGTTATGTGTAGATCTAACAGAGCAATTGTTGTATGTAATCCTTGAGAAGAGAAAGTACATGGTATGTACTTTGTGGATCAGAATGTATATACAATATTTTGGTTTTGGTTATAAGAGTTTCCTGGAAATGGATCTCTTTGCAAAAGATTTTAATTTTTTTAGTGATTTTTGTTAATTCGCTGCTAATGTTTTCTTCTGTATTAATCATTATCCAATGTTTGGGGTATGTCATCACACTCCATTACTATCATTATATTTACAGACACCACTATATTCATCTACCATCAGTCAGTCGCTCTAGAGGAAGGATGATAGCTCCACTGATAGTAGTTTTAGCCACTACTGTTGGTAGGAAAAGAAACAAACACAACTAGTAGCAACACCAACCAAAGCATTAGGTGATAAGAAAATATGAAGTCTACTTTTCATGATCAATGCATGTGCATATTTCTTCATTTAACATCAATTTCACCTCAATTTATGAGTTGTTTTTTAGATTTAGTGACTTATTCAATGGTTTGTATTGTAGGCATGTTAAATTTGTATAGATCTAATACTTAGAAGAACATCTTGGATGTACACATGTCATTACAAGAACCCAAATCATTTCAACAAATTTGGGCTTCATTGTCGAGTTACTTGGTGTGTTTGTCACTAAAAAGTGTGTAACCTTGTCATCAACAACAACAATTGTCTCCAAGAAATCAACAAATTATGTCAGTGGTTTTACATCATCACAACAATTCCCTGAACAAACAAGGATATGTGATGAGTATGTCATTGTAACACCCCATTTTTCACAATACATGAGCAGATGCATTTTACTCAATGTGGGGGTCACAATATGCTAATCATGTAATTAAAGTAAACGAAATACTTTGCATTGATTTAAAATTGATTCATACATAGTTCTAGGTAAAAGAAAACTACACCATAATCATCTACGAGATCTAATCTAATGAATAACATGACTAAGCATAAGGTACATGTTATCTAAATCTCCAGATCTTCTTGGTAAATGGCACCCAGCAGGCAAAACTTAAAGATCTCCCATTCTTGATTTTCCTTTTTATCCTTCACTTGCTACAAGTCCTGCAGACATCTCGTCCCCAGTCATTCAAAAATAAATCACACCAGTAAGTGGTATTTGGCACATTATATGACATAAAAATAAATATAAATACATGAAATAACTTGACATAAACTTGAACATGGTTTCTTGTTAAGCATTCATGATTCATTAATGACATGAAGGATTGAACTGTAAGCATATGCCTCCCTCTATGACGCCCACTTAGGAACACACGATTATGAGGACATCCCTTGATGATAGGAAAGGTCTTGAGGACCCCTTAAGGTTCATGATTTGGGATCATATAAAAACTAATTCAATTCCATTTAACTTAACATTAACTTTAACATTAAAATGATCCTTTAACTTCAACATGATGGGATTTCTCCCCCGAGTTATAATGGAATTTATCCCTCATAAATCATAATAGGATTTCCCCTTCTTGAGCGTGATTTGTTAATCTTAATTCATAACCAATAAACATAATTAGGATTTTACCATATACTATAAATAATCAACCAATCAAACAATGATAATTATACACGATGTCTTCTTGAGAAAGCATTCATAATTCATGAAATCATCTAAGGTACATAATCATAAATAATAATAAATAAACCAAAGTAATTGTGCCAAATATTCATGGCCAGATTACTTAGAGTAAGTCACCTTAAGGTCAAGTCCCCTCACTTGATTGAGCCTCTAATCACTTGTAAGTTGATTAAAATCATAAAGTATATATGAATTCATAGTCCTGAAACCCTAATTTCGTTCATTGAATTATTGAAGCACTTGAATGTGGAAAATAGCATTTGAAAACTAGTCAAATAAATAGAGAATCAATGGATCTTCCCAATGAATATTTTTGCATATTTTTCTGAGGTCATATGAAAAAATTATGAATTTTGCAAAATTTACCAATCAGATGTTTAGTGTGACATCAATTTAAATCAAAATAATCTTGATGTAAATGAAACTCAAAGACCGAGAAAGCCATAGTACATGTTACATTCGATTAAATTGACAAGGTCAAAATAGTCATTTGATCATAACTCAAACTCATGTGGTTGATCAACAAACATTCGTATGAAAACCCAGACGTGTCCTTGCTACCAAAATCATTCTATCAAATTGGTATGGGCATTACAATCTTCTCATGACCGGGTTTTTTCTGCTCAGATCCATGGCGCAAGGCACCGTCCTTGGAGGTTCAACCTCCGATAAAAAATTAGGCAACTCTACCCTTCTCAAGATGAAAATACCACCGGAGTGACCCCATAACCTAACGAAGGTGTTGAACCAACTCGCAAGCTCAGGCATGCCCTGGAGCACCAACACCACTTGACCATGACTGGAGGAGAAACCCAAGAATAGAAACTTGAGCAATATAGTGAAGATAACACATATTTGAGAGGGAATGTTTTACGAGACCAAACTAAAGATAACTATAGTAGAGACGTGAGGAAAAAGGACCATTAATGCACTGGTTTTCCGGAGGAAACCCAAAAATAGGGGAACCTTAGCCGAGAAACAATATCAATGAAACTAGGATGAAAACCAACAACTAAGATCATAACGATGGTCATGGAGTCAAGGAGAAGTGACTGTAAGAACTTATGAGGCCAAAGGGGCACTAAACAGGCACGGCGACGAGCATTGGTGAAGGAAAAATGGCAAGTTATAGGACACAATGACTAAGGGAAGATTAGAGAAAATTGACGATTTGAAAAGCACTGCGGGGGGTCATAGATACTTATTGGTTCCTAAATTGAATCAACCGAGGCGGGAAACACCATGGCAAGGGTGAGTTCATCGAAGAGAAAGGCCGAGCAAGTCAAAGAAACTTGCAAAACATGAGGCACTAGTGGAAAAGTAGGAGGAGAAGGTGAATTTCTGTGGGCATTCCTAGTCCTTTAAATGGGAAGCGGGTGATGTGTGGTAGCATCTGCAAGTTCAAGGTGGAGGGGATTCTAGCCCTAATTGAGCATTTTTTCAACAATTCATAAGAGGGGGCAGTAATGGCTTTCTAAAAACAAGAGAGAGAGAGAGAGAGATGAAATCAATGGAGAAGAAATCTTTGAAAACAATCAAGAAATGAGGGAGAATTGTCGTGAAGAGCAAACCATAGTTGGCTGCTTTTGGTTTCATGAAATAACTAGAGGTAGTTGATGACATTCGAGCCTTTGAATTGGGAGTAACTCAAATATTGGCCTTTGGATGAGCACGCAAGAGAGAAAAATCAATCGAGGTAACGTGTGACAGGGATTAAGTACCAGACTTTAGGTGTATTCATTGCATTGAATGCATTTTTAAATAAATTGTATATAAAACTTTATGGAAACTTGTATATTCAATTTGAAGGGTAAAAAATGGTCAAAATTAACCCAAATATGGACCACATGTCCAATAAATGGTCTAGATTCTTTTTATGCCCTATTTTTGTTTTGTCTGTTATATGTCAATTAATACATTAAAAGCCATTATCTTGAATTATGTGCATGGACATTGAAATAATGTATAAAATCTTTTCATATTTGTCCCCTTTGACTTAAAAAATGATATTATTAATTAGTATCCTTCTCAAGGTCCCTTTTTATGCTTTAATACTTTCTTGGAGGAGTTAGAAAAAGGAACGAGAACCACTATTCATCAATTTGAGTTAATTAAATCATATAATGTGCATTTGAAAGAGAAAATACAATTGAGTCTCATTTTAAGTTTTTCTTGTTCCATTTTCATATGAGAATGACCACATTGGTCTTTTTATGTTAAAATCCTCAACTTTTATGATTAAGTAAAATCACATTTAGGACTCAAATTAGTCTAGAAACTTTGGGATGTTACAATTCTACCCACCCTAAATAAATTTTATCTTCAAAACTTTCTAGGGTACTACCCACCTTAGGGTTTCTATAACCTTTTCATTTATTGACAATTAACACTTCAAGGTTCATCTATATTCAATATTTTGCATTGAAAGATATATACAAGACATCTATATTTCATAAAATAATTATGTGAACATGGATTAGTTATTACTTTAGTCTTCTTCTCAACCCTACTTAGGGTTTATATAACCAACACATTACTATACTTGGGTCATCTAGCTTAACCTCATCATGACTTCCTATCATTAGGGATGGATAACTATCTAACCTTAGGTCTTTAGGTACCTACCACATTCCTAGATATGTGTTGATCGTGCTACCTCTCACTAGCCTACTAATACACATGTCCCATGCCACATGCACTAGTAATAAAGGAGAAATGCATAAATGGTCTCATGCACATGACATTACTCTTCAACTCTCAATTGGTTGGCCATAACCATTGAGACTGGAGAGGCTATCTCATTAGCTAGGGTTAGCTTGATACCTTAGATCGAAACTACATAATAATCTATCTATATTCTCTATAATGTGAAAACTCTAATCATTCTAGATCACAATATCTTCCCTTGGGAATCTATTCATATACCTAACCTCATAACTTCGTTCTAGGGTGACTATGATAGTCATGTTTTGACCGGCCTAAATCGTGCGTCCAAAAGTGGATGCGGATTTGAGGTAGTCGAGGTTTTACATTTATAAACCTGAATCCTTATAGGCCCCCGCAACTTTGCTTACGGGGTCGAAGTAGATATACGGGGTCGAACACAGGGACAAGGGGGGTAGTGTTGAGAACCTAGAATCGACACGTTACACTCCGGCAGGTATGAAGAGATAATAAATTCCCCGAGGGGAAACAACAAGATGTCACAAACAAAACAAAGAAAACTATCTCCAACTGGAGCTACAAGAAAGATTTAAGGTTTTTAGTCAATTAGCAGTTTTTAGGGGTTTTCATGCAACAGAAATAGAAAGATAAAATTAAAGCTAGAGCAAGGTATGAAGGATAAGACTTCAATAAAACAAGCGGTAGCAGTAGCATCCTGCACCCCTCCTCTCAGAGTGGGTACCTCTAACCAAGCATCAACACCCCTCTCGAGGTTGCTGGACTTAAGTGAGATCGGAATGTTACTGAAACAACTCCGTTCCAGGCACTCTCGTACTCTAGAATCAGACCAAACACTAGAGCCACAACACAACTCTCGAAGTTGTTGTGATGGGAAAACACGATTCGGTAGCTAAGCGAAACGCGATCCAAACATGCAAGCTAGAGTTCAGATATCAAACATAGCAGTCATCCAACACATTGCACCAAGCATAGAGCAGCAGGTAATTAAGCTTTTCTATTTCTATAAACATATAAAGGTTTGATTACAATGCAGGAATTAAAGAATTAAATAACAAAAGTAAGGATAGGTATCGCCTTCTTGATGTAGAAGGACGATAGACTACAGTGGACCCTCCAGCCCGATACCGGACAGGAGCCTAGACCGATACAACAATGTCGGGAAGCACACCCTCTCGGGCGGCACATGTGATGGCTGACTGTATTGTTCAAGGACCCTGGCCGATACGCTCATGTTGGGTGGCACACCCTCTCGGGCGGCACGCATGACGGGCGAAGCGTATCGGGTTCGATATCTTGTCGGGCATGGAGCGACGCGTTCTTCTGTCGGGCACTTGTGTCGCTCATCTACGTCGGCCGATATCGGCCTGCAGTGTCGCCCGTGACGGTCCTAAGTGAACCATCCCCTCCCTCTCGGGATGAGGAAGAGCTCACCTAGAGTTGCCCGGCACGAGCACTGGGGCACGATACTCTTGCTCTCACAGTTTTTCTTGGAAGATCGCTCAAAGTTCCCAACTGTCCGAACTGTCCTTTCAGCTTCCTGTAGCTGCTATTTATAGGCAGCGGTTGGGGGAAGTTATGGTGCTCGAAGTGCCACGTGTCCTCCTTATTCGCGGGTTTGATGGACGGCCGATACACATATCGCCCGACGCAGGGATGTTTGCTGTCGGTCACGTGACGAGCGGCGCCCGCCGGTGGGTGGCTGTGTCGCGCGACAAGCTTGGGTTGTCGTGGCGAGCTCAGCTCCCTGTCGGGTAAGAGGCGTGTCATCCGTCATCTTCTTCTTGTGTGGAATCCCCTTGTCACACATCGTTGTGTCGCGCTACCCTGTCGGGCAGAGGTCGTATCGGGCATCAGGAAGGCCGAAACAGACTTGGACTTATTTGTGGGCCAGGACGGCCTTATTGTACCAAAATGGGAGGAAAATTCTGCAAAAGATGGAAGTATTGGATTAAGAGCATTGCTTGGCCAATTATTGTGAAAGTACTAATAAAAGAGAGGAAAATAGCAGATAAGGGCAGTTTTGACAACAGAATAAAGGGCAAAAACATCACAAAAATTGGTGTTATCAACTCCCCCAAACTTAGCATTTTGATTGTCCTCAATCAATATTTAAACTTTATTTTGTGATGCTTCTTCTTGCTTGGTATAGCTTTCAGGCCAAGAGGTAAAACAAATATAGTAATGCCTTTAGAGATAATGCTGACTCACTGAAAATAAAAGACCATGTGTTTCCTTGCTTTATTATTTCAGTAAAAAATTTCTCTACAGCTTCGGTGAGACTTTGTTGTATGATTCTGAAGTTAGCTTACGCACCAAACAACTTTATTTTAGGGCAGAAATTTATATATAAGGTAGGATAAGGCTTTTTGGGGTTTTTTTCTTGTTTCCCATCAGTCCATCCAGGTAAGGGTCCGTTAGCGGGCAAGTGGTCCCTGCAGTCTAAGCCAGTTGGCTTTAGAGCAGTGATTTCACATCCTACGTACCACTGCCCCAGATCTACCATGCCTAAAGATGGGTACTTTTGGAAAACAAGTGTATATATATATATATATATATATATATATATATATATATATATATATATATATATTTTCTTTTCTTTTATTGGGCACAACTCTCATGCTTTTATTCACTCTCATAAGGCTTCTCTCTCTTTTTAGGATTTTTGTTGGGTATGGAAAAAAAAGATTCTTGCTGTTTGGGCAGCTTTTTCCTTCTCCATACTCGTCTCTTAGCTGTTTGCGAGATTATTATATTTTTCGAAATTTTTGGCATGGAAAAATGTAATCTTCTCGTTTGTTTTGAATCAGCATTATCAAAAAGATATAACAGAACTTGTATCTCGTTAAGCACATAGAAAACAAACTTTGCAAGAAGTCGCATCAGGTTTTTACTAATATAGCGACTTTGTACATATGTATGGAGATGATATATAAACAAAAAGAATTTTTGAAATTTTGGTATGAACATATATATGTACACAAAGAACAAAAGAATAACAAATTTAAGACAAAAGCATAAAGAAATTGAGTTAGAATTTTCAAAATTTTGTACCTCCCTCACTGGTACATGGTACCCCCCCAAACTTGCTCCACACTCTGTCCCAGAGTTGTGAAGTAGATAAGGTGAGGTAATGTTTATTCCAGTGAGGTTGCACCTGCGTCAGAAAGAAGCTCCCACATATATTCGCCTCTTCTGCTGTGATATCCGATGTGGTTGAGCTGGTCAGGCATTTCTTCATTCGCTATCCATTCCAGGACGTAGATGTCGCAGTCGTTGGATAAGGGAATTTGTTGCAGACTGCGGTGGCAGAACTGGAGTTCGTGCCATTTGCCTCCTTGCATGTCCAGGAATGGTTGGATCATCTTTGCCACCTCGTCGTAGTATTTTCGGACCAGGCGTTCGACGGATGTCAAAGGTTCTGATGTACACAGCACTAGATGGTTCTTGTTGCTATCTGAGCTATTGTAGAAAATTCCTACTCGCTGCCGGGTGTACACAGTTAGGAGCGTCCAGTGGTTGTAATGTAGGACGGGGAGGAAGATCTTACGGGGAACTTCTCTCGCCAATTCCTGCAGGAATGCTTGCTTCGCTCATGTTTCATCGGCGAGGCAAATGTCGTTGAACAGCATAGGATGGGCTATGTGTGCATGTTCTAGCTTTGGCTATATATACCGGATGTAAGAGGCTACAACTGTTACAGCCAAGCACCCTCCTTCCTTTACCATGTCCCTTAGATCATCGACCGGGACTATGACATCACCTGCCTTAAAGGAGACAACCGATGGGGTAGAATCAGCTAACTTCAGCTGGATTGTGTTGACCTGCTCCTGTGTGAGAGTTGCACATGAAAAATGGTCGAAATTTCTGATCAGCCTTTCTAAAGCTTCATGTGAAGCAGTGTCTTCCATCCCGTACATTTTCTTCAGGACTTCCAACTTCTTGCCTGCCCCATAGGTATCGGTTGCTACCTCCTCTTCTTTTTCTGAGGAGTTGCTGGATTGAGAAGAGTCTTCTTCCATGTCATTGTCCAGCAGCTGCTCCGGTACCCCTGCGTCTCGTAAATAGCGATTGTCCTTGATTAGCAACATGGCATAAATGCTCCTACGTTGATAGAAGAACGTTCCTTTGAGGACTCCCAAGTTTCCAAATGTGTTGAGCGCCTCAATGGCACCCAAGATGATGATAGCGCTATTTTCACTCCCCTCTTCTGCCTGGACGGGGAGGTCTCGGAGAGTAAAGAAGTTCCAAGGACCTTGGTGACGTTGGCTTCCTTGCTTTATAGCTCGTAGCAGACGCAGTGGCAGGAGTCTCAGCTTCCTAACCTCCGGGTGGTAGAAAACACCCCCGGAGCGTGGCACTTCGTCATTGCTGCAACACAGCAGTCGGACGTCACAGTTTCTGAGGTCTACTATGTAGAGAAACCACACGTTCCGGTGCTTGTACGGGGCCAACACCAAGTTCGGCATATGCTCTTCAATGTGCTGCAGGATGTCGGCCACCGCACGGGAGTCTGGATCTCCCTTCATCAGCCTTCTTGCCAAGGTCGGGGTGGCTGTGTATAGTGCCCTCTGACCTGTCCTGCTGTCGATATTTTCTATTATCGCATTCTCCAGGATTCTGAACAGTCTTTTGCTGACCACAGCCGGTGTGCGGAACATGTTTTGAAGAACTCCCCGTCGCACGGAAAGGTAGCCGTCGGTCCAGACGACGTCGTCTTCATCTGCCTGCGATCTCAAGACCTTATTCAACAGCTTCTGGTCTCTGATCGTCAGGTACCCGATGGCTCTTTTGTCGAAGTCGGCCATCTCGAAGGAGGGTATTTCGGATGGCTCACGGAATCTATCCACCATTGAGCACCTTCCTTGGGGTATATGTCTCTTAATGACTGTGTAGACATCCCCCTTCTCCCCCTCAGACTCTTCAGAAGAGTCTCCCCCGATGTTGATATCTACGCTATCATCTTCGGCTTCATCTAGGGGGACGGAGATGTTTGCTTCTCCCAAGCCTAGCGAGCTCTCCTGTCCTGCTGGAGAGCCTTTGGCTGACCCTTGTTGCGTCCCCTCCTCGGGCATTGAAGATCGCCCGCTGGAGGAGGAGGGAGATGCTGATCCCGAAGGGGAAGCTGACGAAGAAGGAGGAGAGCCACGGCTGGGTGGTGACGGCGACCTTCTCGGTTGCCTTCGGCACGGATGGTCATCACTTCTGTCTAGCCTCTCCTCGATCTTGTCGAGTCGTTGGAGAACTTATTGCATTATTGCATTCAGGGCCTCTAGTCTGCCGGGAATGCTTGCTAGAGTCAGCAGCTCTCTTTCTTGGCTATCCAGCCTGTTTTGGAAAGACGCAAATTTGCGGGTTAGGGAAATACAAATGTCAGAGTTGATATCCGTTACCTCTCGCAAATTATCGAGCTCGTACCCGAGCATCTTTCCGAGCAACGGGGAAGCTCCGGTGGGTCTCCCTTTCATCCTCGCGACATCTTGCTCGCGCGATGGTCTACCAGGCGAGGTAGAATCTATCAGAATGGTTCGCGATCCCAATGCCTCCAAGTGAGGTGTCGGTGCTTTTGCAAGTGCCACTGCCTTGCCTTCTCGTCTGGGTGGAGATGGCCGGGGTGAGGGCGGACTCTGCTCCACCTCTGCACTGTCGGCGATCTCCTCAACTGCTGCAGGTGGGGACTTCAGTGGCGGTGTCGGTGTTCCTCCGAGCTCCCTTCTCAGGATCTCATCGAACACCTCGTTGCTGACGTCCTGCTGAAGTTCCTCTTCTGCCTCTGCAGGCCTTCAAACAATTATGGGGGCTGCTGCCGTCTCTCCCGCGGCAGCTCCCATGGTCTCTGTCTCGGTGACCTCAATGATCACCGGTTCTTTCTCAGCCACCATCGTCCTTATTGTGGTGGTGGCTGATGTAGATGGAGTGGCGACAACTCTATCAGCAGTTGTCGTCGGTAGCTCTGGAGCTGCCCTCTCCTGGGCCCTGGTGGCGGTGGTGTAAGTTGCGTCATTTGCCATAGCTTCAATTTCGGCGGCGGTGAAAACCAGTTTTTCTGCGTCATAGTTGGAGCAGCAAGGGAGCGGGAGGAGTATGTCCGTCCTTGAAAACTTATAGAAATAGTCTCTCCCCTCCTTCCTAATGATGTTGGTCCTCATCAGGTACTTGGTGTCGATCACCTCATCGCCTTGCGTCCTCGAAAGGCTGCGCGGCTCTTTTGGGTACCCGAGTCCTACTGTGATTAGGTTGACGATGCCGCTCATGCAGTACTCCTTGGTGGCTTCTTTCATCGGATGCAGCCTGTTCAGCAAGAACCGTCCGAGGTTGATCACTCGGCCCTCCATTATGTGCCACATGATGTGGAGTTCTTCTGTATAGATATTACTGGACTCATTCTTGCTTAACAACAAACATGCCACCAGTTTGTGCACTGTCCTCCAAAAGTAGGAGTGCACTGCCACTACCTTTGTTCCCGGCTTGAATGAAGACTCACCGGTTAGATTGCTCCAGAGTCCCACAGGATTGAACACGTCTCTCTCGGTGATCCTCTCACCGTTGTCCATGAGATTCCTCTCCTCCTCGTTGGAAGAGAAGAGCTTATTCAACAGCTTCTCGGAGATGGAGTGCTCTGAGTTGTGAAGTCGGGCCTGGAATCTGTCCGGCCCGCCAAATTCTTCTCTCTCCACCGCAGAATTCTTCACCCAGTGGAGGGAAGACATAAACTCCATTGTCAGTTTGGTGTAAGAAGAAGACCGGCTGAAGCAGATCTTTTTCAGCCCTGCCACAGTGAGGACGCCCTTCAGCCTCCTCGCGATCCCAAGTTCAGCAAACGAGGCCTGATGGCAGAACCTGCTCGGTCGGTAGACCTTGGTCACTAGTTCGGCATATCGATGAGCGTGCTCGTCGTCCCTTGGCTCGAAACTTCCTGACAAGAATTCCGGGAGTTCCGCTGCTGCTAGAGGTGTTGGTGTCGGAGTTGTAGCCGCCACTTCTCCAACCCTAGCCCTCTTCTCTACTGTCGACGCCCCGGCTGGTCCCGGGTTTGGGCGCTTAGGCCTGGCAGTCTACCCTTCAGTAGCAGTCTTTGAGTAGACTCTCCTGCCTTGTGCGTCAACGGGGACAGCAGTTGTTTTGATGTGGGCCATTTCTGTAAGATAATAAGAAAATACCTCGATTAAATGTGTTGATGCCTTGAAAAAGTAAAGAATAAAAGTGCGACCAGGTATTTCTCTGTACAAGGACTGTCCCACACTCTGTATTGGGTGACACACGGGTTTTAGAGGTGAAGTCTTGTGCTCGATACTATAGGTGGTATCGCCCATTATGTTAGAAGATCAAAATGCGCGATTTGAACATGGCGATAAGGCGAAAAACATGTGTTAGGTCGGTCGCTTGATACAGGCGTGTCGGGCGATACGATGGTGATAGGATAAGATTCCCGATAAGGTCTTCTTAAAAGGAAAGCAGCATGTCGCCCGACAACAAAAATAGGAGAGGTGGTGCAGATATGGGTGACATGGATATCGCTTGATAGGGTGTATTGGGCAATCACGAATAAAAGGTATGTTGCACGACATCCATGTCGGGCGATACAAGGCATGCTCAGAAAAGGAACCATAAGACCGACAAGCTACCTGCTTAAAGAAAGGAATGTGTTGGGCGACACATCTGCCGGACGATAGGGTCTGTCGAGCTTTACCTTTCTGTGATCTGAACTTCTGCATGACACGAGAGCAAGGCAGTCTTGTGCAACACGGGAGCAAAAGCACAAGGTCTTAGCACGATACGGGAGCGTGAAAATAGTAAGGCAAGCAGCCCGACACGGTAAAAACTCACCCATTTATATACCAAACTCAATCGGGGTGAAACAAGTAAAACTGGGGCGCACGTCGGCCGTTAGGGCAACACGTAATTCGGGCAAGTCCATCCGTTAGCGCGACCCTTGCAATCCCCGAAATTCCACTGCCCGATATGGGCACATTCATAGCATCGGTTGGGTTGCTTCCCGATGTCTCATGAAAACAAAGCGATTTAAACTGTGGTTGATGAGTAAAACATCATTGGTCGAAGACTAAGGTCCTGGCCTCAGATGGTATTACCCATCCTGGTTAATAAAACTAAGGCGGTGGCCCATAAAACCGAAGAGTCAGTGCATGTGGTGCAGGCACTGCCTCGGGCCTTATTACAGACCATAATGTTTATAATGTTCATTTTGCTGGAAAGTAAAAGCACCCTATACTAGGAATTTAAAAATAGCTCAGGTTGCCTCCCGAGAAGCGCTGAGTTTTCCGTCCTCAGTTGGACGTCTTTTGGCTTCTTCATCATCCTTATTCTCCGTAGTCACTGTCCCAATTTCTTGGCTAGTTCTGTGTTGGACGGGATCTTCCCCGATGGGTTCTTTACTATATCGGTGAGCTGAGCTAGCTGCTGGTCGATTTGGTGTTGATGTCTCTGCATGTCTTCCAACTGTACCTACAACGAGTTCAAAATGCCCGAATTGGATAGCGCACTTTGCGCTAGTTGGTTATTAATGGTATCCTGTTTCTTAACAAAATCAAACAACCGGCCAATCACATCAAATTGGCTTGCTCCTTTGTCCTGTTCTCAGGTTGGGCCTTGGTACTTTCCTGGTGCTTGGAAATTGCCTTTTGCTGGTTGGAATTGGATGTTCTTGGCATATTGTCTGGATCCTCTTCTCTTCTCAAAATTTTGCGCTGGCTTGGCCGAGGTGTGCAGCTAATGCGAATTTTCTGCTGCATCCTTGTTACCATAATTAAAGCCAGGGTGATCTGGCCTCTTGAAGTTCATGTAGGAGACATTCTCTGTCCTTTCGTCTTCTGAGTCGGAGTCGCTTCCCGCTTCTAGTCGGTTGTAGACACAATCGTCCACCCCGTGACCTCCTTCTCCGCACGTAACACACTTCATCACTTTCTCAACTGACTTCTTACCTTTACTGCCAGCTTCTCGTAATTGTTTAACATCAGTAGCAATTCTCTGTATCTGCGAAGTGATTGACTCCAGTGCCTTAGACTCAAGGGCAGACCCTTCACCTACCTTCCTTGCTTGTCCTCTATCAGATCGATCAAACTCATCACCGGCCATTAGCTCGGCCATGTTCTTGATAAACATCTCGAACTTCTTTGCCTTCTTCCCTAGGAAGTCACTGCCCGCTGCCGCGTTCAGTGACACCCTTTCATCGGGAGTCAAGTCATTGTAGAAGGTGGTGGCGAGGAAGCCCTTCTTGTAGTTATGATGGGGGCAATCTCTCTGGTACTCCTGGAATCGCTCCCAGGCATCGTGGAGGCTTTCGTTCGGCTTTTGCATGAAGGAGGTTATTTTCTTCCAGTTTCTGACCATCCTTTCGGTGGGGTAGAACTTATTTATGAATGCGTCGGCTAACACTCCCCATCCGTTCAAAGACCAGTGAGGTAACCCGAGATACCAGGACAGCGCTTTGTCTTCCAGGGAAAAGATGAAGCCTTTGCAATACATGACCTCCTGGGGGACCCCCCGCATCTTTATCATGTCGCAGATGTTCTTGAAGGCATCGAGATGATGGTAGGGGTTGTCATTCTTTGAACTTCCCCTGAAGCTTTTGTTCTGAATCATAGAGATCACAGAAGGCTTAAGCTCAAAATTGGCTGTGTTGAATCACGGGGTGACAACGAGACATCTGGAGTTGTTGGCTTTTGTTGATGCCAACTCTCTCAGCGTCTTCTCTTCCTCCTCAAAATCGTCACTGTCGTCATCTCGTCGGTGATGTGCCTGATCTTGGTTCCTCCAGTTTCGGTGGCGGTGGCGACGCCTAGCTTGAGGGTGTTCTTCCTCAGAGCGTTCTGACTCCTGATCTTCAAACTGATTATTGATGTCATAGCGGTCGTTGCCATCTGGTGGAGGTGATTCATGCCCAGATCTTCCTTGTCGTTCCCCTTCAGAGTGTTGTGGGTTGACGTGGGGAGGCATGGCGTTGATGATAGTGCTTGATTGGACAGTCAAGTGGCGTCAGAACTCGGGGAAACAAACTATTGTTCTTCAGGGTTCCTGAAATGGCACGAAAAATCAAGTTTAAAAAATTGAATTTTTTTTTACTTTTAGGCAAAGAATAACAATAAGAAGAAAACGAAAAAGAGTGTTGTCAAACTCATTTCTAAGCTTGAGGCACAGGAGTGTAGTTAGTGGATTCAGATTCATCTACAGTACCGTTTTTTGCCTTGTCCCTGGCAATGACGCCAAAAATATGACCGGCCTAAATCGTGTGTCCAAAAGTGGAGGCGGATTTGAGGTAGTCGAGCTTTTACATTTATAAACCCGAATCCTTCTAGGCCCCCGCAACTTTGCTTACGGGGTCGAACACAGGGACAAGGGGGTAGTGTTGAGAACCCAGAATTGACATGCTACACTCCGGAAGGTATGAAGAGATAATAAATTCCCCAAGGGGAAACAGCAAGATGTCACAAACAAAACAAAGAAAACTATCTCCAACTGGAGCTACAAGAAACATTTAAGGTTTTTAGACAATTAGCAGTTTTTAGGGGTTTTCATGCAACAGAAACAGAAACATAAAACTAAATCTAGAGCAAGGTATGAAGGATAAGACTTCAGTAAAACAAGCGGTAGCAGTAGCATCCTGCACCCCTCCTCTCAGAGCGGGTACCTCTAACCAAGCATTAACACCCCTCTCGAGGTTGTTGGACTTAAGTTAGAGCGGAATGTTACTGAAACAACTCCGTTCTAGGCACTCTCGTACTCCAGAATTGGACCAAACACTAGAGCCACAACACAACTCTCGAAGTTGTTGCGACGGGAAAACACGATTCGGTAGCTAAGCGAAACGCGATCCAAACATGCAAGCTAGAGTTCAAATATCAAACATAGCAGTCATCCAACACATTGCACCAAGCATAGAGCAGTAGGTAATTAAGCTTTTCTATTTCTATAAACATATAAAGGTTTGATTACAATGCAGGAATTAAAGAATTAAATAACAAAAGTAAGGATAGGTATCGCCTTCTTGATGTAGAAGGACGATAGACTACAGTGGACCCTCCAACCCGATATCGGTCAGGAGCCTAGCCCGATACAGCAATGTCGGACGGCACACCCTCTCGGGAGGCACAAGCGATGGCCGACTATATCACTGAAGGACCCTGGCTGATACGCTCATGTCGGGTGGCACACCCTCTCGGGCAGCACGCATGACGGGCGAAGCGTATCGGGTTCGATATCGTATCGGGCATGCAGCGATGCGTTCTACTATCGGGCACTTGTGTCACTCATCTACGTCGGCCGATATCGGCCCGTAGTGTCGCCCGGGATGGTCCTAAGTGAACCATCCCCTCCCTCTTGGGATGAGGAAAAGCTCACCTAGAGTTGCCCGGCACGAGCACTGGGGCACGATACTCTTGCTCTCGCAGTTTTCCTTGGAATATCGCTCAAAGTTCCCAACTGTCCGAACTATCTGAACTGTCCTTTCGGCTTCCTGTAGTTGTTATTTATAGGTAGCGGTTGGGGGAAGTTATGGTGCTCGAAGTGCCACGTGTCCTCCTTATTCGCGGGTTTGATGGACGGCTGATACACATATCGCCCGGCGCAGGGATGTTGGCTGTCGGTCACGTGACGGGCGGCGCCTGCCGGTGGGTGGATGTGTCGCGCGACAAGCTTGGGTTGTCATGGCGAGCTCGGCTCCCTGTCGGGTAAGAGGCGTGTCGTCCATCAGCTTCTTCTTGTACGGCATCCCCTTGTCACGCGTCGTTGCGTCGTGCTACCCTGTCGGGCAGAGGTCGTATCGGGCGTCAGGAAGGCCAAAACAGACTTGGACTTATTTGTGGGCCAGGACGGCCTTATTGTACCAAAATGGGAGGAAAATTCTGCAAAAGATGCAAGTATTGGATTAAGAGCGTTGCTTGGCCAATTATTGCGAAAGTACTAATAAAAGAGAGGAAAATAGCAGAAAAGGGCAGTTTTGACAACAGAATAAAGGGCAAAAACATCACAAAAATTGGTGTTATCATATTTGCCTAGTTTCCATTTAATAGAATTCTTCGATACCATAATGTAACACCCCAATTTTCATATTACATGAGAGGAAGCATTTTACTCAATGTGGGTGTCATAATATGCTAATCATGCAATTAAAGTAAATGAAACACTTTGCATTGATTTAAAATTGATTCATACATAGTTGTTGGTAAAAGAAAACTACATCATAATATTCTATGGGATCTAATCTAATCGATAACATGATTAAGCATAAGGTAAATGTTATCTAAATCTTTGGATCATATTATTAACTAGAACCCCACCAGGAAAATCTTGAAGATCTCCTAGTTTTGATTTTCCTTTTTATCCTTCACTTGCTCCAAGTCTTGCGGACATCTTGTCCCCAACCATGCAAAACAAACATCACATCCGTAAGAGGTATTTGGTATTTATATGACATAAAAATAAATATAACTTAACATGAGTAAAATTGACATGAAATAACTTGACATAAGGTTGAATATGGTTTCTTTTTAAGAATTCATGATTCGGTAATTACATGAAGAATTGAACAATAAGTATATGCCCCCGTCTATGACACCCATTTAGGAGCACACGATTGCTAGGAAATCCCTCGATGTTAGGAAAGCCCTTGACAACCCCTTGAGATCCATGATTCGAGAGCATATAAAAACTAATTCAAATCCATTTAACTTAACATTTACATTGACATTAACATTAACATTAACATGATCCTTTAACTTTAACATGATGGGATTTCACCTACTGAATCATAATATAATTAACCCTCATAAACCATAATATGATTTCCCCTTCTTGAGAATGATTCATTAATATTAATTAATAATCAAAAACCATAATTAGGATTTTACCATAGACTATAAATACTGAACCAATCAAACAATAATAAGTATACATGATGTCTTCTTGAGAAAGAATTCATAATTCATGAAATCATCTAAGGTGCATAATCATAAATAACAATCAATAAACCAAAGTACTTGTGAAAAAAATGCATGGACCACTTACCTAGAGTAGGTCACCTTAAGGTCAAGTCCCCTCACTTGATTGAGCCTATAATCACCTTTAATTTGATTAAAATCATAAAGTACATATGAATTCATAGCCCCAAAACTTTAAGTTCGTTCATTGGATTTTTGAAGGACTTGAATGTGGAAAATAATGTTCTAATACCAATCCAGTCGATATATAACCAAAAGAGCTTTTCAGTTGATGTTTTACATATTTTTCTGAGGCCGTATGCAGAAGTTATAAATTTTGCAAAACTGACCAATCAGAAGTTAGGGAAACCTTAGTGTGACATTGATTTAAATCAAAATAATCTTAATGTAAATGAAACAAAAAAATCCCAATAAACCCACATTATGTGTTACATTCGATTACATTGATGAGGAGAAAATTGTCATTTGATCATAACTCAAACTGATGTGGTTGATAAACAAACATTAGTGAAAACCCTAAATTGTCCTTGCAACCAAAATCATTCTATCAAACTGGTAGGGGCACCATAGTCTTCTTGTGATCGGGTTTCTTCCCCTCAGATCCATGGCATGAGGCAACATCCCTAGAGGTTCAACCTATGATTGAAACTCAGGAAACTCTGCCCTTTTCAAGATGCAAAGACCATCGAAGCATCCCACATAACCTGATGAAGGTGTTGAACCAACTCGTGGGCTCAGGCGTGCCTTGGAGCACCAACACCGCTTGGCCATGGCTGGAGGAGCAATCTGAGAATAGAAACTTGAGAAATATAGAGAAGATAGCATAGAAACTATAAGGAAGGTTTTGTGAGATCGAACGGAAGATAACTGTAAAAGAGATGTGAGGAAAAAGGACCATTTACACACCGGTTTTCCAGAGGAAACCTAAAAGTAGAAGAACCTTAGTCGAGAAACAAGATCAATGAAACTAGGATGAAAATCAACAACCAAGATCGTAACAATGGTCGTGGAGTCAAGGTGAAGTGACTGGAAGAACTAATGAATCTGGAGGGAAACTGAACAGGCACAACAACGAGTGGCGGCAAAGGCCAAAATGGCGAATTATAGGACATATGGACTGAAGGAAGATTGGAGCAAACCGACAATGCGAAAAGCACCATGGGGGGTCATAGATGCTTATTGGTGCCTCCATTGAACCAATGGAGGTGGGAAACACTACGGCAAGGGCAAGTTCATTAGAGAGCAACGTCGAGTAGGTTGAAGAAACTTAGGGCACATGAGGCACAATTGGAAGAGGAGTAGGATAAGGTGAAGGTCGATAGGAGTTCCTAGTCCTTTGAATGGGAAGGGGGTGATGTGTGGTGGTGTCTGTGAGTTCAAGGTGGAGAGGGGATTCTAGCCCTAATTTAGTGTTTCCTCCACAATCCATGAGGGGGGAGAGTAATGGCTTTCTAGAAATGGGAGAGGGGAGGAAATAAATAGAGAATAAATCTTTGAAAATTATTGATAAATGAGGCAGAACAGTTGTGAAGAGAAAACCATAGTTGGTTGGTTTTAGTTTCGCAAAATAACTAGAGGTAGTTGACGACATTAGAGCCATCGGATTGGGAATAACTCAAATATTGACCATCATACGAGCGCGCAAGAGAGGAAAATAAACTGAGCTAATGCATGAAAGGGATTTAATCCCAGACTTTAGGTGTATTCATTGTATTGAATGCATTTTTAAACAAATTGTATACATAACTATAGGGAAACTTGTATAATCAATTTGAAGGGTCAAACATGGTCAAAATGAACCCAAATTTGGACCAAATACAATAAATGGTCTAGATTTTTTCTATACTCTTAGATTTCCATTTTGTCAATTATATGTCCATTAATATATTAGAAGTCATTATCTTGAATTATGCACGCAAACATTAAAATAGTGTATAACACCTTTTCATATTTGTCCACTTGACTTCAAAAATGAGATGATTAATTAGTATCCTTCTCAAGGTCCCTTTTTATGCTTTAATACTTTCTTGGAGGAGAGACAAAAAGTAAGGGGAATCACTATTCATCAATTTGAGTTAATTGAATCATATAATGTACATTCAAAAGATAAAATACAATTGAGTCTCATTTTAAGTTTTTTTATTCCATTTTGCCATCCAAAAAGGACTAGCGGTGCCACTTGTTGCCTTCTTATCTTCTTTATTTATGTGAAATTCACTATTTAGTTATTATACAAGAATGATCATAATTAGTATGTTTACACTAAAACCCTCAACTATTATCATTTGAGGAAAATCACATTTTAGTGCGTAAATTAGTCAAGAAATTTTGGGATGTTACAGTCATGCTCCCCAAAAATGCATCATGAAAATTACTAATTGTTATCTTAAATTAATATATTCATGATTCAAGCATGACATGTTGATGCACAAACACATTGTGTTAGTTATTTTCTTCACAAAACTAACTCAAAATATGAGTGAAATGTATAAGAATACATTAGACATTTGAGTAGAATATCCTTGACTTTTGTAGGACATTTATGAAGTCATCCATCCATAGAAATGATGAGTGGAATCAAAGATTTGGTAATGGAATACAAAGAGTGGTAGTGATTCCCCTTAACTCGAGTGTATGGATCTCTCTTTTATGTGGAGATCCACCATCTCTATCCTGATTCGAATGAGATGTCTTGGGGTTACTTCTAGCCTCTAAAAATAGATTTCACATTCAAACACTCTTAGATATGTTTCATAACCTTGGCGTAATTTGTGAGAAATCATCGTTAGTTTCTATTTCCTATTTCTTTTTAGATCAAGTTGGATGTTAGAAGCATGCCTTGGTATCGATATGAAATATAGCATCTCAAACAAGCATAAATATATGATTATGTCTCTATGATTCATCACTATCATGGGTTCACACTACTCCAAACTTAAAATCTAGCTAAAAACACCCTTTCTAGGTTGTCCAAAATCAAACACCACAAGATGTTATTTAAGAATACAATCAATGCAATATAAAAAAATACAATGAGACAAACATCCCAATTATATGTATATACATGGTTAGGAGGGACCGAAAGCTACTCTCAACCAAAGTTTAATGGACTAGATACTCATTTTAATGATGAACAATATATATTCAATGTACAGAGTGACCATAGATGAGAGTAGGAAGTAAATAAGGTATAATAAGATAATGATTGTGGAGAGAGATGAAAAAGGAGATAAAGGAAGAAGTAGATCATTTCACTTTGATAATTAATTGGACTAAAATCTTCTCACAAATGTATGAATCTTCCTTGATTCACCCTAATTGATTTTTGGTGGATGTTATGCAATGGAAAGGAGCCATAAAAAGCCTCTATCTTTTAGTCGAGCTTCATCGTGGATGATGGAGGGTCAGAGATAATGATGATGTCGAAGGAGAACCTACAAAAACTTCACCTATTCTAAGAGTTTTCCTTGGAGACTCTTATAGTCGTGGTTTTGGGGATAGATCAATCGTGTGATTACCTTTGTCTTCCTTGGATCTCTGGAACATATGTGGAAGATTGTCCACTTAAGGAGAAATAAAGATATTCTCAATGGAAGTCTTGGGCATATATATAAAGGAATAATGGGGGATGTGAGGTAACTCCAATTTCGTTGTACTAAGGTACATTTCATGTACCTCAAGTAAAGAAATGCATGCCTCAAGGTAGGTCCAATGTTGGGGTTGGCTGCTAGTGTGGAGGCGTCACTCGATAATCTTATTAAAAAGCACATCTAGTATTGGTTATATATGTTTATGTGTGATGATTTAACATACCACCCATGAGGGGTTTCCAACATCTAAAATAATCAAGGGATGTTTCCCATCAATCAACAAAATGTGATAATGAATGGTGTTCATCAGGTGATATCATGTCGTGACCCAAAATGGTGCTTTAGTTGAATTGGATTCTACACCAGATGTGAGATTTGGTGGATGATGGCCTTCAGGGGACACATGGTATGGCCAATGAGTTCCTATATAAATGAAAATCATGTCTTTACTAATGCTTTATTTTCCTTCTGTTGTTGATGTCATCAATTGAATATGATATATGGAAGTCCATGATGATGCTTTGGTTTCAATAATGCTCACACACTTGATGTAATCCATTAGTCGATTGACTAGTAAGGACTCAAATATTGCATGATATATTGAAAAGGCAAGTTCCTCTTATTAGGAGGTATACTTTGAAATATAGAAAAATCTTCAAGATAAATGTATTGTAGGTTGGGACTATGAGGGAAGTAAGGGTAATACAGAAACAAAACATCCACAAAATTGGATGTTATTGACCACCAAGTAGTTTCATGTTGAACATATATATATTTCATATTATATCCTTGTTCTTTTCATATTATATAGTGGATGTGTTCTTTGATGCATGTGTTATTGCATGATCAACCATAATACATAATCCATGCTATTTTATGCATTCTAATAGGGGTATAAGGAGCATGGAGAATCCAATGTGTTTGCTTAGTTTGTTTTGAAGAACTGATTGATTTGAATAGGAAGATGTTCTTTGAGACCTAAATTTTTTCTTAGGGATGGAATTTCTAAGTGGTGTACTAGGTTAATGTTATTATTTCTAAAAGATATATTATAATGTGCTCGCATACTCATATGATATGTTTGTTTTCTATTTCTTTGGTGCTTCTTTGACATGATATAATGTGATGTGTGAAACCCTATATAAGATTCATCCCTTGAATTTGATAATCAAATAAAAGAAATTGTTGATTAATTGTATGGTTAATTGTGTCATTAGTTGGTTCCTAAAATGCACCCTAGATCACCTTTTGAATTCATATATACTATTGAAAAGGGGTCTCCTGCCTCATCTAGAATTGTTCAAATTGGGTGGAACCTTCTTCCATCCTCTTAATAAGATCATACATATGGTTCTAGGTTCTTCTTGTTGTTGCATCAAGTCATCCTACTAGATCACATGACTTATGACATTACTCTTGCTCAGTTTGGGTGTTCTATGACAAGAGAGTTCATGTTTATAGACATGATAGAGGGTTATCCATGCCATTATGCAATGTCTAAGGATTCTATTGAGTAGAGAAATCCTCTCTACTTTGGCACCAGACCCCTGTGTAACAACCTGTTTCAAATTAATCATCTAATTAGGGTTTACTTGGATGATTGCATGCTTAACGAGATTGACCATTATTTAAAACTTGATTAACGATAGTAGTTTAATCATAATTCTTCAAACCTAGAAAGAAACTCTAAATATGATTTTATTTCAAATAATTAGGGTTTGATAATTGATAACCATAATCACCTAAAATTAGGGTTTCGATAACATATGAATATGAAATTTGATAATTGTAGTGGTATACTATATGACTATTAGTATTTTATATACAACTATGATTTAGTTGAAATTTGGATGCAATTTGGAGAACTTAATTGTTAGTGTTCTTGTAAAATATTGAAAAAAATTAAGAATATTCTAACTTGTTTTTTGGCCAAGTTTCCCCAGGACAAACTCAGTCGACCATGTGTTCGTGCTGAAATATAGCAGTCTGGTATTTTAATTTTATCTTTTTATTGGTACATCCAATTTATATAAATTTTAAATGAAGTTTATAAACTCCCATTTTGATATTTTTAAAATTTTCATAATTTTTTGATAATACTTGAGTCTTAAAGAATGTGGTGTTGGTCGATATTCTTATAAGTAACAACTCGACCGACCATGCTGCAGACTACAGTATAGAAGTGTAGTATTTGTTATTTATTTATTTGTTAGTAAATTTTAATGAACTAAAATTTTAAATGGAGACTAGAAATATTGTACCCCACAACATGCTAAATTTTCATAATTGTTGGAGAGTTTTGACCTATTAATTAAATGATTTTCAGTAACATGTTTTATGACAGAAAAATATGTTGAAATGAAACAAAGTGTAAAGTTGGGTCAATTTGCAATTGACCTAAGTAGCTTGATTGAACTATATGAGTAACCTATCCCAAGGATATGTCATATTTTTTTAACCATTCTAGATAAACAAAATCCTAGAGAGAGAGAGAGAAGAGCTAGGGTTTTGAGAGGAGAAAGTGGTGAGATGTTGACCAAGGGATTCACTACCCAAGATATGATGAAATAAAGTAAGTTTAGCTTCTTTGCATAAGCTTTCATGGTAATTATTCTCTCACATTTAAATATTCCATCCCTCCCCTTATTTGATTCGAAATGATATCAAATCAGCCCTTTTTCTCACTCTTTCTCTCCTATTCTCCATTTTTAGGGTTTCTAAGTTGAGAGGAGGAGGAAAAGCATTTAATTGCTGGAGTTTCATTGGGTTTCTAGGAATCAAAGTTTAACCTATGTTTTGAAGGTTCTTGTCACCTTCAGTGAGTTTTTATTTCCCTCCTAATCTATGTATTCATGTTGAAAGCCTAATTCTATCCTTTTAAAATATTTTGAAACCTTGATTTATCTGTATGTGATTAGCTACTGATTGGAAAAGCTATTAAGGAATCAAATTCTACTTATTTGGATTATTTCTCATTGAATTAAACTTTCTTAGTTCCTGATATATTGATGGATGTTCCATGGAAAACTCTATGGATATATGATTATGCTATATCATGTGAACATTTCCTAAAGTTCAGCCCAGTTCAAGATATGCTTGGGAATTGAATTGATTTGTATAGAATCATACTTAAATCGTATTAGAATGAATTATACAAGTGTATTGTTGAATATTACTAAAATTGAATATGATATATGCATAGGGATCACTATGAGGTGACAATATTCCCTATTTAGGGTTTGTGTCACAGGGTTGAATCAAATGAGTTAATCAATTAATGATACTTATGATTGATGAATGAAATATGTGAAAATGGAAACTAGGGTTTCCATGTTCATGAGTATCCCTAATGAACCCCTATGCACCGTGATGAGATTACTGAGTAATGTAACTCTTATTATGTGATGAAGTAAGATGACTTCTTAAATGCTAGAAATCTAATACTGAGCCGAGCATGAGAGATAAAGATCAAGGTTGTATATAGTATTGTGAATGTGATGAAATTCTCAATTGTAAGTGTTATTACCATCAATTATAGTATAGGTCTGACCATTGCATCAAGTGACCCAAGAAACCATTGGTCTAAGGCTTAATTGATGCTACAACTATACAATTAAATCACCATAGGTTTTGAATACCTGATCCACCATCATTAGTGACCATTAAGTCACCATAGGTTGTTAGATCAGTACTATATTCATTAATCAACATCAAATATCAAACTAATATCACCATTGATTGATAGCATCAATAGGGTACTTAGTTGTTAATCACTAGGCTTCTAATTAGGCCAACACCTAACCTAATGCGTGAACGTAAGTTGACACACTTGGTCACCACCATCAGTTGTCATGAAGACAACATGATTGGTTGTTGCAATGGTACCACCATCGAGTCATCTGTTTATAGAAGAAATCAACTTTAAACCCTAAAATTGACCATTGGTTGATAGGTGTTTAGCACCATAGGATACCAAACCAATCTGATCCAAGTCATATTATACCTTAGGAATAATTTACACATGATCACAGGTTCATCTAGAACTGAAATTAGAAAAGGGAACATTATAAAAATTGAAATCCAAGTCAAGCATAGCTTTTTAGTGCATGGATCATCATTTAAAAGAAAGAACATGAGATACCAAGCTTATGGTAAGCAATAAATGTGGATAAAGTTATACAACTTGCCTCTAATTATAAGATAAACTCCCAAATAGAAGAAAATGTGAGCAAGTACGGTAGGAAATCCAAGCATAAGTTGTGAACTCGTCCATCTAGCACCTTTCTTCATCAAATGAGCAAACCCTAGGCATAAGGAGCAAGAAAGGTAGGGTTTTAAAGATTTAGGGAAATTTCTACCATGGAACAGCAAGTTTTTGACCTAGAGAAAGGTAGGAGGAAGGATAAAAAAGAAAAAATGGAGGAAAGAATTGGATTCTTACTCTTTTAGGTCAAGATCACTAGAAGGAAACTTTTCAAACCCTAAAAGGAAGTCAATTGCAACCCTAGATTCTTTTTCCAAGAAGATCCCCTCTTTCTTCTTTATTGGAAAGTAAATTCACCATGGAATAGAGGGAGAATTAGGTTAATAGAAGGAGGGAATTGGTGGAGAGAAAATGGCTTGTTTGGGTGCTTAGGGATAAGTATATGAAACTATAAGATAAAGAAAAAGAAAAAGTTGAAGTTCTAGTATCTTTTCAAGTGTCCATGGCCTTAAACTATTAAGAATAGACAAGCACACACACAAGAAGATCCCCCACTGTCCATAGAGACATTCTTATCCCTCATAGCAAAACAAATAATTCATTAGTTGATAGCTACTAAATGTAGCTCATCCATGAAGGGGTAAACCCTAAAATACCCTTGAGGAAAACACCTTCAAACCAAGGTTTGAATAGGTGCCCCATGGCTCAAAAAGCTCAAGAATGATGTGAGAATATCCAAGGAACATAATTCAAGAGATAAATTTCAAAGAAAATCTCTTAACTGGGTAAATTGTAGAAAAGTCCAAAATGTGCATAAAATTGCATAACTTTTTCAAACAATGTCCAAATGCGACCAAATTTGAAACTTAAGCTTGTCTTATGATTTCAAAGAATATCACAAGGTTATATTAGGGTTATAAGAATTAAATTATGATAATTAAGATTGTTCAACACTTTAAGCAAGGTTAGGGGTCTCACAACCATAAACCCCTATCAGGGATTTCGCCCATAAAATCCAAGGTACACATAGATGGACACTTCTCATACATGTCATCCTCAATATTACACATGGTTACTTAAATATTATGGTAATTTCACTTCACTCTTATATAGGTCTTTTTCTTCTCTTTCAATTCATACATATCTTATCTTAGGTCAGCACAAAAACCCCTCACATAAGAAGACATTTGCAAATATGGAACATCAAAACTTGTTGTGCCACCTTTACAAATCTAATAGTAACTTTAAACTTTAAATTCTAGCTATCAATATAAAATTATATCTATTGTATCAACAAACCATCTATCCTTGATAGTGGTCTTGCCCAGCTATCACTAGACCATACACAACATTATAGAGTCACTTTTATTTTTCCTTCCAAACAACATTTATAGGATCATCATCAACTCTCTCTCTCTATGGGAGAGGAATACTTGGAATGTTCATTTAATAAACATATCCAACCTTCACATATTTCTCATACTGTTGATACATATTGGATACTAGGATTCATTACCTTGGTATCCACCTCATGTGCTATAAGGAAATCACATCATTATCTCATCCACTTTTACCAGCATAACAAATATCAAGATATATAAGAGGAGTCTCCCTAATTATTGGAAGGCTCAAAATAAAAATCATCACAAACTTTATGATCGTGGAACCATAGTACAAACAACCTTATGCTATAAAAAGATATCCATCCTCATGTTTACAACAAATCCACACATACCAAGTGGCAATGATCCACTTGAAAGTTTTGCCCTGGAAAGGAAAGACACAAAGGGAAACACACTTCCCACATCATAGCAACATTGTTCAAGTGCCACTAGCAAAAATGTAACCAATTCTATTTTCATTATGCAAGTTACAGCTTCTTATGTATCATTTTACCATTTTCATTTTGGGTTCCTTGCTATTAGCAGAGGAATCATCATGATTAACATATCTCATTACTCCTTACTTGATGACTATTTATCACACTTGGGTATGCTTTCTTATTTTATTATGTTTTTCAACCACTTATCAACAGGTAAATCATCATATTCCATATTTTCTTCATTAAACATGGATCATCTGCCTTAATTTCTTTCAAATGCCATGTTTATCTTACATTAACACTTTCTTACACACATAGGTTGGTCTAAAATTAACTCAGGTTCCACCTTATCCCTTTTTCATTGTTCTCATTTATCTTATCATTTTATACTTATCATTAGAGTTCTCTCCATCTTATGTGGATTTCATACCTTGAATCACATTATAAGCATAGACTTATCTATCTTTTACTTTATTATCTACTTGAATCACATCTTCAAGAACTCCTATTTTCCTTATTTGTATTCATATTTGGATTTCATGGTGTTGTATCTTTCTCTTATAGTTACCAAACATTCAAGTTTTGATAGATAATGATGCAATCCTCATCTTCTTTAAGGTAGGATTGAGATATTCACACCATGATTTCTTATTCTTTATGCTCTTTAGATTGTCTCAAAATGACTACTTGATTAGAGTAATAAAAAAGATAACAATCTAAGAGCTCCATACTTACCTTTTCTTCAATAATTGAATACCTAGCCAGGGCACCCAAATACTGAGATTAGGCAGTATGCACCATATTTTTATGTCATATTCCTAATTTTGGCATCATCCTAGTCCTAAGTCCTAGTGTCCCTATAGACTCGGTGAACCTAAATCTCTGATAGCAACTTGTGAGAACCCATTACACTAAATGTGATTATCAAAACATAAAGCACAATCGATCACTACTTAATCAGATACCCAAAAATATGGGTAAATTAAAACTGATTTCGACGTCAGCATCTGCTCAGAAACATTTGTATTCTTTTATCCATATTATGCCAAGAATTTGATACAAATTGTTCTATCGCCTTAGCCACAACATATATACATAGGAGAACGATATTCGTATATGCCACAAAAACAAGCATTAATATGCTAACAAAAGTTTGATTCGTTTGAAACACCATATACAAACTTTTCCTACCCGAACCTGAGAGTATAGGGACGACTCTGGGACATACTAGACATCTAATCAACTTTCTCAAAGATTCATTACTATAGCTCCTCTTTGCTGCCACATATTTGTTTGTCGTCACTTCTTATTACCTAAAAGATGTGGTGAACCACAAGGGTGAGACCCATGTCCCATCAAGCGATATAACCTCCAAAAATGCTTACTAATTACAACATTTTAAATAGTAGATAACTAAGCAATTGGAGTATTTAATAATCAATTGAATAGATTGAATAGTTCAAGTAGACTAAACAGATTAAGCAAATCATTTTAGCAACAAGTATGATCATCAATGCATATATAGATAACAAATAAATCCATTTCTTTGGATAGATATCAACTCAAATATCATCAAATTCCATCTAATAACAATCATTATCATTAATATAACTATCATCATATTCCTTTCTAACAGTACAAGCAATCTAGTAGCATAAGAATCCCTAACATCATGAATATGTCTAGTAACATAACATGTCTATCAATATTGGCATCTCAAATAAAGTGAACAGATCTATATCATAAGTAGAACTAACATCATAACACAATTAACTACATAGGTAAGATTAGAAGTTTAAGAATTTATAATTACATAGGCATGACTAGCAATATTAAACATAGCTAGTAGCATCATCTTAAACATCAGTGTCGGTATATTTGACAACATAAGCATGTTTACAATATGAGCATAACTACAACATAAGAATATATATTATCTCTTATTGTAATATACATGATCTCAATGAAAAGAAAGAAAACAAGGGTTATCATCCAATATGAAGCGTTGTGTATAACCCTAAATAGATATGCTACACGACTGTCTTACATCTTTTATTATGCCCTGGGGAATTTTAATCGTACCATCCAAAGTCCAACCGACCCCTGTGAAGGGCTATTCAGTTCTGTACAAGATCTAGGAGTGTCAGTATCCTAAGATCTCTTTCCCTCAGTCAGTACAAGTAAAAGACAGTGACATATCAGTCAAAGTTGCCACCACAGTGACATATAGTCAAGATGCTAACCACTAGTCTGCCCTTGGTATAGGTCACGACACTAGAAATCAGGTATACAAAACCCTATAATCTGAGGTACATCTGTAATTTTCTTCAATCACATCAGATGTATGAGGTATGACCATAGCCATCCTCCAAAACCTACAATGTGGATGACAAGGATATATCCTCAACTTTCCACCCCTACATACTCAACAGTATGCGCTCTGAGTTTCCCTTAGGAATACTTGTTTCACCATCCAGCAAGTTTTGACACTGAAGATGGCTCGACGGCATAGGGCACTACATTATTAGAGTTGCAATTGATTAGTTATGCCAATTGGGTGAATTAAGGCTGCATCAAACAAGTAGACATACAAACCCTAATTCACTTCTAGTAAGCATATAATGTTCACAACTTTTAAAAGATATAAAATGTGTGAAACATAATTTCTCATCTCATCATCACATGGTACTATTCACTTGCCATTCATGAGACCACACTAGTCATCATACTATCACAAGATATAAATCCTTTTCACAATATCACAGGGTATCAACCCTTATCAACCCAAGAGGATTACACCTCATTTAGGGTTCAACCATTCCCAAAGGTCATTAATACCATCATACTATCACAGATATAAATCCTTTTCACAATATCACAGGGTATCAACCCTTATCAACACAAGAGGATTACACCTCATTCAGGGATCAACCATTCCCAAAGGTCATTAAGACCATCATACTATTCCCTGCAAGATCATCATTATCTTTCCATGCCTTATAACAAGGCTCAACAACATCACTTACATATATTACACCAGATCAGCACAATATTGCATTAATGAGCTAGGAGATATTCATAAACAATCATAGTAGGGTTATATTAACATTAAGAACATTCCTTTATTACATCAACATGCAAGGAATCTATATATGATTAACCATCATCATAGCATAAGAAAGTATCAACCATGTGGCTATGATAACCACCAATTAACACATTAAGGTTATGATCATGTTAAGGAGGTTATTTCACAATCATGTCATCATATAAGAAGTTTAAACATGAATACTCATCTTTATCTATTTTCATTAGAGTTAGGTTCAACAAGATAAATTATATAAATGTTACTAATCAACACTCATACCCAAACTCTAACTCACAGCATCCCCATTGGATCATGGACGCATAAGGTGAAGCATCACCATCACATTCCAAACTATTCTCAAGTATGAACCCACACATAAATCAAGGTGTAACCATCCGGTTATAGCATACTAAGGTTTCAACAACAATAAGAGAGTACTCCATGATTGTATTAATCATTCAAGGACTATTCATACCCAATTACCATCAATTAGTTATATTAAAGCTAGGTATAACAAGCTATACCTCATTAGGGTTACCCATTAATTCATTATGGTGATTATAAATCATAATCATATGAGGGCAAGGGTAAGACAACAAGTTAAAGGCATTGAACCATCAAATTCTCATCATTTGAATCATAGAATTACACTACACGCTTCACCCGAAACATTGAGAATATTGAGGCATCAACTTCTAACCATGAAATGTTGAAAAGGTAAAGCCATTGGTTGTTTACATAAGTAAACACCTTGAGTGAATCATATATGATGTTATTGAGTTGTGATCTACAAAAGTCACTATTTAACCCTAGACATCCTATAATTTACAACAATAAGGATTCTGTTGATAGTAGGGTAAAACCTACAATCGACTGTTCATTTAAAACAAGCCATCCATTATCAACAAGTAAGCTCATTAAGTTGATCATATAAAGGAAACCTTTTAAATCACATTATTAGGACCAACATATTACATTAGCCATCATTCCACTTTATTGGAGGAATAAACATTAGATCTTGACCATTGGGTCAAGTTCATATGTTAAAACCATCAATTACAGTATAGGTCTGACCATTGCATCAAGTGACCCAAGAAACCATTGGTCTAAGGCTTAATTGATGCTACAACTATATGACTAACTCACCATAGGTTTTGGAGACCTGATCCACCATCATTAGTGACTATTAAGTCACCATAGGTTGTTATATTAGCACTATATTCATTAATCAACATCAAATATCAAACTAATATCACCATGGATTGATAACATCAATAGGGTACTTAGTTGTTAATCTCTAGGCTTCTAATTAGTCCAACACCTGACCTAAGGGGTGAACGTAAGTTGACACACTTGGTCACCACCATCAGTTGTCATGAAGACAACACCATCGGTTGTTGCAATGGTACCACCATCGAGTCATGTGTTTATAGAAGAAATCAGCTTTAAACCCTTAAAATTGACCATTGGTTGATAGGTGCTTAGCACCATAGGTTGTCAAACCAACCTGATCCAAGTCATATTATACCTTAAGAATAATGTACACATTATCACAGTTTCATCTATAACTAAAATTAGAACATGGAACATTATAAAAATCGAAATCCAAGGCAAGCATAGCTTTTTAGTGCACGGATCATCATTTAAAAGAAAGAACATGAGTTAGCAAGCTTATGGTAAGCAATAAACATGGAGAAAGTTATAAAACTTGCCTCAAACTAGAAGTGAGTCAGTCCACTACCTAGAGAGGTCAACCTCTAGGACTTTGCAAGTGGTTTTATCTATATTATCACCAATATGAGTTACAACACAAGACCACCAAAGGACTTACCCATCCAAGCATAACGAATATCCACCTTACCAAGGACTTACCCACTTTGCAAGAGTCTTCAGCCTTCACCAAGGTCATACCCACTCAAGCTTGTCTTCTGCCTTGAATGACTTTTTCCACTCCTCTTGAATCGTCTTCCTTTGCCTTCTCCTTCACCTGGAGAAGATCACCACCTCTTCATCAACCTTGAAAAGGACCAACTACAGCTCCTTCTTCACTCAATGGATCTTGATCCACCTTTTCTTCATGTAGGAAGGGGATGGAGAAGTAGGAGAAAATGACAATTTTACATGCACAAGAGTGTAGCTCTCTTACAATATGCCTAACTCACTCACAATCATGAAATGAAGTGTAAACTAGATAGAGAAAGGGACTCAAGGAGTTGTAGAACACTCAACTATAGCAAGGACTTTGAATAGCTTGAATGAGCAAACCTAGAATGAACTCCAAGGGGTCCTATTTATAGCTGAGGGTGCTCCCTTGAGTTGGGGATCACTTAGGGTCGAAATATATCCATTTTCCTCAAAGCAACAGATATATTTCACCCAAAACAAGTCACCAACGGTTATAATTACTTTTTCTACATTTTTTGTACAGTACATTCGGTCAAGTTTCAATAAAGGTAACTTGACCGATCAACTAAAAGATAAAGCCAATTTTCAAACTATCGATCAAGTTTGATCTGGGGAACTTGACCGATGAGCCAGAATTGAGTTTTTTCAAAGAGTCAGTCGGTCGAGTTCTGTGAATGTACAACTCGACTGATGAGCCATCTTTAGAACATCCATCATAGGATCGATCGAGTTTCCAACTCGATCGATGAATAGTCTGTGATCAATTTTCTAAGTTGATTATGAATGATTAAACCCTGGTATTTTGTGTCCCTTATATTTTTCTCATCTTAGATACAAGTTGTATCATCAATACAAGTGATTGCAAAATTCTTCTAAGGTCGTTTGGAGTGATTTCCCAAATAGAACACTTGTATTGCATTTGACTTGAACTTGGACAATCTAGGACTTCTATAATTTCATCCTTTTCATGTACCTAAAGCCTAAATTCAATCTTGAACAAACATATAAGATACATAGGAATGGAATGGTTAAGTCATTATCAAAATATAGGCAATTTATAACCCTTAGGTCAACAGATACATGTACTCAGCTTGAGGGGGAGTATCCACTCATTTGGGCTCTATATGAGTCTCATGAGGTTGTTTCAAATTTTTTAAGTATAACTATATCCAACAGAGAAGTTGTGAGAAAGAAAGTATAAACAGAATAATTTAGATATATTAGATTTTCACTATACAGTCTTAGGTTGGGTAGTATATTGAGTATTTTCTTTCATGTACATGTATTTGATTTAAATTGAACTATATGTGATAAATAAGCTTTGATTCTAGTTTTGATGGAGTTGAATAAGAAATGTGTTATCTTATTGTGTATCCGTGAAGCAACATTGGTTTGTGAAAATTGTGAAGAAAGAAAAAGGAAAAATTCACCTTTGACTTTTGTATATTGTTTAAATCATCTTTGTTGAGAACTAGTTGTTTTGTTTTATTAATGGAGTTTAAGTTTAAGGATTCTCTATAATGGTTGGCATTTATTCTTATCAAAAGAGAGGGTCTCGACACACTACTTATGATGTGCATTCCCCTATCAACGTATGAATTTGTCATTGAGTGTTATCCATTATGAGAATGATGATGATGAGGATGATATGGATGTGGATCCTACTTATATGCCTACTACATCATTTCATACTCCTACAGATTAATTCTCTTCCTTCAACAATGAAGGAAAGAGATACATGTTGAAGAAAGATTCCTACATCTTAGAAATCAAATTCACAAGTGATAAATATTATAGGAGATCATAGTTGGACTTTGTTTATACTTTTTATATTAATTTGCTGCTATGCACTTGGATCATATTTTTCCTTTTTGTTAGTAATAATTTTCTTGGATTTATAAGCATGTTTTGTTTTCTATTGATGATCATAATTTTTTTCAAGTCTATTGAAGTATTGACCCTGACAATGCACTGACTTACTTTATACTTTTTCAAGTTGCTTCATGGTCTAGATCATCAACTCATCCCTATAAATTTGATGATAATCTATCCCTGAGGAAATTCAGTAATTAAACCATTGTCAGGGGTTTGATTAGATAAACACTCTTTGTTGATGTCTCCTTATCAACTGAGACAATTTCTATATTGACTAGGTATTCTCTAGATGTACCAGACTTGTTCTTATATAAAATTTGAATTTTCTTTGAAGACTGAATTCAATACACAAATTGTAAGTGATATTGAACAACCTCATTTAGTATTGCTTGATGCACGTCTATTCATCATCAATTTCTTGCATATTATTTCTAGTTTTTGCATGTCGTTGTTGCATTCAATTTGGTTTTCACTAGTTTTATTTTATTAGCTAGTTTTTTTAATTTTTAATGATCACATGTTTTAGCTGCATTTCGTGTAGTCGAGAGCACATTTTCTCATATCCATAAGCCATAAAATTCTCCCACAATTCCTTCAATATGTCTTCATGCATCTACAACTAGATATTGTGGTTGGTGACAATCCTATCATTCATTGAATACATTGTTGATCTCAATCTGTAACTATTCGTCTATTTGTCCATTCCTTCATGCAAAAAAGTATCCCCTTGTAATTGATCAACTAGATTAGTTGTCTTGTCATCCCATAACTAAACAGAAGATCAAACAATCATTTGATTCTTAGAAAATTGATTAACCTTGTTATTTGGCATGCTAACAAATATCAAGCTATAAGAAACTCCATAAAGTATATAGTCAACTAGTTACCCAAACTAGTCAATCATACTATAATTCTTCACAAGTTATAGAGAGTCCTAAAGATAGGCTAGCAAATGGGCTAGCCCAAGGCATATGATTGGGTAGTAGAGCATTGTAATTCACCAAACATAGATGATCGAACATATTTCATGGTACCACTTGTGGGGCAATGACAAGTTCAGATAAAATACATATTTGTATGTCCTTTTGACCTACCTTTCACATCTAAGACCTAACCCTCATATGGGAGGGAATAAAAGAATGAACACAAATTTCTTGAGTGACTTGATTGAGTAAGAGGATTTCATCCATAACATATGCACCTGAGAGGCTGTTTTGGCAAACCAGATGCTATCATCCTCACATGCTCCCTCATCGATGATATCCTTCTCCATAGATTATTATACTTGCACCATGAACATCTATAGCTAGTAGTTAAACTAGTAAGGTGTGGGGAGTATCCCCACTACCAACTAGTTCTTATTTCTCACTCTTTAATTGGATATATTGTATAGACATCATTACATATCGATTTCCCATTTATTTTCATGATTTGTACTATATCATCACCTTGTATGCATTTTGGGTTAATCAATATCATGAAACTGTGGCATTGACTATGCATAGTTAGTAAATATTTGTTAGTTTCTTAATGCTACCATGAATAAACCCAATCATAAAGAGAGGAAATTAGGTAGTGAGGGAAAAACCTAACACTCTAATTAATTTTTTAATTTGACAATCTCATTATTTAATCAATGCTATTCTTATTAATTACTAATTATCAATCATTCCACCATCTTTTGTCAATTTCCAAATTCTCTTCACAAAAATTAATACAACCTTTCTTAAAAAGTTCTATCGAGGGCCAGACCCTCAACTACACTACAATAAGTCTCATTTTCTTGCATTTGTGCACTAGTTTCTTTCTTGTGAAATTAAAACAAAGAGGTAATGCATTATTGTGAGGTTAAAATTAGGAATTCTATCTTTGTGGTTTTTCTATAATGTAAGATGTTCAACATCCAACACTTATGTAACTAACTGAGTTTCAAAAATTATTTGCAATTTTCACCCTATACTTGGTGTTATCTCATTTCCCTTTTTTCTATACTGGTGGAGCTAGTTACATCAAGGAATTACATTGAAAAGAGTGGGAAATACTAGTAGATCTAAATGATAAATGTGTTGAGTATGAGCAGGACAATCGTTCTAGTTCTGAGGTGAAGAAGGTTGCTTTAAGTAGGACTTTGCCAAAGCATCAGTAAGCTTGTTCTGGTTTCTTTTCTGGTACACCACTCTCATGACGCCAGCATGCCTTAAAGATTCAATGATCTTACGAGTGAGAAGGAGGTATTTGTCTGGGTGCTTCTTCAGTTGGGTAACCCATTGCACATCATTCCAGGAGTCTAAGATAATAATCCCTTCAGAGAGGTTATTGAGTGCGGCAAGCTTCGAGCCATGCAAGATGGACTTCAACTCTCCCTCCATGGCGTCTGAGTCTGGGGAGATACAGGTAGAACCCTTGATCCATGTGCTAGTTTGAGATCTGGTGATTGCATAAGTGCACATCGAATGTGTGTTGCTAGAGATGGAGACATCTACATGGATGATAGTTGCAGATGATTTGATCATAAGAGGAAGGACTGGCTCGGTTTCTTCTAGATTATAGTTGGGGGAGGGAGGAGGGGGAGACAGAGCTTGGGAGATCGAAGTAGTCTCGACTAAACATTGGATAGTGAGGATCGAGGAGGGGATAGCTCTGTGTTCAAAGATGTGGGAGTTATGGTTCTTCCAGATTTTCCAACAGGTCACAGCGAAGGTGGTGTCCCGATTAGGAATGTGGTGAAGACTCTTGAGATTATACTTGAACCATGATTGGATATATTTGTATGTGAAGATGAGATATGTGTCCAGGGGTAGGAGTTTGGTCCAGACTAAAGTAGCGGCACTGCAATCCCTCATGGCATGAAGGCAGTCTTCGTCTGCACTAGTGCATATGGCACATTTCGAGTCCTCAGTCATCATCTTTTGGGTTCTCAGGGTGTTCGTGAGGAGCCTGTTATGGAGCAAAATCCATATGTCGGTTTTAATGTAGTGTGGAACATGGGTAGCCCAGATTTCTTTGAATAGAGGCAGGTCTTCCTCATCTACCTACGTTATGGCAGTGTAGGCTGAACTGGCTGAGAACGTGTCGTGTGGTGTCAGCTTCCAGATGCGTACGTCCTCGCCATGGGTTTCATTGGGTGTAGGCATATTCAAGATAGCAAGAGTGGTCTTTTCATCAAACTAGAAATGGATGAAATTGGCATCCCAATTTCCTTCATCCTTGACCAAGCTAGCTACTTTCAAGTCAAGAAGTTCTGCCGGAATGGATAGGCCCGTCTTGATGGAAGGTGCATAGCCATTTCCAATCCACTCGTCCGCCCAGATGAGAGTGTCATGGCTAGAGATGGTTATCTGTCTTGAATTGTTGAGAAGAAAAGGTGTTTGGCTTCTGATGTTGCACCAGAGATGAGAGTCATTAGTGATGGGGCACCCTCTGCTCAGATACTTGCTCGCCATGAGATCTACCCAAGGTATACATCAGTGTTGGATGAAGGTCCACACCATCTTCATCAGAAGAGCAGCATTGAAATATCTGGTGCGCTTGATGGCCAAGCCTCTGTGAGCCTTGGGTTTCATGACATGCTTCCAGGCCACCAGATTGATACGTTTATTGGAGCTCCCATTCCAAAAAAAGTTCCTTATAGAGTTGTCGATTATATCACAGATGGATAATGGGAGTTGGATGGATTGCATAATGTAACAAGCTTGTGATTGCAGCATAGATCTGGCTAGTGTGGTCCTTCCTGCAAGAGAGAGGATGTTGTTCTGCCATTGATTAATTTGCTTATGGATCTTCTCAGTGAGAGTGAGGAAAAGCTCCTTACTCTTCCTTCTATGGACAATAGGGATCCCAAGGTGGCACCCTAGATTTCTCATTTCCTAGATCCCCAACCTCCTGCAGATCGAGTTCCTCACGCCCTTGGGTGTGTTGAAAGAGAACAGTGTGGACTTGTCAAGCGACAGAAAGAGGCCAGAAGCATCACTGAATCTCTTGAGGCAAGATTTTATGAGCCTTTCTTGGTGTAAATAAGCTTCCCTGAAAAGGATGATGTCGTCGGTAAATCTAACATGAGTGATAGGGATCTTTGATTTTGAGATGATGATGGGCTTCCAAGAGTTGTTGGTGATTTCCAGAGAAATGAGTTGGCTAAGCTTTTCTAGACATATAACAAAGATGTAAGGTGATAGAGGGTCACCTTGTTTCACTCTGCATGATGGTTTGAAGAAGCCAGCAGTGTCTCCATTCCAAAGGATAGATATAGCCCGTAGAAGAGAGGTGGCTCTCGCTCCTCGGCCTCTGTGCAGGTCAGATCTCGCCCCTTGGGTCTTCTCTCCATCCCTCTAGACTCCTCAGCTCTCTCTCTCTCTCTAGACCATATCGGGCGGCAATCGTATCGGGCGGCGGCCGTATCGGTCGGCGGCCGTATCGGTCGGCGGCCGTATCGGTCGGCAGCTGTATCGGTCAGTAGACTTTTGGGGAACTCGACACACTAGCTCCTTGGTCTAGGCACTAGCTCTTGTCGGGTCCTCCCTCTGGCTCCTCCTCTTTGTAGGTTGGCAGCTGCTATTTATAGGAAGCGAGTTGATGGGAGTTGTAGCTTTTATTGGTCCACATGTTCTTCATCTGTGGCTTCGATCTTAAGGCATCAGGTGGGCCAATATGACTGTCGCTCGAATACCGTGTCGGGCAGGGGGAGTGTCAGGCAGCTGTATCGGCCAGCCATATCGGGCAGGCCGTATCGTCCAGACCATATCGGGCATCTGTATCGGCCAAGCCCTATTGGGCAGTCGTATCGGTCAGGCCCTATCGGGAAGCCGTATCGGCCAGGCCATATCAGGCAGCCGTATCTGCCAGGCCCTATCGGGTAGTCGTATCGGCCAGGCCCTATCGGGCAGTCGTATCGGCCAGGCCCTATCGGGCAGCCGTATCGGCCAGGCTCTATCGGGCAGTCGTATCATTCAGGCACTATCGGGCAGCTGTATCGGTCAGGCCCTATCGGGCAGTCGTATCGGCCATCTGTTGGAATTCTTGTCTTTTCAGGTTCGGTACTTGAGAGTCCCAAAATTGGCTAGTTTCGGTGCCTGCAAGTCTAAAACAGGCTAATTAGCTACATTATTGGCTATTTTCACTACATTATCTAATGGAGAGATAGAAAACATAAAACATGAACAAAAGAGTGCATATTAAGACTAAACTGGCACAAAACTATAGATAAAATGCATAGAAAATATGCGCTAATTTGGGTGTTATCAACTATTCCAAGCTTAAAACTTGCTTGTCCTCAAGTAAGACTGGGCTCAAAGAACAAAAAGATAACATCCAAATTAAGCTTGGCAATAAATGTTAAGGTTAATAAAAAACAGTTTAAAACATCAATTCTCCTGATCCATGTCGTTTCAGAACAAACCCCCACCTGTCAGGCACAATCCTACCAAAGCAAGATCAAAGAGTTTCCGGGCAAGATTAAGCAAATTCACTACAACCTGTCGATACTCATAAGGGTTTGAACCATAATTATTAAACATGAAAGAATTGACACATAGGTGATCACGCAAGTGATGAGCAATGAGCCATTACCATGAATCCATGCAAACCAATTAGGAATACCATGCCTCTCACTTATTCATGTCCTAAGAAACAAAGCAAAAAGACTCTAATGACTTCTGAGGATCCCGATCTGTGTCAGGTTGGTCCATGTAACGAGCAACAGTCCCTGTAGTCCGAACCAGTTGGTCCAAAGCAGTGAGATGAACTCCTCGTACTATGCTCAAACCAACCCTGCTACTGAGATGATCTCATAGGTCTCCTAGGGGTTCCTAGTGACTCTCTAATGAGCATTTGGAGTGGTACTACCAGGCACGACATATCCGCGTTCATGAGCGCAGTCATACACCGGCTAGGCACCATCCTCAACTCTCCTAAAAGAGAAAACATCGCTCATTTATTGTTCACACTCAGGCTTTTATCATCTGCATTCTATTTTTGGGCTTGGGTGAGAACTATATAGATATTTTGGGAATTTTATGGGTGGCCAAGCCTCTTTTGCACATTTTTATATTTTTCATCTTTTTGACTCAATCTAATGTGAGAAGGCACGTAGTGCATCAAGGAGAAACATTTCATCTTGATCATAGCTCAAAGCCCATCATAATCCGCTTGATACCTGTGTGAGAAGTAGCAATTATGATTCAAGAATCCTTAGAATAGAGGCAAGCTTGTGAAATTCGCAGCCAGGAGACTTTAATCATGATTTAGCCCATTCCAACGATCCTTTACCATGGATTTGCCATTCACAACATAGATCAAGGGAATTTAGCTTTAAGCTATGAAAAAGGGACATAACCTTAGATTTATTACCAAACTCAAGGAAAGAGTCAAAGAGCAAGTCAAGCGAGAGGTCAAGCAATTTTTAAGATAAAAATTGTGCAACTAGGCATAAAGTCAAGCATTTATCTATTAGAGTCGCACCACATAGCCATAATTGCGAAGCTACAATATTATGTTATATGCAAGAAATAAACATGCATGCAAGAAGGGTGAAGATAAAGAAGGGTGAAGCCTACCACCCCAAGCTTAAGAGTTTGCTCGTCCTCAAGCAAGACTTAAACTTGAAATAGTGATGCAGGAATGCATGATTGTTAATGGCAGTTATTGAAGTTCTAAAGATGATGCATGGATGCAAGGATATAAAATAGTTAGAGGAAAGAAACTAACAAGAACATGAAAAGCAAAATTTATTGTAATAAAAGGGCGGGAGGGTGGGTAATAGAAAAGGGGGTGGCTGCCCCACGATACCGACACTGGGATCCCAAATTCTCAACTTTGGGACCAATGTCACTTGTGTCTTGCCGATGGGTTCCGCCACATAATATGAGTAGAATAGGCGGATGTGTTGGCCCTGTCGAGTCTGAAGAAGAAAAGTAAAATCTGGCGACTCGGTGAAGTCATCTTTGTGATGGAATTGATTTGAACTGCACTGGGATGAATTCTTTGGCAAATCATCCTCAAGGTACCTTTCATTATATGAATCTAAAAATGAAGGTCCTGGGATGTCGACACAGGATGAAATAGATGAGAGAGGTTGGACGTCATCTTGAGAACTCATATCTTCTCTCTCCATCTCTGCACTTGAGGTTGGATGCTCAAATAAATCTTCATGTAATGTCTGAGTCATCCAATCATCTTCTGAGCAAAAAGTACCCCCTGAAGAATCTGTTTGTAGTTCTACCACCCCAATCTTATCACCTGGCATGGAGTCAGGGGTGTCTTCATGCTCAGCATCCATGTTGTAGTGAACCGTCCATCCTACCCCCTTGACGTCCACCAAGCCTTGTAAAGGGATGGTGGCAAATGATGGCTCATGCTTCTCCAACTCATCTTCGTTACTGTACTCACTGCTCCATGTCGAGCAGCTGTCATCGTCGTCGTCATCGTCAAACAAATTGTTCCAAACCATGGTTGGCGTACTGCTCAAAGCAAAATGACAAGTCTCAATATGAGAAATGTCGCTCTGGTCTGGTTCAATATCTGACTCTGGTTCCTCTAGCCAACCTTCTGGCTGTGAGGAAACTTGGCTTTTAGAGTCTTCATCATCATCGTCATAGACCCATTCATGTCTATGACTCATTTCTTCCATTGGTTCATTAGTTGGGTCATCTGGATAGAATGAAGGGCTTCCCCAAGTGGGTTGGTCTTCACAGAAAAATCCTGGTGAATCCAGTTGATGGTCTGAATATGATGATGGTGCATACTCCACTTCAGACCCAATGGAATGGTCTTGATGACTAACGTCTTTATCGTCTTGTAATGGCAGTTGTAACTGAATTGTAACCAAATCAATGAGCTCTTGGAGCCTCCTGCCTTGTTCAACATCTTTATCATGAAGTTGTTGTACTTGAGCAGCAATGCTTTCGAGACCCTTCGATTCTGCCATGCACATATAAGGGGAACCCGCTGTATCAAACTGATGCTTTAGGATGAATCCTTGTTCAACAGTTTGAAGTATACTACTACTGCGGTCTGCAGCCTCAGTGGCTACTTTGAGATGACGATCCTGCTCTTCTAGCCGTTGTTGCATTGGATCGACATCTTTTTGGAGATGAGGTGCTAAGGAGGTGAGTTCTTGAATACTTTCCCTATCCAACTCCACTGCCTTAATCAGTTCTTGATCCCATGATAGAATGGGGGTCGATGGTTGACTGGCAGTCTCCTTTGTTGGAATTTCAACATATGACGACGGTGGAGGTGAGTATAACTCAACTAGTTGCAGAGCACGATCTTCAATTATTTTCCAGCAGTTGAAACTGTGGAAAAACTCAGGAGGACAGGTGGACAAGATGACTTGTCTTGCGGAAGCAAGGTCCATGGCTGAAAAAAAGGTATGAGAAAAAGAAAAGTGATTTAGTATATATGAACAAGTATGTGTAAAGCAAGAGGAAAACTATGCATGTATATACAGACTTATAGTGATAGAACAAAAATCTACTAGGCGTGTAAACGTAGAAAACCACATTCCCGGCAACGGCGCCAAAATGTTGATCGGTTTTTTTCACGCGTCCGGAAATGAACGCGTGACAAAGGAAGGAATCAAGCTTTAAATTTATAACCTGAAACCTTCTAGGCCCCCGCAACTTTATTACAGGGTCGAAGTAGATATATGGGGTCGAACACAGGGATGTGGTGACGTTTAGGACGCCACAGATTTCATTCTTTAGTCAGATAAGCCAGAACGATAGTCGATAAAAGTAATTGCTAGAACTAGTCTAGCGGGTTGTCACGATATAAAACAAAACAAAGAAAACAAAACAAAACAAAACAGAGCTCGTGAGTCTACTAATCAGAGAAAGAGAGTTCCTGGCTATGTAACCACAAACGGGGTAGTCTATGCACTCGTTCTCGGGCATATACAACCCTCGAACACCCAAGCAAGCATCTAGTATGCACAGTGGCATCTGTCCTGTGGGGTCGTCCCACTCGCTCTCGCGATGCATGACTAAAACCATCAACAATATGTCAATGACCCTCTCTTGAGGAATGACATATCAACACCTCATAATACACTAAGTTCCCTCTCAGGTCTTAGGATATTCTGGGGTGTTAGGAACATAATACCTTGGATCGTCCTCCTCTCGGGTTCAGATCCAAACTATCATCTCTTAGCTATTCCTACAACAGATCTCTCGATACAGGCAGAAACAGCAGTTCAAGCGAGTAAGAGATCAACCAAACTAGCAATCATAACTTGAAAAGAGAAAATAGAACAAGCAACATACTAGATATGATATGAATCTACTTGCTTAAGGCAAAAGTATATAAACATGCCCAGATCGGGCTACATAGCCAAGAAGGAGCTAACTAGCCATAGACAAGCATAGCTGGCACCGAACAAAGATGGATAAACATCGTTTGTATAAGAAACAAAGGAATGCAGTAGAATGAAAGAGAAGAGGGAACAGATATTGCCTGTAGAAGAGAGGTGGCTCTCGCTCCTCGGCCTCTGTGCAGGTCAGATCTCGCCCCTTGGGTATTCTCTCCATCCCTCTAGACTCCTCATCTCTCTCTCTCTAGACCGTATCGAGCGACAACCGTATCAGGCGGCGGCCTTATCGGTTGGTGGCCGTATCGGTCGGCAGTCGTATCAGTCAGTAGACTTTTGGGGAACTTGACACACTAGCTCCTTGGTCTAGTCACTAGCTCTTGTTGGGTCCTCCCTACGGCTCCTCCTCTTTGTAGGTTGGCAGCTGCTATTTATAGGCAGCGAGTTGATGGGAGTTGTAGCTTTTATTGGTCCACGTGCCCTTCATCTGTGGCTTCGATCTTGAGGCATCACGTGGGCCAATATGACTGTCACTCGAAGACCGTGTCGGGCAGGGGGAGTGTTAGGCAGCTATATCGGCCAGCCATATCGGGCAGGCCGTATCGGTCAGACCATATCGGGCAGCTGTATCGGCCATGCCCTATCGGGCAGTCGTATCGGCCAGGCCATATCGGGTAGCTGTATCGGCCAGGCCCTATCGGGCAGTCGTATCGGGCAGTCGTATCGGGCAGTTGTATCGGCCAGGCCCTATCAGGCAGTCGTATCGGCCAGGCCCTATCGGGCAGCCGTATCGGCCAGGCTCTATCGGGCAGTCGTATCGGCCAGGCCCTATCGGGTAGCTGTATCGGTCAGGCCCTATTGGGAAGTCGTATCGGAAATCTACTGAAATTCTTGTCTTTTCAGGTTCAGTACTTGAGAGTCCCAAAATTGGCTAGTTTCAGTGCCTACAAGTCTAAAATAGGCTAATTAGCTACATTATTGGCTATTTTCACTATATTATCTAATGGAGAGACAGAAAACATAAAACATGAACAAAAGAGTGCATATTAAGACTAAAGTGGCACAAAACTATAGATAAAATGCATAGAAAATATGTGCTAATTTGGGTGTTATCAACAGCTCATTTCCTTCAAGAAGAATTTCTTTCAACAAAGACAACAATGACGTGAAGCTTTTGTCTCTTCATCTATTATTAGCTTTTAGCTTATACAATCTCAAAACAGCGGTAAGCTTCAAAAACATACAACCTGTGTATAACGGTATCTCAGCATCATGCAAAATGTTTCACCGGGGACTATCCAAGATTTACTCCTAATGAGTAAATCTTGGATGGGTTTCTAGGCCAACAAATATATGTATGTTGTCATTCTTATACCTACAATCCTAGTTTCATCATTCATATCCTAGTTCTTCAAGTTAGGGTGATTATTAATGTCTTTAGAAGCATGATTGGCAATCAAGGGCAAAGTTCATCATTTACATTCCAAGCATGTCACGTGAGTGCATTAAAGTTCATCATTAAGCAAGAAGGGTGATTAGGATTCTCAATATACTCAACAAGGAAACAAGTTACCAATTTCATAGTTAGGACGGTAGAGATACCCTAAGATTTAGATCTAATGGTTCATAATGAGTTTGTGATAAAGTTACATCACTAGATGATTATATAATTTCAAAAGCAGTACACAAATAAATTCAAATGAGTAGATAACTAAATAAAAAATAGACAAAAAAATACATATAAGTAGATGAATAAATACAAATCTGTTGATAAACTAATATAAATCCGTAGATGATCAATTAATTCCTGAATCAGTACATAAATAAATACAAACAGTAGATGAATAAATACAAATCAATTGATAAATAAAGTTAAATTAGTTGATAAATAAAGTTAAATAAGTAGATGATTAAATAATAACAAAATCAATACATAAATAAACAAAAATCAGTAAATAACTTAATTAAAAATAAAAAATGTCCAGTAGCATCCTAGGCGTGCCTTGGCGCCGCCCAAGCGTCTGCCCAATCTGCCCAGGCCGCCTAGAGGCCTAACTAGGTTGGGCGCCTGGGTGAGGGTGAGTTCTTGTACCACTCAGGTCGGCGGCAGAGGAGGGGTATACAAGTAGATAAGGAGGGGTTAAGCTTAGAAAAGGAGGAGTATAGCTTACTTGCTTAGGTTGGTGGCAGAGGAGCAAAGGATAGAAGCGGTGGGTGGCAGTAGGCGAGTAGCGACGGGCATCAGTAGGCGAGCGACGGAGCAGCGGGGAGTAGCGACGGTGGAGCAGCGGAGCAGCGGTGGCTGGAATTGCCAGAGGATGGGGAACAGTTGAAATTGGGAATGAAACAGACAAAGGGTAAGAGTTTGGCTCGCGCGGATGCTATTAAGTTAACAATAGGCGTCGGTTATTCAAAACAGCCGACACTTAAAACTTAGGCATCTGTTACCATACTAAAACTGACACATATGTTCCATGATAGTCATCGATTCCAACTAGAAAAACCGACATCTATCTACATATGCCGACAAAAAAAATATTCTCGAATTATGACCATAGTCGTCGATTACCGTAGAAAAACCGACGCCAAAGGGGGTGAAAATTTTTATGGGGACAGTGCGCGAAAACACATCGGCGTCGGTTATTGCAAGATAACCGACGATAAAAGCGGGCCAAATTTTTGTCTCGTAAAAAATCTTTAGTCGTCGGTTAATTTGTAAACAACTGACGTCATATGTTAAATTTTGGAGGAATTTTTTTTACTGGAAAATTTGGATTTGGCGGTCCATTTTAGGCATCGGTTGGTTATTAAGGAACCGACGCTAAATAAAAAGTGATACCCGTGTCTGGCCACTCTTCACAGATAGATGTCGGTTTGTGTATTTAACCTACGTTGAAGGGTTTAGGCGTCGGTTTCTAGGACACAACTGATGCCTGTAAATGTGACGTTATAAGCCATTTATGTAGTAGTTTTGGCCCGAAGCTCCCTCACTTAGCCCTGAAACTTCTACTTCCTCCCTGCCTTGTGGCCCTCTTCTCGCCTCCTCAGTGATAGCAGCAACAAAATTAAGTCTTCCGGTGAGTTTGTCTTGTCTCCCTCTTCGTTTCGAGTATGTGTACGCCCGTTTTGGTCAAGAAATGTGAAAATGCCCAAATAGGGGAGCTCCTTCTCCACGGTCATGGCTGGCGCGAGAGAAAGGAGATGACCCGCTGGTTTTTTATAGTTTTGTCCCCGCGCGCCCATCCCTTTCTTCTTTAACACGAGGGACATTTCGATCCTCTTATCCCTCGTTGGCTATGAGGCCCATGTGGCATTTTCTATTTTTCTGATTGGTCCAGATCGTTTAATTCGTAGAAAATTGATGCTTTATCAAAAAAATGCGAATAAATACTCGTTGGAAAGATAATTTCGATTCGAATTCGAATTTGGAGTTTTTGATTATTGAATCTCAGTTTTATTTCGATATTTAATGTGTGTACCATCTTAATCATATTAAATATTCTAAAAATGATAACTAATGCATCCTAAGTCCAATTTTGATAAATAAATATGTTTTCTTAACTAGAATAATATTAGAAATCGATTGGTCAGGTTTTCAAGCCCAAAATCAATGGTTTGTTTCAAAGCTCCAAACTTAGGGCACTTTACACTTAATCACTTTCAAATATCTAATATATGTAATGAATCTTGTACCTCAGGGTTAAAAGGACTTGGAACTAATCACTTGGTGGGAAAATCATATTTAGGGATCTAATATCAAGTATGTGCATTATAACACCTAAGTTGGGTATCATTTTAATTAAATCATATTTTTCCAATGAGGCATGAGCCTATATACTTGCTACACCATATCTTTCTTAATGTGAATTGAGCTTATATAGTCATTATACATAACTTTCTTATTGTGAGTACATTAATGTTTATTGGGCCTTGGACCCCACCTGTAATGTTGCAAATCTCCTATGTCTACCATTTGATTACTTTAAACATGATGATGATGTAAATGACTAATTAACTAATGTAGTATACATGAGTACAAACCACCCATAGTGGACGTGTTAAAATTCACCCAGGGGAACGTTAAAATTCTCCCCACATTTTATACATATATTGGAGGTTAGGGGATGTTAAAATTCCCCCTCTCCTCTAGGTTGAGGTTAGGTAGGTGCCTCATCCCTATATTAGCTTAATGTAGTCATAACGAATCATGCTTGCTCATTACTTATTATTTTTCTTGGCAGAAATCTAAATTGTTGACATGTCTCATACTCTTGAAACCTCTTAGTGTAGTGAATCTTTACTTTGCCATATGATAAAAATGCTACTTGTCCTTAATTATGTTTTGACACATACTTTTTACCTCCTTTTGCTGGGTGACCCCCAACCACCCAGAACCAGGGCAAGGACTAGAGCAAGGGAAAGGAGTACCAGGATAGGAGTAGAGCTGCCATCATGCATATGTTGCTATTGCTAGATCATGTAGTTTGTTGTTCAAGATATGTTATAAACATTTGATATAGAGCCATGTAATAGCATAGGCTTCTCATCTCTTTTTTCTTCTACTACTATTGACATTTATGTATTTGGTTCATGCTTATTTAAATGGAATTATTATGCAAGCATCCTTCCTCATCAAAGTTTTATGAAATTGAGGGATGTTTTGTATTTTCTATTAAATTTTAGTGAGGGGGTGATCTCGCCTCCTTACAACTTCTAACTCACCACTTAAATAAGAGAGCAAGAAATGAAGCATCCACATAAATGTGATCATTACATCAAGAGAGAGGGATCACTCAAGTAGGAGCAAATGATGCATAGTAAAATGAGATAATCTAATAATTTACCATATTATTGTTGCTAGGTACTTATACACTCATCTAAATAAATATTCTCTCTCACAATTTTTCATGATTTCATATGTGAAGGGATATGAATGTAGTGCAATCAAACTTGATGGGAAGTATGGAAGCACGTGAATAGACTCATATTCCAAAATACCCTACTGTTAGAGATATTTTTTAGGACATTCAGATAGCTATATCAGACATCCTCAAAGTTTATTGTCACTCATCTACACATGGGGGAGATCAGATCCAAAAGGAAGTTAGTAGATGAAAGGCACCTCGGAGGGAGATTATCTAGATCTCCGTAGACACGGTCACTCTAATGGATGATAACATGCAAAGTACTAGCTACATCATAAGGAACTCAGACGGAGAGTGGGTTGATGCAGGGGCTATGAAACATCCTGGCCGTGACCTCTCGGGGGAATTGTTGGCTATGTTGAGGGGTACCCTGGCAGCATGTACTAGGTTGGGTGAGGTGTGTACTATGCATAGATTTTGAACTTTCAAAGTCTTACTTGGATGATTCTTAGCATTGTCCACCCAAGTATTACCCCATTGTGCAACAGATTACAATAATTAGAACAAGGTTCACCTCTTTCAACATTCCTAAAGAAAGAAGGGAGGCCAACAGACTTGTGGATAAGATGGCAAACTTGCTTCTTAAGATCCCTGGAGAGGACATGCATATATCCACATGCTTGGAGGAGCTGAAGATCACAATGCATCAGGACAAGGCATAGTTATTTAGTAGTTTTTTGTACGCAAAAAATTAAGTAGTGCAATCAGACTATGGATATGCTAGGCTAGATAGAATTTATGTCTAACCGAATACATTCCATTTGATACACATGTCTTGCCTATGTCTAGTAAGATAAGTTTTGGATATATGGGACCTATATATTCATCATGTATTCAAGTGGATACCATACATATTCGACCATGTACGTACTAGACATGATACTGTTTGACCTTATGACAAATGTTTTTGACCACATAACTCTAAGACTTATTCGAACACACACGACTCATATCCGATGGGTTACAACCGCATTTGATCGAGCATAGACCCCTTAATGAAAGAAAAAAAATCAACATTTTATTTTGTAGTGCAAATCGATACCAAAGATAATTCCGGAGTCGTCTGACTAGGCATTGTCGTGGCGCATGCATACAGTCTTCATATCATCTCAAGTCTTTACGAACATGAGTCAACTTGTGTTCAAGGGCCGATTCCAATACTATAATTTCCTATATATGGCTGCATTATTAGATTTAATTCCATGTCTGGATCAAAATAAACATCCATGGATGTCAATTTCAGTCGTGATATTTTAATCAGAGGGCCATCTTTAATGCTCCAAACTCGACATTCTCTCGAACAAAGGACCCTTTTGAACACTCGATCACTCCCCAATTATGATGAAATATCTCCTTGTCCCCCAACCTGCATGCATAACTCTGCAGACCATTCCACAATGGCCCACACATTCTGGACCCACAGGAAATACATATAACTTCCTCAACAACAGCAGAGTAGAGTACTCTATTTTGAATTCGTTTTCCTCTGCAAATCTCAGTTCCCATGTCCGTTTAAGTCGACGTCTTGAATGATATGCATTCTGTAACCGCAACTACGGACGCCTATCCTATAGGAGGCCTCCTATAAAAAGATGGTAGGAGACCAATCAGAATTTTCTCTGGCATTAAAAAAATTCGTTTTACTGCTAAAAAATTATTTTCTCTCTCTATTGTTTTTTTTATGGGTTGGGTTTTTAGTGTTTTCATTGGTTGTCCTATACAATAAGTATAGGAGGCCTCCTATACTACCGGTTTTGCGCAACTACTCCATTTCAAATTCTATGTGAACATCGTAATGGAAAATTTACTGTCAGTAATAATGTTCCTTTCTTTTACAGTAAGTAGAATGCTCCTCGTGTGTGTGTGTGTGTGTGTGTGTGTGTGAGGGGGGGGGGGGGGGGGGGGGGGAGCATTAATCATCTCTAGGAAAAACTCTGCTAACAGGTACGCAGCCAAGATACTGCATGTCTGCATGTGATGCTCCTGATTTACTTGCAGTATCCAATGACCCAGTTTACAGTTTGATCTGTCCACCCGCAAGTGGTATTAGGAAATCATGAAGTAAAGGCTACTAACTTCGGAGAAAGAGCAACTGGACAGGCTATACACTTTCCGTACATATATCTTATTGAAGCTCTGCCCTTGGTGGGTCTGCTGAAATGAAGTACATACCTCTAGACACTGGAATTCATAAGCCGCTGAATGGTTTCCTGTGACTGTTGCGTTAGCCAAACGGCGACGAACTCGCAGCATACAGAACGATTTATTAAAGGCAGGCAGAGCTGGCCTCCTACATTCTCGACCATAACTGAGGTGCATGGGTTACATAGGGGTGAAGGACGTATCACTTGGTATGAAGATTCTCCACACTTATCGTTAGCCAACGCTTCCTGTTCTTGCATCTCTTTCAGTAAAAATATGGTCTGGGGCATGTGGCAGGGCAAAGCACATCCAATATAGGATCACGGGTGTGTCCATCAATTGCTACCGATATGCAAAGAAGATAGCAGCACGATATTTAGTTGTTAATACATCAATCATGGAGACAAAAGATGTACTATCGAAATTCCTTGAGTATATCCAATTGCATGTACATAGGAAGCGCATATATCCCAAGTCCTAGAGTACACACCATTGCATGTATTTGTTATTGGAAACACATTTCGCAAGTGCACGAACATAGAGCAGATTGAATATTTGTCATTTTATGAAAATTAATGTCACTGGGCTCCAGATTGAGCAATGAGTATCCGTGCTCATCTGAAGGTAAGAAATTAGGGTATGATAATAAATTGTGGGGGGGGGGGGGGCTTCAAACTTCATCATAATGAGAATGTGAATGAGGTGTAGGCACAAACTATTGTAAATATCCAATGTGATGAGAAGATGACACAGTTACTCTATGGAAAGGAGAGAAGGTATAGGGAATGTGAGATGTTCTTGAAATCTTGCAAAAAATGATGAAAATTTTGAATTCTTTACTTGTCCAAACATGAAATGAAGTGGAAGAAAACATGGAACTTTCATCTTCTCCCCTCTGGTAAATGTTCAATAAACCCCCAACATGCAAAACATACTATGTCATTCCACCTCAAGAGGTGAACATGCTTGCAATTTGTCACTTTCATCCTCCTGTTTTGGAAAGAAATTTTGATAACAAAGTCATTCCCTTAAATTTTCCAAGATACATATCCAGAATTTATAAAGTAAAATTATAAGGATCAAGATTTTATATATCAATGGTTTAACTTAAAGGCAAAAAACATCCTTTCAAGTTCTAATTACTCCTCCTTTGTTGTGTGTCCCCACCACCCATTACCCACACTCCTCCATGGATGTCTACTCTTTCTTTGATGTTGACCGTCTCCAAGTGTTCCTTCATTGTATGCTTCATCTCTACATGTGTGTCCTTTAATATCTAATCCTATGATGCATCCACTACTTGCCCTGCCTACCCTACTTCTGTGATAGTATTTTCTTCCCTACCTTTGTGAGCTTAATTATCAGCACCACTCAACCTCCTCAAACTCCGTATACAAATAACTTTGCTTCGCCTTGCTTTTCTAGATTTCTCCCCCTCATCCACAATCTCTCGTGCTATTGCATGAAACAAAATTGTACAAGTAGGGGACAATCATTAAATTACACCATATTTATTATACCCATATTACAAAAAATCTCATGCCCATTATCCACCTTTTGTAATAGGTAGAATTTTGAAATAACTACCTGCATCTTCTCCTATGTTTCATTGCCAAAAATGAGTTTATGATGTATCTACTATCGTTCATTAAAATATCCACTTGCTTGGGAGTTCTAATGGAGTAAAAGTGGATGCATCAAATAACACCATTAACTTTGTTATGCAGTCCACAACCATGAATCATACAATATGAAGTGGGAATGATTTAGAGTATGACTATGTCATGCTAAAATATAGGTCGTTTCCTGTGATTATCATGATGTGCAATGGTATATATTTGCATAGTAGAACACAAGAGAGAAAAGTAGAGAAACGTGTGCAAAAAAAATTTGAGGAAGAATAACTATAGTTAAATGACCTTTGAATTCAAGTATTGGGAATGTGATTAGCTCAATTATAATGTTTAATGCTAAATTTACTCCATGAATTATGATTGTTCCAATATGACCATGGTACTTCAAGTGGAAAAGATTGTGCACAATAAGTACTTAGTATCTAGAATGACATATTATCATATTTGCATGGGCTGTGACAATGCTATAGACCATTGTTCACGAAAGCGGTATGCGGTGTACGGGCGGTGGGGATAGTGCATAGAGTATATGCAATATGTGGGAGTATATACGGGAGTATATGCGATTTTGGATTTTTTCCTCAATAAATAAATTATGTATAAAATGGTATATTGAGATTATAAATATATGTATATATAGTAGGCACTTATATGTGTTTACATATAAATATATTGATATTATATGGAATGTGTTTGTAATATATGCACAAATACTAAAATGTATGTGTATCAATATAGAAATATGTGGAGTGTGTGTATGAATGTGAATAAATCAAAATGTACATACTTATGTACTAATATGTGTTTGTATATGTAGGTCTACTGTATATGTGTATGTATATGTTTATATCAAAAGGTATCCATATCAATGTACAAATGTGTTTGGAAATTATTAGATGTATTACAATGTATACATATAAATCAATGACTATATATATAAATTTTAATATATAATGAAATGTGTGTTTATATGGGATTAAGAGAGAAAGATTTCTCCCCCCTCTACCACATGCCCGTGGCGGAGGCCGAACGCCCGGGAGGGTGGTAAATTAAGGTGGCAACTGGGATTCAAACCCAAGTCCCTTGATGAGGAGACACCATGCTTGACCACTTGAGCCACTCCTTGTCGGCATGTACATAAGTTGAAATGTGTTTTTATATGCATGCATGTATGTATGAAATGCATATACATAAGTTGTGAGATTATCAAAAAGCAGAGTTTAATCAGCCGCTTAATCGGCCAAGCGGGAGTATATGCGGCCCATGACCTCTTAGTGGACCAATTAGCAATATGTGGTGTGGTAGGGTGACTGAATAGGTATATACGGGAGTACATGCGGCCGTACGGACCAATTTCTCGAACAATGCTATAGACCCTGACTTGATATCCTTATTATAAAGGAAAAAATACATTGTTGTTCATAAATACAAGATTGTATAGGAGGTTTATTTGTGTTACAATAGATTAAGAAAGAACCATCCACACAATGCCATGTTTGGAGTTTGAGCAACTATAGATCAGAAAATTGGAGGCCTAGAACATAATCTATGGAATATAAATAAGAAAAAGGAAGGGTTTTGGTTTGATGAAGAAAATGGTGAATATGTAAAAACAAATCATTTGAACAACAACTACGGAACAAAAACAATCATGGATGTAGAATAAGATTGTAGGAAACAAGACTCACATGATTCATTTAGATTCACTTGAACTTAGGAATAGTGAAAGAAAATACTTATGCTTTGATGTGTGGTTCTTAGAATAATCAAAGATATTTGTATGATGTCTATGGAGTTAGAGAAATCCTCAACTTGGAAGTGGACCAAATTATGGTGTCACATGTGTGGCCATTCAGATATCCTATACACTAGTCGTCGCCCAACTTATATGCACGATCCTTTGAAGGATATCCTTTGTAATATACATATGAGATGGAAACAAAAGTTTTTTTGTTTCTCTTGTTATCCTTCTTTGATTTGGGCTATGAATAAGTCAGTATATGTACACATATCATCAAGCACTACCTTTAACAACTTATAAAATATTCCTTTACTTGCATATTTGCATACCCACATATTTGTGGAGTCAAATTTAAGTTAGTCCACTAATAGGAATGCTTCAAACCAAACCCTCAAGACCCTATACCAACTATATTTAAGAAATTACTTAAATAAATTAATTATCCATACCATACTTTACTAGTTTTGATTATGTACTACTATAAATAATATAGTTGTTGAGATTATGTAATCAAATTAAGAAATAACCATTCTAATTACAAATACAAACTGAAATAATCAAAATTTAAAACAAAAATAGTAACATGGTATGCTTATGTTATATAGCTTAAACATTTTTTTGCTGAATACAAATATATAAATAATAAACTTGACTCAACTTCAATCTATAAAATGTCTTGTTAGTTACTATAATAATGGGATCTTAATATCATATGTATATCAATATATTATTGTATTAAATAGATACAAAATCTCATAATATTCCTTAATACCCACATATCCACATTGTATACTCTTTAGTATTGTTGGTTCAATTATAACTCATATGTAATACTAGTAACTTCATGTGCGTTGCATGTTTCATTTAATACCAAAAACATAACTCAAGAAATTATTTATAATATATCAAGATATGACAACCATATGCTTGATATATATAGAATGGTTTTGGTTTCAAGAAAAACATGAAATTAATTCTTTTATGATCCAAAATAGCATACATGTCAAGCTTTCATGAGAAGACTCATAAATGATATTGTGCATCATTAATTTGATTAACATGTCCATACTTAAAGTTTATCTATAAGCTAAAAAATACACTAAATATAATTCCAACAATACAAAAATTGATTTGTTCGATATAGATATGATAATTAATCACAAACATTTATTATCTTGTACAACTATTCATTCACACCGTAATTACATCAATTTTATAGTGTACAGTGCATATATCATTAAGCGCACCCATAATCTAAGAATATTTTATCTTTTGATTTTTTTTTTATACAACAAGGTAGATTGCATGTTCCACTTATCTACATATCTCGTTTCCTTCTTGGTGTTCCTTTAGGCTCCGATTGGTTCGGTGGAAGTCGCAAGTTTTGTGGAACTCATTTTCTAAAAACTCTAGTTCCGTTTCTGGAACTTAAGTTCCATTCACTTCTATGTGATTGGTTTGTCATTAGTGTAAATATGGAAATTAATTAAAAAATTATTAGTTTTACTATGTGATATATAAAAAATAAGGACGGTAAAGAAAAAAAAAAGAATCATATATATGTCTACTAATTAATATATTTTTACAATAATAATCTCAGCAAGCAGTCACAACGCAGATGTTGCTTCCTTAAAAATAGAAGACGAAAAACGTAAAAAAAGAATCATATTTGTGACTACTAATTAATATATTTTTAACATAATAATCTCAACAAGCGGTCATGATGTGGATGTTTCTCCTTTAAAAATATTTTAATATGATATATTGTGGTTCAAATTACATTATAATATTTTATTTCACTTTGTATGTATAAACTATTGTAATGATATGTACATTTTATACGTATGTAAATATAAGTTTTGGTTTAAAATTATTTAATAATATGTACAACATTAATTTTTACTATATTCTTCACGTACAATTATAGTTTATTATCATTTTCACATCATATTATTTAAACATGGATATAAAAAAATGCTAGATAAATTATTTTTTTGTCACATGGTACGGTCTGATTATTTTTCATAGTGGTCTGGTCATTTTTCATTGTGTTTTTATATTTTTTATTTTGTAGACACAGTGATAATGGTAGTTGTAATATTTTATATGATGTCGCTTAATATAGTGTACAATATGTTGTCATATTATTTTGTCATTTTGACAATAAACCATATCCACACACTAACATTCCTAGTCATAAATATTTTACATGTGTCATTTATGAAGAATGAAAAATATAATTATATAGGAAATGTTGTCAACTGTTCCGGAACTTGTTTTCTGCTCTTTTTAAGAGGGAACTCAGGAACTCTATTTTGTATATAACTATGTAACTCACTGGAAGTCACGGAACTCGACTTCCAGTACTTACTTTGAACCAATCATGAAAAACTACTTTAGGAACTCCAGTTCATAAATTTTCCGGACCAGTTACAACAAACCAATAGGAGCCTTAACAAAAAGATTTGATTTCACATGCATACCTAGTTAATGCTTTTCCTAGTGTCTGCTACTTCTTCATCAAATTTAATAAGCGAAAGAAAAATCTGAACATTTAGAAATATGATTAGTCTTTGGATCTTAGATGCAATCTTCACTTTTATAATATGGTAAATCTAGCACTGGAATATCATTTCATGGTCTATAATGACTTTGAATGAAAAAGTACTTGTGAAGATTGCACGATTTCAAGTTTGTATTTTTTTAATCTCAAAAATAAAATCTTGAAATGGCATATTCATTATTTTTGTCATATAGTCCTTTGAATATGTAGACCTAATATTGGTTTGGCATGTTCAAGTGTTATTTTAAATTGACCTCTAACTATATATTTTCCAAGAAAATAGGATACATTCTTGACCTATGTTTCACAAAATACTTCAATTTTTGTTGATAAAGTAATATAACCATTACTACCTAGATGTTTCCCTCCACTAACCCCAAACAAAATATCATTTTATATATTTTGATATGATTTCTCTTTTATCATGGACGTCCATATAATATCCAAAGATGAAATCAAGACTCTCTTATATGAAAATATTGAGCTACCATACTATAGCAATTCCATTAATGGGGTGGGTAAACAAATATACCATTTTTTCGATTCCACCGAAAGCAATTTCTTTTGTTCTTTAGCATTATCAATCATAGTTTGATGAAGAATTTTTATGCTTTAATCGTAGGAAAGTACTACGAACATCTTTTTAAGTAAATTAAGATATAATAAATTATTGTAATTAATGTTATACTTTATTTACATAAAAGGGTTTCGCCTATCTTCTTTTAATATGGGTTTATCTTTTGAAATATTAATTATTGCCATTAGTATATAGAATGGCTTGGTTAAGATGCCACTATGATGAATTCGTGGAAAATTCTAAAAGTAAGAACATATCATTTCTATATTGAGAAAATGTACTATATCCTATCCAAAAAATAGCAATCCATTATTTAGTGAATTACAATAATTTTTTAATGGTTCAAATTTGTTATGTGTGATGGATAATAGGACTTATAGTTCATTTTTACACCACCATAATGAATACCCCACTATTTTATGAAGATGGGATAAAAATAATAAAAAATCTTAAGGATACTAAAATAATGAGTGTTGAAGATTATATACTTTTTTTCTGTCAACCATAATGTAAGATTTCTTAAAGTATCACCCTTGTTTTCAGAATAAACTACATGCATATGTAAATCCGTGCAAAGTATGCTATAGTCTAACTAAAAGTGAGATATTTACAAAAAGTATGACAGCTATAAATTCAAATTGGAAACAAAATTATGCATTTTGCTAACTGTTATTGGACAAAATTCATCACAATTTTACAATCAAGAAAACATAATACATAAATCAATGACGTTCCACTTTGTATTTTTTTATAAAAATTATTAAACATATTTTTTCATTAATAAATATTTTGTTACATGGCTATCATACAAATGATTCAATATGATAATTATTAACCTGAATTACAATAGATATTTTGTTTTTATGTGCTACATAAATAATTGTTTCTTTAGGGAAAATCCCAATATTGTAGGATAAACAAAAAGTATGAAGTTCTAATGAGGTTGTCATTGTTTGTAAAAGATTGGAACTATGTGGCATATAAAACACAAATAAGTTTTTTTATAATAGGACAAATAATTAATACAAAAGTTTCCAATCTCGCTAATGATCTATAATTTACTTTTTTTTCTTATTTTGTAATGACTATGATATCATACATAGAAGAAATGCATGTAGTTTATTTACTTAGAGTGAAATATATGTAGATAAAAATTCATTTTAAGAGCATATAGTAATTTACTGAAGTGATTATGGGGCATAAAATTGTGAACCCTCATTTTTTAATGCCTAGTATTTAGCTTAATTTGTGTAAAATGTGTTTCCCTAACTTTTGGAGTGTAGCAACATCAGTTTATGTAAATCAAACATTTGCTTTAACTCATACAAATGATTTTCAAATGTGCTACCACCATTAAGGTATACTATATCTTACATTTCTTATATATTGATATAGAATTAAATGGAGATGTAATATTACCAATTTAAACATTGAAATTATATAGAATTAACTATTTCATTATGTAATATATATTGACTCTTACAAGTACAAAATATAAATATTGTATATTAGAATAATGCATATTTTCAAAGCACAATATTGCTTATTTATTTCACATTATATCACAAGTAGTCTTTAGTTGCAGCTATTGTTTGCATACACTTCTGTTACACTCCTAATTAATACAAAATATAATGCTAATAATTCAAACACATTATAATTTTGTCTTTCAAGAAACACCCACATTTTACAAGGAATGTCTAGAAATTGCATGTAATCGTTCTTGCTAACAATAATATCACCTAATAAGCATTTTGATTTCTAAAATGTTTGAGATGCAGATAATAATTAATATTGACCCTATTCTCACCAGAAAAGAATATTCAAAGCGAGAAGGAAGTGTTCAATCAAGGCTCCTATCGGTGGCATTGAGCTTTGCTATTAGATGGTTGTGGGCATAACTTAAGATGTATTTTGTCTCTAATGCATGCATTGCTCAGTTAATAGCTTGGTACGTGAAGAACAAACAAATCTATGTCATTCTGGAATCATTAGTCTGGTTTGTTTTCTAGACCTATAAGAAATAAGGCATGCTTTGATCACCTTTGCATTTAGCAAATCGGAAAAATATTAGGAAAAATGCTTTAAAAATGTCTATAGACCCACTAAGGTGAAGCTTGTAGACATATATAACAACAAAATTCTCCATAACAAAAATGATCGGTGATTCCTTATTTGCAAAAACATATCCATGCCAATTCTTTAATGTTTCTAAATTTGAAATGATATGTGAATTATGCATGATTTTATAAAAAATTACATGATGTGCATATTAGTAAATTTTGTTCACATACATAAAGTAAAGCTGGAAGCAACTCAAGTATGTAAGAAAGATATATGCAAACTTTATTATAGGTTCAAGAAAAATCTCCAATAAGTAGTGATGAATGTCAATAGGAACTACAACAGGATTGACTAAAGTTTCCACACTACAAATTGTTGCCTATGGATAGAGCTAAAAAAGACACATCACTAGCGTAATAATCTCACATGTTTGATGGATCTGTAATTCATAGGAACAATTTTCTTACCAATACCATGCTTAGGGTTTCGAGGCCTCCCCTCTTCGAGAAATGGTCCACTTTCTAGGCTCATTAGGAGAATTTTTTTTTCAGAAATTTATTAGGAGAATGTTTATTAGTTCATTATTGCTTCATATTATAGATTGGTTTTCTATGATGCAATCATGCTTGATGTTGTCACTCCTTTAGATTAAGGTGTTGTGCTTGCGAAGTCAAAATCTGATGTATTTGTAGTATAGAAGAGAGGAATCAATTTTGTCTTAAAGTGGCCACCACCCTTTGAGGATTATGGACATTGCTACCATGATATTGGTGTCACCATATTATAGGCTCTGGTTTTGACCTCAATCTCAAATTCACCAGATGGCAAGCTTTGGCTTGTTGTTGACAAGGTTGGGAGCTGGGTAAAAATTGTTGACATTCTTTAAAACTGCAAGACAACCCATGATCCTATTGATGGATCCTTTTCATCTAAGGAGGCAATTCTCAACGACAGTTGTACTATCGTGTGAAGGATACAGACTATAATATGCATGAAACATATGTAGAAACAAGAAGGGGATGCCAGAAATTTGCAAGTTGTGAGGTTACCTCGTTCGTTCTATTCTTGGAATCTGTGGTGTATTTTGCCTTACTAACTTTACTTGTTATCCCATCTATATATTCTTTATTGGCTATTTGTTGGAGTTGAAATAGTTGAGGATGCAGAGTGACAAGTTGGAAACCTTGAGTGGGAGATTGATGGATGCCTTGTGCAGCTTCTGTGGATTGTCATGAAGTGTGGGATCCTTTCGGACCAACATGATGAACACGAGAACTTCACCTTCGACAATGTGTGCAAGGCCACGTTTGACCTGGTTTGTCTAAAGAACATGTTGGTGGCCATGGGCTATCATGATGCTACGACACGCATGCAACAGAAGTGGACAATGTATTACCCCGTGACGTGGCAAACTTAACCACTGAACGGTTTCACTATGACGTGCAAATGACATGAAAAATCAAGAAGAGACTCTGATTTGATGTTGCACGACTCCTTCGTTATTGTGCAAATAAGAGACGCAAAGCAGAGCAACAACCCAAGAGAACTTCCTGTCATGATTCATCGGTGGAACGAGATGGATTCTAGTGGTCATTGATGAGGACGAAGTGTTAACATCAATTCAGGAGTCTAGATGTAGAATAAAGTTTGAATGTCATTGGGTAATGAGTAATATAATGAAGAAAAGAGATTTGTGTTTAGGGTAACTAATATAGTTCATTCAAGTGATGTGGGTTTTGCCATCCACGACTTTTAGCTCACGTGCTAAACAGGTGTGAGGATGGAGATGAGTGAAAAAAGTGATTGTGCTTAGTATGGTAATATAGTAGATTGTATTTTGTTAGTCTAGGCCCATGCCCATATCCATGAAATTAAATAGTTAAGTGTATGGGTATGGACAGGCCCACACCATATTGTACCATTTACACCCCTACTTCCAAATTCCTTCTTACATTCTACATAAGTATACTTAGAAGAGACTTTCCCCAAAAAACCCTCATGTCTTTTGAAATTTTATAAAATTCCTTTCCTTTTAACGAATACCAAAGAACCCCTCCTTTCCTACAAAATTCCAAATAAACCCCTGTACTAACCTTTCCCATCCCTTTTGACAACAACCATTATGATATCTTTTATTGTTCTTAATACACATGTGTCCCTAGATCTAATATATATATATATATATATATATATATATATATATATATATATATATATATATATATATGGGCTCATCTTTAATACCCGTGCGGGTAGCTACTCGCGCACACTTCCTGATATTTTTTTTATTTTTTTCACAATTGTAGAGGAGCATTTATTCTAGCTCCCCAAAAAATTTGATCCAAAAATAATATCATTCCCCCCCCCCCAAATTAAAAAACCCGTCCATATATTTACTGACTGTATATTTTTTGCACAGTTACTCTTTTTCTCTCAGAGTTACTCTATATATCAATACAGTTACTCTTTTGGTTCAGAAGAGTTACTCCAGTGTACCATATAGTTACTCTTTTAACCCCGAGTTACTCCAGTGGGTAGTAAAAATCTAACTACCCGCACGGGTAACGAATGAACAGCCTTTATATATATATATATATATATATATATATATATATATATATATATATATATTACTTATCACTAATATATGATATAGCATTTACTTAATTTTGATGTGTAATATATTGTTTAATTATAATAATAGTAGTTTGTATAACTATTATCTTAGTAATATATGATATAAGAATTACAATCACAATCATTCAATCATCACCTAACTACTCAAAATTCTAATTATTATGGGTGTGTCTAGTTTTCATGATAGGTAAAAAAATGGATGATTAGGGTTGTCTCAAATTATTTTGGGTAAGGTTTTAGTGTTGTCATATATATTTAAATGATACTCTTAATAAAATACGTTTATGATGTTTGGATCTGGTAGGGTTGGGCTAGTTTGTGTTTGGGTTAGGTTTATATAGGTTTTGATCATCTTGGGTTTGAGGTGTCATACAAATTGATGTGTCACAAGCTCTAGAGGTTGATATCAGTACTTTGTCACATGTACTGATGACTTTAATAGACATAGATATATGTATCTTATGAAACACAAATCAAATCAATTGAAAAGTTCAAAGAATTCATGAATATCAATCGCAGTGGTAGATATCAAAGCTAACAATTTGAGTTTGTTTGGAAAGACTGTGCTATTGTATCATAATTAATATCTCCTAGATGAAGTTATTCTCTAACAAAGAGATCAACTACCTTCACAACAATTGTAACTTTTAAGAAGTAATGTTATGTTGAACTATGAACACTAAACCCATTAGTATTACATAGTCTATAAAATGTCTCTCATTTAGACAATATTTCACAAACCATATCTAAGACTGACTTTAAATTTGATCGTATTAGGCATACTAGATGAAAACTGCAACATAGTATTAGTGTGTACATAATTAAACTACATTTGATGCATGCAAGAAAACCTTAAAAAAATGTATTCATATCATCATTATGTAAACTCTATTAATTCTTTTATTTTTTAATAGAGTTTCTCGCCACTTGGATTAAGTTTCAAAGATCTCATTGACTATTTTGGTTCCGATTTATTCATAAATGTATCCAAATTGGATTCCAAACTATTAAAAAATTGGGAAAACACATTAACTAATCTTATCAATACTTAGGCATGAACAAACAACTGATAAAACCATAAAGAGATATTAGTAGTAACTAATTTTTATTCAAAAGAATGACAATGCAACCTAACGATGTTTTATATTTGCAAAGAATATGTCTTTATCATAATTTTCCACCACAGTCATAGCAATGTAATAAGAATGGGGTAGAGAGGCATAACAGTTTTTTAATAAAATAGTACATCAATTACCTGGTAGGGATGGGGATACAAGCATATAAGGCTGAATTGCCTTAAGGAAGAAGAGATGGCCTTTATTAAATATATATAAATAGAAATAGAAGGGAAAGAGGTGGAGGATGATGAGACGTTGGTACTTTGAATTTAGTTCAACATCTTTTATTTGTAGTATTTATACCAATATTCTTTTTTTCTAATAGATGGCATTAAATGTTTCTATTCACATGATGATTGGGTCTATGAAGGTAGCACAAAGATCTACCTCATATGCTCACACAATGATGTGCCTCACACCAGATCACCTCTCTCTCTCTATCTCTCTCTCTCTCTCTCTTATATATATATATATATATATATATATATATATATATATATATGTGTGTGTGTGTGTGTGTGTGTCTTTGTGTAACGTACCTGAATCTAGGTTCATAGTTTATTCCTCCTTTTCCTAGACTCCCTTTTGATAATGTTAATGTTAACTCATTTGTACTTTATTTTGACTAAATTAACAATAATGGATTCAAATGATACCATAAGTACATAAATATTTTTTATGTTTCAAACTTTAGATGAAAACAACAATCCCAATTCATTTTTGGAGGTCAATTATGCAAATACACTAATTAATTTGTTTTTATCATAAATTGGCACACTAGAATCATTCTAAGTCAATTTAAGGAAGGAAATAGTAAATACAAAAGAACGTATGAATATTTATTAATAAATACTTCAAGTGCATAATTAAGTATCAAACTTACCAGTAATAAAATGAAATATCAAATGTTATTAATATATTAAATTAATGTTAAAATTTGATTCCTCGTGTCTTATCAACATGCCAAATATTATATATAGGACTTCATTTGATTACTCATATACTCCTTAGAAAACCTAACTTTAATACATATCAATTCTATCAATGATTAAATTCAATTGACATAAAACGTTCTTCGCTTTCGTCTACAATGCACGCACTTTTCCTTTTAGTCGCATAAGCATTGTATGAGTTCTAGGATTCAAGATAGGTTCTTCCTCCACTTTTTCATTCTTCTTTCTCTTAGTTTCCTTTCCCCTTTCCTCTATTTTTTCCTCCCTTCCCTCTTCACTCTTCCCTTTGCAAGACACACCTTATAACCCTAGCCTCATTGCCTCCCCTCCTCGGAGGCTCCATGATAGAAAGCGAACGTTGCCACCTGCTTTCGTGACCACCACCAACTGTCATGGCATGATTCTATTCAAAATGGCATCACACGTGAGTGCTTTGGTGACCTCAAAGGATTCCTTGGTCATCAACTCACTATGGCAGTAGATCTTTAATACTATTCTAATGTAGCTACCCTCTAATTAGATTTCCATTGCAAAAAATATCTACACCCTTTGCAGACTTCTGCTCAATCACCATGTTTCCTCCATAACAACTCTAACAAACCCTAGTCACAAGCAGGTGAAGGTCCTAAATTTTAGGGTGGAGTCATGAAAAGGGTTTGACTAGCTACTTTTATTATTTCCACAACCTTCCTAGTAGACAAATCATTTGATTTTTTTAAACCACCAAAATTTCTTATAATCATTCTTTTATTTGTGACGTTGTAGATTTTCATCTATTTCCATATGTATGATGCTTGGTAATTTGTGTTTCTAGCCTTCTGTTTGTGCTTTCTCAAGCGGGTGGTCATAGTGTTTGCATTGGAGTCCTGGAAGTTGAATACTTACGACCTATCTTTTGAGTTTCTTCTCCATGGTTTTGCAGACTATGTTTCTTTAAGGCTTTAAGTTTCAACCTTTGAATTTTATGAATCATACAAACATCATCATACTGGTCAGGATTGGCATTTCTCCACTATTGATCTGTCTATCTCATGGATGAAGTCCAACCAGCCGTTGGAGCTTCATGGATCTTGTAAGAGAAAGAAGGATATTGTAGGTGGTGATTTTCCAAGTATACCCTTGTATTGAATTTAATTTTTTACCACTTTAGGGGCAATATATTCTTTCCAGCCCTTGAGTCATTCTAGTCACACAAGGTTCTAGCCAGTCAAGATTTAAGATATGCTCTATAATGTTATGTGCTTTTAATATCACACATGGGATACTTTTCTTTTACCATAGTTTTATTTTATAGATATAAGTAAATGTATTAACCTTGTAAAATTAATAACAAACTACAAGAGTATCAATAAATAATGCAAATGTTTTGAATCATAAATTATAACCTATTTATTTATACAAGTTCTAGAACCTAAAGTTATTAGGTTTGAAACTCAATTTCTAGGGTTCAGATGTCTAATGGAATTTTGACCCCAGTCTTATGTGCAACTATGAATAGATGTTGTGACATCCTGTCTTGGACCTAGGGCTTGACCCTCAAGTTATAATACTAATTGTCAGGTGTGTTTAACTTCGATTTTCATTTGGCAATTTATGTGACATTTACCTATTTTTCTTAGAATGAGGAAATTCTCTTTTACTGACGATATTTATTATTCAATTCCAAAATTCTTAAATTCCCAATCTTTTAATTTATTTTAAAGTAGGGTCTATGACCACAAACCTTTCCACTTGGAAATTAAAATATGACTAAAGAATATGTCTTGTTTCTCAATTTATGAATGTTGGATGATACACTTTTTTATCTAGAGTAGTGGTTCATTGGAAAAACCATTTATATGATAGGGTGTGCATATTTCTCCTGGGACATGCGTTTCCATCCTTAATTATTAGGCCATGATCCAATGGTGGTATGAGTCTAGTCTAGATATCTGGCCAATATCATCTATAAACATGCAACTATTTTTATTTGTGATATTATGAATTGAATATGGAAAGATACCTTATGATTTTATGTTATTCTTTAAATGACTCATTCTCTTGTTATTGTCATCTTGAATTTATCTACTTGTCAATAGCCCCTCTTTAATGAAAACTACCCCACTTCTATACCTCTCTAATATAAAAATAACAAGATATATGTATTGTGCACATACTCGATGTTTACTGACACAGCCCTTTGTTTCTCTTATTCTAAATGTTGATCTCAAACTACCCACATGTAGGTGCATTTGAAGACAATGACTCAGCAAGATGACCTCTATGGTGTCAAGATGAGGATAGCTTAGAATGTATGGGTTTCCCTCCGCAGCTGGGCTTGTTTACTAGTAATTGCACCCATTTTGATTGTAGAATTACATTATGACGAATAATTGTACATGAATAAGATATAACTTTATAATAGTTTGATTTATGTTGCTTATAAACTTTTATGCTATGTAATATATATATATATATATATATATATATATATATATATATACCATTTGGGAAATAATCAAATTCTTCCTTTCCTCTATTTTTAGAGTAGGATGGTTTTATTTTTCTCTTTAGTGAAGAGTAGATCTCCTCTCAGGTCCCACTCTTTACTCTCTCTTTCTCTCTCTCTCTCTCTCTCTCTCTCTCTATATATATATATATATATATATATATATATATAGAGAGAGAGAGAGAGAGAGAGAGAGAGAGAGAGTCAGGCTAGTGTACACTCGAGTGTACCGGAGGAACCGTACACCTCAGTCATTTTTTAAGATGTAGTAAATTTTTGAAAAATCTAAACCATTGTTCTTCTTAATTATCATAAGAACATATTATATAATAAATTTTAGCTCATTTGTACACTTATAGGTCGTGCATCTAAAGGGGGCAAAAATCATGTATTTCAAATTAGTTTTGTGCGTCAATTTTGTTGTCCTTGGATGAGTGACTTACACTCATCCAAATGAGTTAAAATTTTGTATGTGACCTATTATTATTGTAACCATGAAGATCATTGGATTAGATTTTGGAAAAACATGGTCTAGATAGGCAAACACCATTGGGGTGAACAGCATGATCTGTACACCCGAGTGTATTCTAGCCTGACTCTCTCTCTCTCTCTCTCTCTCTCTCTCT